>CM065734.1:39821827-39828979 GCA_033310375.1 Conus canariensis | reverse complement strand
TTCCTGTTTGCTCGTGCAGGAAGCTCACCTCTTCCGGGAGGGAGAATTTTTCAGATGGATGAGCTGCCCTCTTCGGTAACCATCATAATTATGCCAGCTTCATCTTGTCTGTGATAGATCTACTCAGTGAGGGCGGCCTTCTGCCTGCATATGGACTTTGCCCGCAAGCCGTGCACCTCGTGTGTGTGTGTGTGTGTGTGTGTGTGTGTGTGTGTGTGTGTGTATGTGTGTGTGTGTGTGCGTGTGTGTGTGTGTGTGGCGTGTGCGTGTGGTGTGTGTGAGTGTGTGTGTGTGTGTGTGTGTGTGTGTGTGTGTGCTTCAAACTTGAATTATTTGACAAAATAACCTGTGAAGTGTGGTGAACAGACATACAACCCTTGAACAGGAGGCAAACACACAGCCAAACAAACCAACACGAAGAGGTAAATGCCTTCAGTATGCGCAATGCAACTCCAACTCACGAAAGAAATTTTTTTTTAAAGAATACTATTCCTCAAATCCTGTTCCCTCAACCTTTTTTGGTCATTCAGTCTATGCGCAGTTGACACTCTCGCTATTTTTTTTGACGTTACATACGCCACCATCTCCGAGAAAGTGACAAGTCAAAAAAACAAGAACTACTATGTTTACATACTACTTGACAGTCGACTGCCACTCGCTGAACGAGGCAGACAGTCAAAAGCCGAGCTGACTACATGGCATTCCTCAGGGCTTCACCCACGTCCCCCCCCCCCCCCCCAACCTCATTAACGGCCAGCACAATGGCGACGCACAAATCGATAAAACATACCAACTGACCTGCCGGCGTAAGTAACCAACAAGGCTGTCCATCTGTCCGTCTCCCCGCCGTCACGAACAATGGGGGCTCGTCAGTCGATCGTGACTTCGTGGCTCTGACAGCACACACACACATGACTTTGGTGCTGAGCTCCCGTGGAAGCCAGTTCTAGCAGGGTATGGAGGTAACAGCTGGCAGTAGCAGTAGTGTCCAGTTCTGGAGAGAAAGGCGAAGGGGTTGGTTGAGTAATGATAATTTGACGATGACAATGACAAGGATTCTTTGTTTGCCCATGAAGAAGTTAGAGACGGATGAAAGTAAAGACGCGCGCGTGCGCACACACACACACACACACACACACACACACACACACACACACACACACACACACACACACACGAGAGAGAGGAGAGAGAGAGAGAGGAGAGAGAGAGGGAGAGAGAGAGGGAGAGAGACAGACAGACAGACAGACAGACAGACAGAATGGAGAGAGGGATAGAGAGAAAGAGCGGCAGACAGACAGACAGAGAAACAGACAGACAGGCATACACACGAGAGAGTGAGAGAGCGAGAGAGAGATAGACAGACAGATAGACAGACAGACAGACGAGAGACAGACAAACAGACAGACAGACAGCGACGTCCGTAACGAAAGAAAAAAAAAAGATTGAGACCTGTAGATGCAGAAAGACATGCAGACAGGGCAGACCCCAAACAAAACAATGATCTGTAACCTTACACCCCGCCCCCATCACCTGTCAGCGCCAACCAACTCACGATCATCACAAGGAAAACCATGAAAACAGGTTCAGTGGTAAAGCACCACATTTTTTTGTCAGACGTTCCAAGGTTCGAACCCTGCTGGCACCTAAATTGACAATCGGCAAACTTCGGTTTCTCTGCGTTGTCTTTGTAACGGTCAATAGCTACACTACAACATTATTATCATTATCATCAATACTTATGTAGCACCTATCTTTGGCTAGAGACCATGCTCTAAGCGCTTTACAGTCCACACTCGTTTACACAACGGGCCGCCTGCCTGGGTAGTGCTGACTGAAGAGCTGCCAGCTGGCGCTTCATTCAGTCGTTTCCCGTGTCATCCACTCAATATCGTTCACTCAATTTCCTTACTTCCTTCATTCTTTCCATTTCTCAAGCAGGGTGCATGCTATGTGTAACGTGTCATCCATACCAACGGCCAAACTGGCCTTCTCTTCCGAAAGTTGATGATGGGATTTTACGTGTGCGCAAGATGTTATGCGTGCGTTCACACACGGAACCTCGGTTTATAGTCGCATTCGAAGGACTGTCTGGGAAATGGAGTCAGAACCAATGTTAACTCCGAGGGAAAAATCCCTCTGTACCAAAACGGCCCGGCGGAGATTCGAACCCGTAACCTCATGATCACTAAGATTACGAGTCCGACGCTCTACCACTGAGCCATTCTGGCCCCGATATGGGTTCCCTTTCTCCCTGTTCTCTAAGAGTCTTTTTTACTCCAACAGACCATTGCTTCGCCTACCAAGAGGCCGAGCTTACAACATCCTTAATTTCGGTCTTGAAGTGAAGCCCATTATCCATAATTCATTTCTAAGAGTTACGACTGAATGAATTTCTGACACAGATCAACATTTTTTTTTTTTTAATCTGTTCTAAAATTTTACAGAGAGAAAGATTTTTAACAAAATTTCCGGTGTGCTTTTAGAAGGTGAATTTTAAAGATTGTGTGAATAAGGTATTTCCGGTGTGCTTTTAGAAGGTGAATTTTAAAGATTGTGTGAATAAGGTTTTTTTTTTTGTTTGTTTGTTTGTTTGCTTGCTTGTTTGTTTTAATGACTTGTGAGCTGACTTCAACACAGCGACAGCCCTGATATGGCCCTTTGCGGTCGGCTGGGCTATACGCTACATTACCATTACCAAGAGTTAACGAAAAACTAAGAGCTGATTTTAAATTCAAGTCTGAACGATCTTTTATCAAGGGAGGGAACACAGTCTGCTCAAGGGAGGTAACGCAACCTGCAATACTGCTCAATGGTGCTATACAGACACATTTTCAGGCCTACTGTACCTGAAATGCTTTGAATATGTTGCGAATCGATTTTACCAATCGCTTTGTCCGGAATTTCATACTTTACTCCCAAAGCATTTATAAACTTTTCAGCCCGTACTGAAAAGAAATGTACTGACGATGAATCAAGAACGGAAATTTAGGTCAGCCAACCACAAGCTGACCTCCACCACACGAGAGTTCTCACAACCTGATGTTCATTATCTTGGAGCGCGGATCAGCAGATCGGGCAAAAAATTGAGAACGAAGACGAACTCGTTGAAATCGCCAAACAAAGGTGAAATACTGGTGAAATGCGTGTGCTGGCGTGTGGGCTTTTTTTTTTTTTTTTTTTTTTTTTTTTTTTTTTGACATTCTGGATCAGCTCTTAGATTCCCCTATCTTCAGTCAAGAAAAGTTGACCTTGGAAACGGAGGATGAAAGTAAGGAGAGGACTCAGAGGTGGACAGTACTCAGAGGGAGAGAGAGATGGGGACGTGAGGGGGCGCAACTCTGTTGCGACCAGTGGTGTGCACGAAATCTGTGCTGCATTTTTCTTCAATTTGTTGTTTATAGAAGCTTATTAATTTGATTTTATTCTATTGTATTTTACACTTATTTTATGATGTGATACTGCAATGTGTCACCACACAATAACTTTCCTTCATTGACAAAATAAACAACTTGTGAACTTGTGAAATGTGCTTCAATGAAGACTTTCCTGCCTCCGGAAGTCGTAGAATGTAGTTTGCCTGTTTCTAATGTTAAGTTATTTTGGGATCAGTTTAATCTTTTCAACCTTTCAATATTTAGATTAGCTAGTTATCTGTTACGTAGTCCTATTGCACGTTTCTTGTAACTCTTTCTCGCTCTGTGTCTCTTTTGTCTCTCTCTCTCTCTCTCTCTGTCTCTCTCTCTCTCTCTCTCTCTCTCTGTCTGTCTGTCTGTCTCTCTCTCTCTCTCTCTCTCTCTCTCTGTCTGTCTGTCTGTCTGTCTTCTCTCTCTCTCTCTCTCTCTCTCTCTCTCTCTGTCTCTTTTCTCTCCCCCCCCCCTTTTTTTTTAAGTGTTTTTTGATGATGTTAAAAATTTAACACGCCTTTGCTGTTTTTGATGCTAGACTTTAAAATCATCGAAACGATGAAAAGACTTTAAATGAAAAAAACTTACTAACTACTAACTAAAAGTCAAACAACGGAATAAGGTTTGCGATCTAACAGTAGGTTGAATGAGGAAACAGCTTGAAGGATAGTTACCCCTTTATCACAATATCGCCGATCTTTGAGTGGGCGTTAGAGCAGGAATGCCCCCAACCAACAACCCCAGGCAGATCGTAAGGCCTACCTGCAGGACCAAAAAACGGACCAAGGGCAGATAAGCTGCCAACCAAAGCGGAAGAAGACACTGACTCTATTCAGAGTTCCCGTTGGGAAGGAGAGTGAATAACGCCCCCCCCCCCCCCCCCCCCCCCTTCCCTGTTAGTTGGACGAGGTTACTATAATCATTCAGTGCATAGCGATGGGACAAAAGTGTAATGATAATAAAGATGTCCTGTCTGATCTCAAGACACACAGACACACACAGACACAGACACACACAGACACACGCACACACACAACACACACACACACACACACACACACACACACACACACACACCTATCTATCGATCTCTATCTCTCTATCTATCAGTCTGTCTTTCTGTTTATCTATACACACATATAGATAGATAGATACATAGATACATAGATAGTCAGATAGACTAGACAGATATGTGTGTTAACTTCCTCGCGAGAGGCAGTAATCAAAGAGACGTTCACTCGTCGAATTTTGTCTTCAGAACCCCCTGTGAATGCGCCCCTTCGCCCCCCCCCCCCCCCCCCCCCCCCCGCCGCCCCCGCACCCATAATTCCAACACGCATCTTCGCCATAGACGAACAAACAACCGAGGGCAGTGTTCAAAGCATATCCACTGTCGACATCCGAATACATGAAAAGCGGTATGTGTGTTCTCTGTACGTTTGCAAAACTTTTTTTTTTTTTTTTTTTTTTTTTTTTTTTTTTTTTTTTTTGGTCTGTTCATAATTCTTTTAATGAATTTTACGACAAAATGAACGAGAGTGAGTCCCAAGTATTTCCAACTCTGCACATACGTTAATGGAATTATTTCCCCTGCCTTCCTCCACTCCTCCCTTCCCTCTTCCCAATGGTTTTCATTTAAAAGTGATCTAACTGGGAAGATTCCGTGGCAAGGGGAGGAGGGGGGGGGGGGGGCGGAGAAAGAAGGGCAGAGAAAGTGGGGGAAGGGGAAAGAGGGAAGGGTAGGGGTATGGAGAAGTTGGTGAAGGGATGTTGAGAGGAAGGGGGGGGGGGGGGTAAAGGGTCTTTTGATGACAGGATCTCGCAGCGTAACACTCCTCCTGGCACGGAAGATTGGAAGACAGAAGGGAGGGGGGGGGGGGGGGGTAATGCAAGCCCTCCGAGGCTTGTTAATTCGCAGGTTACGATAAAAACCCAGCGGGGGTGTGGGATGGGGGTGGTGGCGTGGTGTTGGTTGGGGCGTGGGGGGTCTTGATGGTCCGCGGTCAAGCCGCTTTGACACCAACCGTAGCCAGACCAGACACTACAGCAACGCGCGTGTTCTCTCTCTCTCTCTCTCTCTCTCTCTCTCTCTCTGAAGTGTGTGTGTGTGTGTGTGTGTGTGTGTGTGTGTGTGTGTGTGTGTGTGTGTGTGTGGGGGGGGGGTGTATATGTGTATGTGTGTATGTGTGCGCGCGCCTGTGTGTGTGTAAGTGAGAGAGAGAGAGAGAGGGTAGTGTGTGTGTGTGTGTGTGTGTTGCATGTATGTGTGTGTGTGTTGCATGTGTGTGTGTGTGTGTGTGTTGCATGTGTGTGGTGGGTGTGTGTGTGTGTGTGTGTGTGTGTGTGTGTGTGTGTGTGTGTGTTGTATGTCGTGTGTGTGTGTGTGTGTGTGTGTGTGTGTGTGTGTGTGTGTGCGTGGTGCGTGCGTGCGCGCGCGCGTGTGTGTGCCTATGTGTGTGTGTCTGTGTGTGTGTATGTGCGCAGCGTGCGAACAAAGGCAGTCTCGGATTTCATGCATGGAGGCATGGCGGTGGTAGTAGGGGTAAGGGAGGAGGAAGAGGGATCAGGAAGGAGGGCGTGGGGGATGGCTGGGCAGGAGAAAGGAAAGCCGGGGGGGGGGGGGGGGGGGGGGGGGGCACTGACCACTTGACACTGATGAAAGGCCGGCCAGCCCTAGGGGAAAAAGCACAGGCGTTGGTCAGCTAGGACGATTGCATGCCTGCACTCTGTCTGTCTGTGTGGCTGTGTGTTTGTCTGTCTGTCTGTCTGTCAGCCTGTCTGTCTGTCTGTCTGTCTGTCCATTCTGCTCTTTCACCTCAGAGGTTTGCAGAGATCGTCTCTTCAAACTTTGTTTGCTGCGGAGGATTACTTTTATTTTCAAAGCCTTTATTTAATAAATGTTCTCGTCTCTTTAGAAATCAAATGAGAGAGAAAAAAAATTGTTTTCCAAACATGCCACCCACATATTATGGGCGGAAGCATGATGCTCCGTTCACAATGTTCTACATAGCGCTTGGTGTCACTGTAGGAGTGTACACACCAATGTATAAAATCCTTGTTTTTTACCTCTAAAACTAATTCTAAGTGTCAGACCAAAGATAGAACGCCCTACGGAGGGCGTACAGTCTTAGGTCAGACTCGAAACCACCTCTTCCAAAATGGCGACGGCCAGCGGTCAAGTTTTGACCAAACGTAGCCGGACCACCAACTACAGCAGCGTGCGTGCGTGCTCTCTGTACCTCTCTCTCTCTCTCTCTCTCTCTCTCTCTTCTCTCTCTCTCTCTCTCTCTGTTCTGCGCGCGCGCGCGTGTATGTGTGAGAGAGAGAGAGAGTGTGTGTGTGTGTGAGTGTGTGTGTGCGCGGGCGTGTACGCGCGCATTCATTTATCTTCTCATATTTACAAGAAGAAGAAGGATGATGATGATGATGATGATGATGATGATATATTCAAATATGAAAAGTGATTGCTTGTTCTTCGTTTTCATTGTCCTGAACGTTGTTTGTTTACCGGAAGAAGACCTAAGAAGTCGAAACGCGTCGTGTTTGTCTTGCAACTTGTTTGTCCTCGTTTTTGGCGGACTCACTACGACTTATTCTTAAAATTCATTATTATCATCATCGTCATCATCATTAGTAGTATCATCACTATCATTCTTTTTGTTAATATTGGTATTCGCAATCATTGCGCAGTACTCACATAATCGCTGAGACTCATGTGCAGAATTAGTAAATGTCCACGGGCCAC
>CM065734.1:39799327-39811827 GCA_033310375.1 Conus canariensis | reverse complement strand
TTTAGAACATAACCATTTGTGAAGTCCGGTCATCATACTGACATATATTTCATTTTTCTTTTTGTTTGTTTGTTTATCGAGACATTTGACAGTGTATCTAACAAACTCCAATACAGTCCAAGTTTAGAATCCGTCTTATACCAACATGGCACATACAGCACAAACATTTCATAAAGCAAAGACAGCCAAAACAAACAAACAAACAAACGAACAAAACAAACAAACAAACAAAACTGGCAAACAGCCAGCCATGAAAAGTAAGCAGGGAATAATAAGTAAGGTACGGTAATGTAGCTTATAGCCCAGCCGACCGCAAAGGGCCACATCAGGACTGTCACCACGTTGAAGTCAACTCACAAGGCATATATATAACAACAGCAAGAACAACAACAATAACAACAGAAACCCTCATTCACACAATCCTTTAAAACACACCATTCAAAAACACACCCGAAATTTTGTTTACGAAAATCGTTCCTCCGTAAAACCTCAGATCAGATGTGAAAAATGTTGATCCCTTTCAGAAATTGAAAGCTCACATCAGGTGGGACATCTCTGAACAAGGTTTTCATGGAGTCTGCTGTAATCAGTCTGTTTATGTCTCACATCATGCGGAAAAATAAAGTGGGAAGGATAATTGTTGAAGCACATATGCTTCATGAACACATAATAAACATTTTCACTTTTTTCCCGAAGAAAACAGCTAAATCTCTTTTTAAGAGAATTCTAGCTTCAGAAGCGCAATATCTATTGTCCCTGTTTTCCTGATGTATTTTACCAGTCAACCCCCCCTCCCCAGTATTATGTTATTATTCCCAAGGATCACACCCGCGTCCATTTGGTGCCCAAAGTGAGGAAATAAGCGATTGTTCGTTCTTCGTTTTCATTGTCTTCAATGTTGTTTGTCTTGTCTGAAGAAGACCAAAGAGGTCGAGGCCAAACGCGTCGTGTTTTGTCTTGTAATCTGTTTGTCTCTTTTGTTTGGCGGAACAGTTCATCTTCTTTTAAGTTCGTTTTCCTTAGGATCACAAATGTTTTTCCCCTCCCTCTATGGATTATAACCGTTTTCCCAAGAAAATTGGTGATATTCGTTATCACACCGGAGGTCACAGCTCTTATTCTCGGTGGTAAAAATAGTACAAAGACAAACAAACAAACAAAAACCAGCGAAAAAAGTGAAAACTGGTGGTAACCTTCGGGGATAAGAGCCATGACAACTGTTTCCCTATCCCTCACTGTTTGCCTCACAGATAATAACCGTTTTCTCTGTTAAACACAATTATTCTCGTCTCTAGACGCTGTAATGCCCACATACCCACGACCTTTGGAGATAACACCCTGTACCCGTTTCTATCGTGAAGTGACTGAATGTCAGTGTGTTTTCTTACAGAATCACAACACGTTTTCCTCAGACAAACGCCGGCGATAACGAATTTCCTTATTCTCAAGGTTTACTTGACGAATAATAACATGTTTTGCTCAGAGGACAAAGAAAAAGAAAGAAAGAAAAGGAAAGAAAGAAAGACAGACAGAAAAAAAAAGAAAAAAGGGGGGCGGGGGGAGGAATTTGGATATGCTCTCACAAACTAAATGCACACTGACCAAGCCATACAGCCTAGGCAGTCAGTTCGCCCATCACCACCACCACCACCAAACGACATCCCACCCCAACACCTTGCACAAACCAATTCACGCGCGACTGACCACTACTACCACCACCGTCCCCTCACCACCACCACCACACCACCATCACCATCACCATTACCACCACCACCCATTCAGTGATGCGTGGCATGTAAAGAACTAGAACACCCCAGATCAATCAATAACAGTTCAGGGTTTGACCAAAGAAGAAGAAGAAGAGGAAGCTAGCATGGCTTACAAGACCTTGTGTTGTGTGTGTGTGTGTGTGTGTGTGGCTAGCTTACCTGGCAACGCAGGGTGACTTGGCGACAGAGAGAAGCGGAGAGAGTGGAGGATTGGGCGGGAAATGAACACACTCCTGTGTTGTAAGAGCCAGTGGTGGTGTGGTGTGGTGTGGTGTGGTGGTGGTGGTGGTGGTGGACAGAGAAGTAGTAGTGGAAGAGGAGAAGAAGGGCGAAGAGAGCACAACCAACTCTGCTGTAGAAGAACCAACCAACCAACTGCCCGCCCGCCAGTCAGCCAGTGGGCGAGGCCGAGCTGGTCACTCTCCCTCTCTCTCTCTCTCTCTCTCTCTCTCTCTCCGTGTGTGTGTGTGTGTGTGTGCTGTTTGCCCCTCACCTCACAGGCCGGTGATATGTCACATCTGCTCCCCCCTGTTAAATCTACCTCCCTTTCTCTTCCTCCTCTCGGAACATTTTCTTCCTAATTCTTTTAAAAGGAATTTAGAGTATTAAAAAAAAATCCACCAGTTAACATAAAGAAACAAATTGCAACACAAAACACGACGCGATTCGACTCCTTAGGTCTTCTTCAGGTTCGTTTATTAAACAACATTCCGGACAATGAAAACGTGTTCTCTTTGAATATGTGTGTGTGTGTGTGTGTGTGTGTGTGTGTGTGTGTGTGTGTGTGTGTGTGTGTGTAATCATCGTCATTTTACTGAACATTTTAGAATCCCACGTTAACCTCCGACCCTCTAAATGAACACAAGATATATATACATATATATATGGGGGGGGGGGGGGGCCGGAATAGCTCAGTTGGTACAGGGCCGGACTTGTAATCTTGGGGTTGCGGGTTCGAATATCCGCCGGGCCGTTTCGGTACAAGGGGGTTTTTTCCTCGGAGTTAACATTGGTTCTGACTCCATTTCCCAGACAGTCCTTCGAATGAGACTATAAACCGAGGTTCCGTGTGTGAACGCACGCATAACATCTTGTACACACGTATAATCCAATCACCAACTCTCCGAAGAGAAGGCCAGATTGGCCGTTGGTAGGGATGACACGTTACACATAGCATGCACCTTCCCCGAAGTTGGAGTATGGCTGCCTTAATGGCGGGATAAAAAAAAAAAACGGTCATACACACAAAACTCCACTCCCTATACAGGGAGTGTCTGCAGGAGTATCAGCCTGCGTACGCAGAAGAAGAAGAAGAATGCATATATACCATTGTTCACACAAATTCCAGTAGCTGAAAGAATTAGCTTCTGCAGCAAGGAACAAAGGAAAACAACGGTCAATTCAATATGGCCACCAAAGACATGAGAGAGAGAGAGAGAGAGAGAGAGAGAGAGAGAGAGAGAGAGAGAGAGAGAGAGAGAGATGTAGTCTGTAACATTGTGGTAGCATAGAAGTTTTTCCTGCTTTTTATCAATTAGTTGACATTTTAACCTTTATCTACAAAAAGAAAAAGTAAAAAAAAGACGTGTCATGCTGTACATGTCACACATATGATAACCGGACTCAGTTGCTTAGTAACATGTGAGAAACGTTTGTCTCAACAGCATTACACATTGCTGCTGTCAAAAAGAGAAGAAGAAGAAGAAGAAGAAGAAGAAAAGAAGAAAAAGAAGAAGAAGAAGAAGAACAACAACAACAACAACAACAACAGTAACAACAACAACAACAACAACAACAACAACAAGGAGAACAGAACAAGAAGAGAAAGAAGAATGGAAGAAAGGAGGGAAACTCAATACATGCTCATGAAGAAAACTTCTTGGCAGTTCACATCTAAAAATGCCTTCCAACAATGATTCCCTAGGTAGCTGTCACAAGGGAGAGACATAAAAATGCCCCAGTAATAACTCTAAAGTGGCAGTCACAAATAACAGACATACAAATGCTCCAATGATGACTCTTCAAGTGGCTGTCACAAATAACAGACATAAAAATGCCCATTAATAACTCCTCAAGTGGCATTCACAAATAACAGACATAAAACTGCCCATTAATAACTCCTCAAGTGGCAGTCACAAATAACAGACATAAAAATGCCCATTAATAACTCCTCAAGTGGCAGTCACAAATAACAGACATAAAAATGCTCTAGTAATGACCCTTCAAGTGACTGTCACAAATAACAGACATAAAAATGCCCATTAATAACTCCTCAAGTGGTGTCACAAATAACAGACGTAAACATGCCCCAATAATAACTCCTCATGTGGTTGTCTCAGATAACTGACAGAAAAATGCCCCAGCAATGACTCTGTAAGTGGCTGTCACAGATAATAGACATAAAAATGCCCGTGCCCAAGTAAAGACTTCCCAAGTGGCTGTCACAAATAACAGACATGAAAATGCTCCCCAATAATGACCCCCGGATGGCTGTCACAAATAACATAGAAATGCCCCCAATAATGACTCTTCCGGTTCCTGTCACAGACAAAAAACGACCTAAAAATGCCTCCAATAATGACTCTCCCGGTTCTGTCACAGACAAAAAAGGACAACAAAATGCCCCCAATAATGACTCCTCAGGTGGCTATCGCCATTCTCCAGCCAACAATCATCAGGGGAGAGTACTCTTTCGAGTAATTGAAGGATGTATTGTATTCCTAAAACAAATTTTATCCACTGACCTCTGGCGCTCGTGTGGGTATGGAGGACAACTTGTGGTGGGCCCGTTTCAACAGCCTTCTCACGTCACTGAATTCACATCACACAAACAGATCATTGTAAATTAAAAGATAGAGAGAGATTAGTAATAATCCAGACACATTTCGCCTGTCTCATTTATTTTGCTATATTTAGCACAATTAAGAAAAAAAAAGTTTTTGAGTCCACCAAACAACAGGGACAAACAAATTAACAGGACAAAACACGACGTGTTTCGACCTCCTAAGTCTTCTTCAGGCAAGATGAACAACACTCACGATAATGAAGACGAAGAACGAGCAACCACTTCTCTCGTCAAATTCGGCGCACGATGGACATTGAATGGCCTGTTCAGCTAACCCCCATCTTGCGCCCAATTTGACAAATTGAGTGAATGCCCGTTCTTCGTTTTTTAAATGTCCTGTTGTTAATCTTGCCTGAAGAAGATCTAAGAGGTCGAAACGCGTCGTGTTTCGTCTTGTAATTAGTTTGTCCTTGTTGTTTGGCGGACTCATTAATAATTCCTCTTGGAATTTGTGTCAGTTTCCGCTAGCAGTCACCTCACTTTGAAACCACATTTAGCGCTATTTCTTTTTTCTTATTTGACCAAGGAAAAGGAGAAAAAAAAAGAAGAAGAAGTTTGCAGGTCGTAAAGTATTACAGTTTAGACGTTCCGAAAAGGAAAAGGAAAAAAAAAGAAAACAAAAAGAAGAAGAAGTTTGCAGGTCGTAAAGTATTACAGTTTAGACATTCCGAGAAGGAAAAGAAAAAGAAAGAAAAGAAAAAGAAGAGCAAAACTGTTCACTTCTATGGCAGTCCTGGGTGACACTGTACAGAGTCTATCCTGTGTTGGACTGCAGTCTGTCCTGTCCAGTTCCACGTATAGTCTGTGACTGTATGGACTCTGTACAGGTCTATCCTGTGTTGGACTGCAGTTTTTTTTACTGTCCAGTTCCACGTATAGTCTGTGACTGTATGACTCTGTACAGAGTCTGTCCTGTGTTGGACTGCAGTTTGTTCTGTCCAGTTCCACGTATAGTCTGTGACTGTATGACTCTGTACAGAGTCTGTCCTGTGTTGGACTGCAGTTCTGTCCTGTCCAGTTCCACGTATAGTCTGTGACTGTATGACTCTGTACAGAGTCTGTCCTGTGTTGGACTGCAGTTTTTTCTGTCCAGTTCCACGTATAGTCTGTGACTGTATGGCTCTGTACAGAGTCTGTACTGTGTTGGACTGCAGTTTTTTTCTGTCCAGTTCCACGTATAGTCTGTGACTGCTGTGTCTCCATGAAATCAGGAATTAGACGTAAGTGTACGGAGGGAAACTCTTGTGTTGTGTTCCCTACAGTTCCTTTTAATTTCGGTGCAACAAGCCCTAACTGCAGTACATTACATCGGCCTCTCTCAACTTTCCTCAATGTGTTAAGACTGTCAAACACATTGCTACACGACGAAAAAGAAAGCCAACACATTGCTACATGATGAAAAAAAAAACCCACATCGCTATACAATGAAACAAAAAAAACATTGCTACATGATCGAAAAAAAAAACATTGCTACACGATGAAAAACAAAAAACAAAAACAAATGCTACACGATTGAACAAACAGTTAGTATCAACCAAAAATAACGGTTACGACATCCCCTTTCCACACTTCCTCCGCCTCCACCCCTACATCTCCACCATCCACCCCCTTCACGCATGTGTGTATATATGACTTACCCAGTTTCTTTCACTGTTTTTCTGAGGCCGTTCACACAGAACATAAGCGTGAAGATTAGTTTGCCAGAAGACAAATGCATGGATCCAGAAAAATATATAAGCACGGACACACACACACACACACACACACACACACACACACACACACACACCTACCACACACACACACACACACACACACACACACACACACACACACACACACACACCACACACACACACACACATGTGTCACAAGTTCCATGGTGCTTCCAAGACTGAACAGAAGCAGCTATGAAGACACAAGACAGAAACAAGAAAAGAAGAGAAGACGAGATGAAGGAGGTAGGAGGAGGGAGCTGAGAGATAGGATGGAACAGGAGGAGGAGGCGTGAGGAAGAGGGAAGGAAGGAGAGAAAAGAAGAAAAGAAGAAGAGGAGGAGAAGGAGGAAGAAGGAGGAGGAGGAGAAGGAGAAGAAGGAGGAGGAGAGAGAAGAGGAGGAGAAAGGGAGAAGAAAGGGGGGAGGAGGAGGAGGAAAAAGGAGGTAGAAAAAGAAGGAGGAGGAGAGAGAGAGAAGGAGGTAGAAAAAGAAGGAGGAAGAGGATGAGAAGGGAGGTAGAAAAAGAAGGAGGAGGAGGAGGAGGAGGAGAGGAGGTAGAAAAAGAAGGAGGAGGAGAGGATGAGAAGGAGGTAGAAAAAGAAGGAGGAGGAGGAGAAGGAGGTAGAAAAAGAAGGAGGAGGAGGAGGAGAGAAGAGGTAGAAAAGAGAGGAGGAGGAGGAGGAGGAGAAGGAGGTAGAAAAAGAAGGAGGAGGAGGAGAAGGAGGTAGAAAAGAAGGAGGAGGAGGAGGGAGAAGGAGGTAGAAAAAGAAGGAGGAGGAGGAGGAGAAGGAGGTAGAAAAAAGGAGGAGGAGGAGAAGGAGGTAGAAAAAGAAGGAGGAGAAGGAGGTAGAAAAAGAAGGAGGAGGAGGAGGAGGAGAAGGAGGTAGAAAGAAGAGAGGAGGAGGAGGAGGAGAGAAGGAGGTAGAAAAAGAAGGAGGAGGAGGAGGAAGGAGGTAGAAAAAGAAGGAGGAGGAGGAGGTAGAAGAAGAAGAAGAAGAAGGAGGAGGTGGAGGAGAAGGAGGTAGAAAAAGAAGGAGGAGGAGGAGAGGAAGAATAGGAGTAAGAGGAGAGGAAGAGGAGGGCACGAAAAACAGTAGAAAGAAAGAAAGAAGGAAAGAAAGAAGGAAAGAAAAAACCGCCACAAACGGCTCGTTCTACAGTTATCTGGCCGAGTAGAAATGTTTTATGTCTTTCACCCCGAAGGTAACAAAAAAAAAAAAAAAGGAAAAGAAAAAAAAAGCCCTGAATGTATTTACCAAACTGTTGCCCGGTTAATAACATTTCATGACTGACAGACGCTAAACTGGTCGTCATGTACTTCTGTACCGTTCACACCGTGAACCCACATAAACCGCCCCTTCTTTTTCTTTCACATAGAGAGGTCTTTACTTGTCAGTGAATTCGGGGCCATGCTAACTATTATCCTGCGCGCTCGCTAGCGCTCTCTCTCTCTCTCTCTCTCTCTCTCTCTCTCTCTCTCTCTCTCTCTCTCTCTCTCTCTCTTGTTGAACAGGCAAATAGGCTGAAGATGCTCAAGTGACTGAGTTCTTGAAAAACAGATGGGGCGATATCAGAAACATCTTCTACCGCTGTCTCGGGGGTTGTAATATAGAACTAAAAACGAATGTGTTTCCCTGCGTTACCTTGGACAGATCCACTATCTAACCAGCTGCCGAGCCGGGTGCGGTGGTTAGCGTAGCGGATTCCCTTCTGGGAGGTCGTGGGTTCGATTCTCATCAGAGAAATTTGATTAGTTGTGAGATTTTTCTATCCCGACCGGTTCTTACCCAGAGTTGAGTTTGCTGTGGGCTCAAAACTGGGAAGACTTCGACCACAGAGTCAACTTTCGTCCCCTTAGTGTATGCGTCTCTGACAGTGTTGCTCAAATTTCCAAACCAACGCTGCATGTGTCTGCATCTCCCGGGCCTGATTGACGCCAGGATGTATCACCGGAATGTCAGCACAACATACAGTCCTGTCATGCATTCTCAGAACAGAAAAGACTTCTATAACATCATCTTCATCATCCTCATCGATCAGCATAAAAAAGTCATATTCTATGGCCTTTGATGCCCTGCCCTTACGGTGACTTCAGTTTCTACTGCCCATCCATTGCTATGCCCTTGGTAAGTTTGGGTCCAAGTCTCTGGTGGCGGAAAGTTCCTGGGGTGTGTCTTCGGATAGATGTGGTAGCGCCTCCAGAAGGGAACACTCACTCACCCTGGCTCCGCAAATAAGCGATTGGTGTCGTCAGTAGACGGCTGGGTACATGAGGTGTCCTGCGTTTGTCGGATCAGAACAGGCACATTGGAACATCACCGAAGTGACTCGGCAGCAGTGCAGTGTCTCCTCCGGTGGGTTGCATGTCGACGACTTGACACAGACTGCTCCCTGTAAATTGCCGGTGCCGAGGCTGCAGCGAGACAAGCCAGGCTGTGGCTGCGGACACGGAGCCGGAATGAGCGGCATGGGGGTAGTGTGAGTGGGAAATCACAGAAGATGACACTTGGGGGGGGGGGGGGGGGGGGGAGGAAAATAGTAAAGATAAGCCGTCTAATATTATTTCTTTTTTTTTCTTTCTTTCTGCGTACGCAGGCTGATACTCCCGCGGACACTGCCTGTATAGGCAGACAGTGGAGTCTTGTGTGTATGACAGTTTTTTATCCCGCCATTAAGGCAACCATACTCCATCTTCGGGGAAGGTGCATGCTATGTGTAACGTGTCATCCATACCAACGGCCAAAATGGCCTTCTCTTCCGGAAAGTTGGTGATGGGATTTTACGTGTGTGCAAGATGTGCGTGCGTTCACACACGGAACCTCGGTTTATAGTCTCGTTCGAAGGACTGTGTGGGGAATGGAGTCAGAACTAATGTTAACTCCGAGGGGAAAATCCCCCTGTACCGAAATTCGAACCCGCAACCCCAGGATCACGAGTTCGGCGCTCTACCAACTGAGCTATTCCGGCCCTGGTTTAATATTATGATTTTTACCATTCGCTGGAAAGTTTACGGAGTTCGACCAGTCGCATGTCCTGACACATCTTAAGATGCATACATGAAAAGAAAGAAACAGAAACGGTTTAAACAGCTTTTTCTATACTTCCGTTTCTTTCCGTTTTGAAATCCAGTTTAACTTCCACACCAACAAGACAAATATTTCATAAGGGTCGGAGGTCAGACAGTCAGTGTGTTCTAATTAGATACCACCATGTCCTCTCCTGAATACCGCCATAGACAGCAATGACCATTGGCTGGTGGTCACTCTGTCAGCAAGTTATGCTCTTCTGCTGCGTCTAGAGAGACCGATCTTCCACTTAGCCGGTAAGAAAATAAACCCTAGCAAAATATGGCCAACATGCATACCGTCCACGATTTCAATGGTTCACCTGGCATTCAGGCGATGTCTGTATTTATTTTTAAACACTTCTTCCTTCTAACACAGATAGGTGTCCAGATAGCTGGTAAAATTTTTTTCTATTTTGTTGTTGTTGTTGTTGTTTTTTGTTTTTTGTCTGTGTGTTTTTTTTCATACAGAAAATCAGCTATGTATAAGGGCTTGGGACAGGACATGTATTATAGATAGGAGCCAAAATTGCAGTGAAAAAAAAATGTCAAACACCTAACACTGTGTGTCATATGAACTGACACATTTACATTGAATATCAAAGATAGCATACAAGCCTGAAAAAAAAACTGCATAAATTATCCTTCCCTTATTCATATTTGTATTTGTCATTTGTCTTCGTAGACTTAACTCAGGACGAGGGCTGAAAGTGAAAAAAAAAAAAAAAAAAAAAAACCCACATCAGTGCTTGTTTACCTGTTGCTCTCATAAACATAGAATCTGGCCTTGTCTTTGCGCGGTGAAGGGGGAAAAACGGAGCGAACAGAACCGTAACACTGAAGTGGGGGTTCGTTCAAAATGAAGCTTTTTGTTCACGTTCATTCCACTTGTCTTTCGCCTGCATTCCCATTATGTCAGGAGTACTTTCACTATGCTAGTTTTTTCTTTGTTTGTTTTGTTTTGTTTTGTTTGTTTGTGTGTTTTGTTGTTGTTTGTTTGTTGTTTTTTGGTGGGGGGGGGGGGTTGGGTTGTTTTTTTTTTGTTTGTTTGTTTTTCGGTTGTCACTCAGAAGGACTAAAAAGATGCACCCATCGTGAAACATAGTTATAAATCCCGCTTTTAATAATTGTAAGTCACATGACGACAGACCTTTTAAAATATGTAAAACATGACTACAAACTCTTTAATTAAAGCAAATGCGGCAATGATCAGAAGGTGTTTTAAACTACTACAAATAATTACAGAATTTTTGTGTGTGAATACATTAAGGTATGACTACCAACTTTGTTTTAGTGTGTGAACATGGCTACAAACTAGTTTAAGTCTATGGAACATGATCGCACTCTCTGTTCAAATATAGGGAACATGACTACAAATACTTTTCAGTATATGGACGTAAGTGACGTAGGGAGTTGTTTGTTTGTTTTTGTTGTTGGTTGGTTTTTGTTCTGTTTTACTTAGTTTTCTTTTTGGTTTGCTTTGGTATGGTTTTGCTTTGGTATGGTTTGCTTTGGTATGGTTTGCTTTGGTATGGTTTGCTTTGTCTGTTTGTTTGACTGTTTGTTTTATCAACCTTTCGCTGCGTTGGGAAAAAAAATGAAATGCATTTATTCAGTATGATTTACGTCTGTTTGTTTTGCTTTGTTTTTGTTTTGTATTGTTTGTTTATTTGGATTTGTGTGTGTGTGTGTGTGTGTGTGTGTGTGTGTGTGTGTGTGTGTGTGGCGCGCGCGCGCGCGTGCGTGCGTGCGTGTGTGTGTGTGGCGCGCGCGCTTGCGTGTGTGTGTGTGTGTGTGTGTGTGTGTGTGTTGTGGAATGTGGGGTGAGCGGGGGGGGGGGGGGGGGGGGGGGGATTATTCATATCATCATCTAATTTCTTGTCCAGTACTGAAACCTCTTAAACCAGTTAAATACATATTCGACTCACCCATCAAGCCGGAATCGAGCCAGACTGACGCTGAACAGAGATATCAGTTCCTGTGTGGACATGGAAACCCAGTGGTCATCCATTTGGTTTCACCGGAAGTTCTTTCAGCATGAACTACACTATAGAGACCTCCAAAACAAGTCATTGTCTGCCAAATTTCCATAATCATCATCATAAATCAATCAACCGAACAAAACCGCATCTTCATAAATTATATCTTAATCTGCCCACCATTCTAGATTGGGGCGGGTGGTGTATACATAGCGTGTCTCTCCAGTTTCCTGTAGAATGGGTGAAGCGGTGACATTGTCCTGAAATGCACTCCCACTAAATTCGCCACCAGGTTTCTTTCCCTCTGTCAGTCAGCGAAGCAATGGAAAGAGGCAAAGCTGCCAATCAGAATCATTGGAAATGGCGGTATAGGAAAAATAGGGCGAGAATTGGAAGGCAAGGCTGCCAATCAGAATCATTGGAAATGGCGGTATAGGAAAAATAGGGCGAGAATTGGAAGGCTGCGAGAAGAAGAAAAAGAAGAAAGACAAAAGAAAGAAAGGAAGGAAGGAAGAAACAAAGAAACAAAGAAAGAAACAATAACAACAAAGGAAGGCGAGCACAACACACACACACACACACACACACACACACACACACACACACACACACACACACACCACTATGCTAGACCAAAATAAATACACATATTTCAAAATACCACACATCTTTCCACCTATATTGTTCATATTTATCTGCCAGTGCTTGCTTGTCTCACACTGAACACGCCGAAGAAAGCTGCTGGTCGGTCGGTCAATGCAGTGGAAATCTAGAGAAGGCCCGGGGAGGATGGAGGGAGGGAGAGAAAGGGGGAGGGGGGAAGTTCTGACGCATCACCGACCGACCAAGAGGAGGCGGTCACTTGGTCCAGAGGGACTGGACTTTTCGGACGGATGAAGGAGTGGCCAGTGCATCGCCTCAGCTTTCACTCTAGGCTATTGTCCACCTCCACTTCTCGCTGTCGCCATGCTTTCACAGGCAAGGATGGTTATCGTTGCTGAAGGCTTCTCTGATTGAAATTCTTTTTTGTCGTCCCTGCCCCCTCCCCCCCCCCCCCCCAACCTCCCCTAACCTCCACCTTCCCCTTCTACTACCACTACTACTACTACTACTACTACTACTACTA
>CM065734.1:39791827-39796827 GCA_033310375.1 Conus canariensis | reverse complement strand
TGACTGACGTTGGTGTAAATTCGTCCACTGAATGCTCAGTTGTTCCATGGGCCTGTTCATTAGTATTAAAACAAGAAAAGGAAACAACAACAATAATAATAATCATCACATCATCAAACAAGATTTCCCTTCATACCAGTTAATTCGATACTTCCTGTATTTGTTACTATTCGTCCGTGTGTTTGTTTGTAAATAATCAAGATCGAAAAGGCTGTGTTTAGTCTTGAATAAGTGTTTACTTCTGTTTGTTCACTTCTCCGGTTGTTGTTGCTGTGTAGATGTGTCCAGTATGGGGGTATATGGGCAAGCTTGGAACATTTTTTTTTTCTTGGAGGGTGGGGGAGAGGATGTCTCCTTGTTTGTTCTGAGTGTTCTGTGCTGCCATATCTGATTGGCGATTGGGTGTTGTAAGCAAGCATTCGTTTGGAGTTATGGGCGTGTATTTATTTCAAGCAAGAGTTGCCCTACTTGTTTGTTGTTCACAGCGAACAGGCTAAACATGCATCAGTCCGTACTAAACAGGGTGGTGCAAAAGTTGATTGACAGTCTTCAGTTCAGTTCAGTTGAGTTCAGTTCAGTGATTATTGAAACATCTGTTCATCATGGATGGTATCAGACGATATCAAAGGCGACAGAGATCACTGAGAATGGCAGACCTACTGTCTCTGGTCATTTTCTCTCCCCTGTTCTTCACATATCACAACCTAGACACTCCACTGAGAATACTTCTGAAAATACTTTTTTTTTACAAAAATCATATGCCCGACTCTGACTGGGCAATAACGTGTGTGATCTTCGTAATACATGTGTCATATAAAATATGGTCAATGCTCTTATTTCCTCAACTGTGTTTGTTTGTTTGTTTTTAGTGATGCACAATAGCGGGCAACCTGACAGACGAGGAAAGAGAAAGTGGATCGTTAAGAATGACTGGAAATGAGAAAACGCAGAAAGGGTGCACCGGAAGTGGACAGAAACCTTCCACACTGACCCTCGCTATCACGGCGGTCGATTTACCGGAAAAGAGACAAATTCCACGAGACAAGTTCAGTGAAGAGCGCCCACGGAATCCGGACGTCTACAAACTGTTATCCCAGAGGAAAATGAGATACTGGTAGCACCGACTTGTGTGAATAGCCCTCAGATCTCTTCCAATATTATCACTGCAGTAATAAGTGGTAAATGGTAATGGGCCCTGTTAACCTACTTTCGCACTACCCTGTGTTATCAACTGAAGAAAGGACGTATAGTGGGCGGGCTAGTGCGGTTAGTTCAGATTCCGATGTTACACATAAAACCAACAGCGGTCAACTTGAAGTTTAGCTGTGGCCAGGTCACAACCAACTGAAGGTTATACAGCGACCTCTGAATGCTTTGTGCGGCTGCGCAGTCGGCAAACAGAGTTATTGATCGTTATGGAGGGTTTCCGGATACCGTATTTATTTATGGTCAATACTTAACTCCGCGCGTTTTTGTTCTGATGCTTAATTTAGGCCTACTTTTGATAATTTGCAAACACAATGCACATCGAGAGAGAGAGAGAGAGAGAGAGAGAGAGAGAGAGAGAGAGAGAGTTCATCCCATCAATCCAAGAGGCATCTTATTTTTGTATTTTCTTTCTGTTTCTTTAGAAAAGCATGAATATGTATTTGTTTGTTTAGTTATGTCGGCATACTTGTTTCTTCCTTGTTTTCTGTCTTAACGAATATAAACTCGTAATGTCCAAAAGTAGCCCGGTGTTCTTTGACATACACAAGAAGAGAACAAGGTACACCCGGAGTTACTGGTGAAACCAAAGGCAGTACTCCCTACGGGGCGTACTGTCTTTGGTGAGACCCAGTGAAGTACTATCTTCAACTGCTGAACAAACCAACTGGGAGCAATCCTGCACCACCCTCGGAAGCCTGCTCTGTGTTCATATAGGATGAATGCACGCACTGGGCGTTCCATTAAGATGTCAAGGGACATAATTGCTCCCTGGCAGATACCTTTCTGTAATGGAAGTTATGTAGTTGTTCATGTTGATTTTTATTTCTTGCTGTTGCAAATTCTGCAGAGCTATGTGAACTTTCTGAAGTCATCAAATTTACAGGAAGAGGACAGGGGAGGGGGGGGGGGGAAATGTCACTCTTGTTCTCCTGCTTACGAGGGAGTAATTTTCAAAAGCTAAATGTGAAGAAAATTTTGATCGTTGATTTGTTATCAACCCAATGGTGATAACTGCTTAAGTGTTAATACATAAGTCGTCCCCATACATCAAAACAAATAGAGAAACTGGGTTTAGTTTTGTTTTGTTTTGCTTTTTTTTTTAACTGCACAGTTGTGTTTAACCATCGAGGTGCTTGTGTATTTCCAGGCAAAGACTACAATTACTTCAGTTCTGCTGATAAATTTGAGAAAATTCAATTCATGTGGATTTTATTGCCTCAGTGGAATTAGCGTTATTCTCTCCCTCCTTTACCCCACCCCCTGCCCCTGCATCCCCCTGAGATTACCGTAACCTGAATAAAGAACTGTGCTGTATTGCTGAATTGAAATACATTGAATAAAGAACGGTGCTGTATTGCTGAATTGAAATACATCAAAATCAATCGATCAAAACCGGAAATGCACTCAAGGAGGCGCAGATCTTAGACCTGGTCGACCAAGATCCTGGATGTGCTCTATGAACCAGGTTCAACCACACATGCGCCAAAAGGTCATGGGTTCGTCCTTTGGGGTATGTTGCGTCTTTTCACCGAGTTCTGCTAAACTCGGTTTACTAGTTTGTATGTATTCTGGCAAAAGAACAGCTTGCAAGACAGACGTAGCTGGAAACATACATAACCTCTTTTGCCGAAGGAATAGCATGTTACTGAACTCCTTGGGTTCCGGTGTATCCGCACGGTAGGGATAGTTAGCTAGCTAGCTAGCTAAGAGAGAGAGAGAGAGAGAGAGAGAGAGAGAGAAGAGAGAGAGAGAACTTAGAACTCCGATGGTTTACTTCATGTAAAGGCCATTGCCCCTTATGAAGGGGGGTATGGAGAACATAACAACAATAGAAGAATTATAAAGAACACAAGAAAAACTGGATGAACTTCTCTCTCACGAACTCATGACTGATATAAACTGAAATGCCTTGAATAAGGAACGTGGTGACAGCCTTGATATGACCCTTTGTGGTCGGTTGGGCTATAAGCAACATTAACTCTCTACCTAACCTTGAATAAGTAAACTGAGAGAGAGAGAGAGAGAGAGAGAGAGAGAGAGAGAGAGAGAGAGAGGCACTCCACAGCAAGGATAGACAGATAGATAGATAGATAGATATAGATAGATTATCATCATCATCATCATCATTGAAAAAGCTAACTTTGTTCCCTCAAAATACTAACATTAGTAAAAGCAAAAGGACAAAAACAAAAGTAAAAGAAAGATTGAAGAAAAACAGAAAGAAAGAAATTAAGAAACATACGAAGGAAAAAAGAGAGAAATGAAGAGAGAAAGGAAGAAAGAAGGAGAAAAAGAAAGAAAGGAAGAAAGAAAGAAAGAAACGAACGAAAGATAGAAAGAAGGAAAGAAAGAAAAAAAAAATTAAACAGGAAAAAAGAAATTAAAAAAAAACAGAGAGAAAGAAGAAACAAAACAGTACAAGTAATGGCTAGGAAAAGAAAAGAAAAAAAAAAAAAACCAAAAAAGTACCAGTCACGGCTAGGGCAAAGAAAAAAGAAAAAAAAAAGGAAAGGTCACCGCTAACCCGGGTGGCTCGTGGTCCCCATGATCAGCCGACCGGTTTGTCCAGGACGGGTGGTGGTGGCAGGCAGGAAATTCTGGGGTTTTAGTTCGAATCGGATTACACACACACACATATATATATATATATAGAAAGTCGGTTATGTCATCAGCCCTGGCTGGCTTAGCCCGCTAATACAATACCTCTGATCACCCGTATTGGAACGGTCCTCACGATCCCACAGATGCCGTGTACAAACTGGGGTTGGCGGGGGGAGGGGGGAGGTGTTGTAGAAGAGGAGGGGGAGGGAGGGGTGGAAGGCGGGGAGGGTGGGGTGGGTGGGAGGGGAGACAAGAGGGTGGGGCAGGGGCGGGGGGGGGGGGTAGGGAGGAGGTGGAGCGGGGTGGAGAGAATGTAGTAAATTGTAGGGATGGGATGGGAGATGATGGGATGGATGGAAGCACAGATGAACGGTGTAAGCTTTGATCGTTCGTTGGGAGAGGGTTGTGTAGATTGGTGGGGTTGGGGTTTTTGATTCCCCCCCCCCCCCCCCCCCCCCCCCCCCCCCCCCCCCGGTTGTAACGCTGACTGACGCCTACTTCAGGTGGTACCATTTGCAGGAGAGTGTTTGCCGGAGGGGGGGGGGAGGGAGGAAGGGAGGAGGAGAGGAGGAGGGGAGGGGAACCTGTCTAACATACACTGACATCACCAGAACAACAACCCATCACAACAACAGCAAGAACACATTCAGGTGAGCGATGAGAATGCTCTTTGTTCTCAGCTGTGGCATCTGGGTACAAAGTTAGATGGGAACTAAGGGGGGTGGGGATGAGGGTGCGGGGAAGGGAGGGGAGTAGGAAGGGAGAAGGCGGGGCATGGGAGGGGGAGGGTGATGGTGGTAGTGAGGGGGAGGGGCTGGGATGGGGGGGAGGTGGGGCGGGGGGGGGGGGGGGGGGGGGGGGAGTCAAACTCTCAACGATGTGAATTGGATCGATGGTGTGCTAATGGGACTATGAAGGCACGTGCAACTTGAATGCATACAGTAGTAGGACCTATACGTATTGGTGACTAACCTACGACCATTGGCCACAGGTTTGTACAATAGACAAGGGTGATGTGATGGGGCACCATGTGTGTGTTAGTGTTAGTGTGTGTGTGTGTGTGTGTGTGTGTGTGTGTGTGTGTGTGGTGCGTGCGGTGCGTGCGGCGTGCGTGCGTGCGTGCGTGCGTGTGTGTGTGTGTGTGTGTGTGTTTGTGTGGTTGGTGTGTGCTTGCTTATGAGAGAGAGAGA
>CM065734.1:39734327-39781827 GCA_033310375.1 Conus canariensis | reverse complement strand
GTGTGAGGGACGGACAATCTGCTCGACACTTTCTTGGTGGCACTCTTGGCAAGTTGATCAACCATCTCGTTGCCTTGAATGTCCACATGGCTGGGAACCCAAGCAAAAACTATGTTGTATCCATCTGATTTCAGAGAGATGTACAGTTCGAATAATTTCAACAGTTGAGGGTGCTTGAGGCTATGTTCTCAAACATAACGAAGTCCATATGGAATTCTAAAATATAGATCGAGCTTATTTTCAATACATCGTTTTTGTTTTTTGTATTTATTTAAGGCTTGTTACACGTTACATTGTACGCCCTTCATATCTCAGGAACAGAACCCGAATCATCTGAAGCAACAATAACAACAACAATAATAGTGGTCAAAAACAACAAAATGCTTTTAATAATTTGCAGAGTGAAACATAATAAGATGGATTTGCCAACCTGATATGCCGTTTCTAGAACTGTAAACTCTGCTCCAGCGTCTTAGTAACAAAGCTACAGTCATCGTGAATATACCACCGAAGTTTACGTATAGCCCACAGTTTAAGTGTGTGTGTGTGTGTGTGTGTGTGTGTGTGTGTGTGTGTGTGTGTGTGTTGACCATTTTAGTAACAAGATATTTCTGTTTTCAGACACATTCGACAACACTTTTATATCCATTTCTAAATGACAGGTTCTCCTTTTCGCTGAACGTTTTGACTGTCAATTTTCTTCTTGTAGTTTGACTTTGACCGTGTGTTTCATTTGCTTTGTTTTGCTTTGGCTTTTAAAGTATGACTCTTCTTGCTGTATGCCACTATTTTTCATGATGTCATTTTGGTCATTTTCTGTTTCACATCCGAGATCTGAATGTAATTTTGACCTTTCTATTTTGCCTGTGTTTGGATTAGCTCATAGATTCCCTCCCAGAATCATTGCATTTGCGTAAATTTTCGTTTTTCTTATCCATAATTGGTCAACATCAATCTACAGCATTCACTATGTTGATAGTTTCCATTTGTTGTATCATTTTCTAATTACAGAAAGAGTGGGTGAAGGAAGAGGGGGGGGGGGGGGTGAGCTGAAAGGAAGGGGTGTATGGGTGGGAAGAGGTGGTACAAAGTCAGTTTCTCTCTCGAAGCAGAGGCGTGATTCGTCAGTTTAAAAACGACCGAAACAGATACTGAGTTTTGAGAGATTTACAAAATACGCAAACAACTCGTGCCACGCGTTTCGACTTTCCGGTCTTCCACAAATACTGATGGGGAAAAAAATCATACCTGAATAAGAGTTAAATGACAATGTTGCGTGGGTGCTGTACGAGGTTAGTGCTTTGGAGGAGACTTCAAATGAAAGATGGAAGTGCGGACTACTTTCCTTGGAAGGGGTACGGGGGGATATGTTAGTTTTGAAATGGTAAGAGAGAGAGAGAGAGAGAGAGAGAGAGAGAGAGACAGACAGACAGACAGACAGACAGACAGACAGAGACAGAGACAGCGACAGAGACAGAGAGACAGAGAGAGAGACAGAGAGAGTGGGTGGAGGGAAGACTCCAGCGCAAGTTAAATTCACCGACAGGCCTACACATCTGGGAGTATCATGGAAAACTGCAGCTACACTTGTGGGACACCTCGCCTGTCTACTTGCCTGTATCTTTCTACCACCCCCTCCTGTCCTTCATCTGGGCTATGTAGGTCAGGAAGCTGACCGCTGAGTGACCGGGGTCACAGCGCCCTTGGAGCCTCACACGCGCACGCGCGTTTTCCCGCCTCCGTACTGACCTAGATAACTGTGTACTGCGGGCTTTCGCTCCCTGCTACAGTTCTTATTGCTGTAGTGGTGAGTGTGTGTGTTGTGTGTGTGTCTTTCGCGCTCTCTCTCGCGCGATCTTCTCTTCTCACTCAGAGGTTGGTTCCGACTCAAAGCGGTTACCCTGTGAGAGATACTCCCGGACGTTTTATCTTATTTTCGTATTACTCTCATCGATTTGGGTTTTATTTCACACATTGCCGAGCTGCCACGGACAGGGAGCTGTGAAAGATTCCAGACAGCCTAAAGATTCCAGACAGCCTAGAGATTTCAGACTGTCTAAAGATTTCAGACTGCCTAAAGATTCCAGACTGCTTAAAGATTCCAGACTGCCTAAAGAGTTCAGACTGCCTAAGAGTTCGACTGCCTAAAGATTCCAGACTGCCTAAAGAGTTCCAGACTGCCTAAAGAGTTCAGACTGCCTAAAGATTCCAGACTGCCTAAAGATTCTGGACTGTCTAACCAGCCATCACAGCACTCCTGCAACGTCGATGACATCACATCAACAATCATAGGGTGGTGGTCATGATGATGATGATGTTGAGGAGAACTAAGAGGAGGAGATGGAGAAGAAGGAGGAAGGGAAACAAGAGTATGGGAAGAGGGAGGAGGAATCCATTTCATCATGAACTGTCTTTGTTTTGCCGATGGTTACGTTGCTGAATTCTTTATTTTACTCTTTCTGATCCTTCTCTCACCGTGTTCTGTTCATTTCATTATTGGCTCTGTGTGTGTGTGTGTGTGTGTGTGTGTGTGTGTGTGTGTGTGGGAGGGGGGGGGGGTCTCGCGCGCGCGCGTGTGTATGTAGTTGTATGCATGTGCGTGTTTATGTGCGTGCCTACATGTATGCGTGTGTGCGTGCGTATGTGTGTGTGTGTGTGTGCGAATGTGTGTTAGCGCGCGCACGTAGACGTGTGTGTGTGCGCACTGTGTGTGTGTGCACTAGTGTGTGTGTGTGTGTGTGTGTGTGTGTGTGTGTGTGTGTGTGTGTGTGTGTGTGTGTGTGAACGGACTAGTGTTTGTGTGTTTGTGTGTATTTGTTTGTGTCTGCGTAGATGTTTTACATGTGTGTGCGTGTGCGTTCGAATGTGTGTGAGCGTACACGTGTATGCGCATGAACAACAACACATGAGAGTGCGCCAAAGCTATCTCCACAATCCCTTACTATTCAACATTAACCCTGAGGACACAGGAAAGGCTTCACATTCACGGCAAGCATTTCGTTGATGGCATAGTGCTAGTGGGAAACAGCGGTATGACATTCCAGGAACTCATCACAAGACTGGTGGAAGAGAGCATCAATATCAGTTATTCAGCTTGCTTCCTTCAGTCTCCCGATCTTTACATGCAGGATGCATCCTTAGTGTAAACCTACCATCTATACCAACAGCCAAACTGGCCTTTCTCTACCAAAAGTTAGTGATGGGACTTAACGGATGTGAAAGATGTTGTATGTACATTCACACACAGAACTTCGGTTTATGGTCTCGTTTGAAGGGATTTTGGGGAACCAATGTTAATTTGGAGGGAAAAAAATTTACTCGTTGTACCACAATAAGCTGGTCCTACGATTCACTGTCGGCTTCCGTTTGGAAGCAGCCTGTTTTCTAAAGTGCAAGGCTAACGAGACGTTAATCTTAGTATTCACTAATCAGCATGTCAGCTCATTTGCTGGCAGACCCGAATCTCGCCTTGCGATCAACAAACACCGTGTGTTTGCTTGGTTGGTTCGTGTGTGTGTGTGTGTGTGTGTGTGTGGTGTG
The DNA here is from genome assembly GCA_033310375.1 of Conus canariensis. Taxonomy (NCBI): domain Eukaryota; kingdom Metazoa; phylum Mollusca; class Gastropoda; order Neogastropoda; family Conidae; genus Conus; species Conus canariensis. Next base: position 39,778,287 of record CM065734.1, on the reverse strand, counting down.
TAGGTGTGTGTGTTGTGTGTGTGTGTGTGTGTGTGTGTGTGTGTGTGTTGGTGTGTGTGTGTGTTTTGCGTGAAACACGCCAGGGGTAGAATTTGGAGGGAGGGGGGGAGCTGAGGCACACAATGCCCGTCTGTACCTTCCCCGTCTGTGAACCAAGTCGTATCAGTCCGACTGCTCGATTACAAGGCAGTCTTCCTTCCTTCCTCCTTCTTCCTTCTTCCCTCCCTCTTTTGAGTCCCGTCTGCTCGAAATCTCCACTCTCCCTCAGTTCTTTCCACGCGCTCTTGTATTGACCCTCCCTCCCTCCCCTCCCCTTCCCCTCGCCTCCTTCACTCTGACCCTCTCTCCCTCTTCCCCTCTCTACTCTGTCTTTCTTTGACCCCCTCCTCCTCCCCACCACCACCCGCTTCGCTACACTCAACCCCCTCTTCTTCTTCTTGCCTCCCCCCCCCCCCCCCCCCCCCCGAAAACTTTGATGCTCTTTTTCCAGACTCACTCTCTCTCTCTCTCTCTCTCTCTCTCTCTTTGTCTCTGTCTCTCTCTGTCTGTGTCTGTCTCTCTCTGACTTTTCTCTCTTCTCTCTCTCTCTCTCTCTCTCTCTCTCTCTCTCTCTGCCCGATGGTAAAAACGGTCACACACGTAATGTTCTCATCCCTAGCTGATGCATTTGTACCATAGTGTTCAAGTACTTCGGCTGTTCGGATGATCCCTGGAGTCTTTTAGCCAGGGTATGACAACAACAACAACAACAACAACAACAACAACAAAACTAACCAGCAATGATAAAATAATGATTCGGCCCATCTTTTCAGAGAGAGAGAGAGAGAGAGAGAGAGAGACTTTGTGTGTTTTCATCTTCTTTGTTGATTTAAACCATACAACCAGCTCTTAGAATGGTTATATACATGGTATTGCAGTGTTTTGTAATAGTTTCCCAAGTTCTGACGGAACAAGACCCAGTTGGTAAAAAAAATCTCTTTGCTTATCTGTTACCCTTGAGAATTGAAATTATCAATTATCAATCAATCAATCGGTCAATCAACTCTCTCTCTCTCTCTCTCTCTCTCTCTCTCTCTCTCTCTCTCTCTCTCTCTCTCTCTCTCAAAACAAGCAAACGAAAAAGAATTGAAAGAAGTTAGTAAACCCCCCAACTGGGCTTTAGACATAAAACATTGTTTTGACTCCTACGGATTTGCAAAAGTGTGGATAAATGGAGGAGTGGGAGATGAAAAGACATTCTTATCAGTGTTTAGACAGAGAATGGTAGACTGTTTCAAACAGGACTGGCACAGTAAATTAGAAGGTAGTGATCGTTATACCGTCTACCGATCCTTATCCTTTAAATCACTGCATCAACCTGAGAAATACTTATATGATATCACAATTATAAAATTCAGAAGATCATTAGCGAAAGTCAGATTAGGTGTAAATGAGCTTCGAACAAATAAAAAATATACCGATACTACAGCAATAACCACCTGCCCTTTTTGCAGTGAAGAAGAAACCGAAGCACATTTTCTTCTAAAATGACCAAGTTACAAAAAAGAAAAAAAAAAAAAAAAAGATTGCGAGAAAAATATAGATTACGAGAAAAATATATTCATAAACACTATAAAGATAGCTTTCCTGTCCAGTTGAAGACACCATTGCAAAACGAAAATGCTGTCATAATGAGAGATGTTGCTATGTTTGTACATTACGCTTTACGTTTTAGAGAGGAACAGTTGAAATGGAATGTTATAAACCTAAGTTTGTTACTTTTGTTATCGCAAATGAGCATCCTTCCTTTTGAAAATTTTTCTAGATAAATCATTCATTTTCAATAACATGAACAATTTCATGTTACTTGTCTCATGTGGATAGGCTGGAGGCCTCACATTAAAGTCACGAGTTCACGAGTGCTCTCTCCCTCTCTCTCTCTCTCTCTCTCTCTCTCTCTCCCCTCTCTCTCTCTGTAGAATCATTATTTGATCATTGCTGTTAGTTTTACCATCAAATTCTTCCTTAAAGATTTGTTTCAAGGGACTTTATTTGAAAGAAGACAAACAGTTCCATGCTCACCAGAATATGTTAAACATATATATATATATATATATATATATATATATAATACATATATATATACAGATTGTTGTTTGGGTATGGGAAAGGAACAGGAAAGCTTGTAAGCGTGTCTGTTTTGATTAATGATTATGCGTATGGCATAGCTGGGAATATTTTAGCACGAAACAGAAACTTCCTTTTTAAGCAGAACCAAGAAAGTGCGAGTATGAAACAAACTATTAACAGACATCAAAATGCTAGGCTGGAATTTAACAAAAGAAGCATGCTTGGACCATTTTTTCATATTTTTTTTAATGATCTGCACAGTAGAGTACATAGCCATTGTACGTAATTTTTTTGCCGACCAGACACAAAAAAAAAACAGACTCTATAATACTTTTTAAAACTCAGACGTAATGCAAAATAATGCTGAAATTCTTTTTTATTGATCTGAAAAGAATGTGTATTTTATGGCCCCAAAAAATGTAAAGTTGGGCATTTGGGGCTTAAATCACCCTCATTTGAAGATTGTAATCTCACATCAAACTGATACAATAGGAAATTCAAAATAAGAAAATTAGGGTGTGATTTTTGACTCAAAACTTAAATGTTTGAAAGACATCTCACTGCAATTAACGAGGCAAACAGAATGATTGGACTGATTAGGAAGAATCTTATCGGGCTTGATAGTAATGTGTTCTTACAACTTTACAAGAGTTTAGTCAGGCCCGATCATGAATGTGACTGTAAAATCTAGAGCCCCATTGCTAAAACGGCGATCAGTTGCACTTGAAGGAGTTCAAAGAAGAGCAACATAACCAGTTACGCCTGTAAGTCAGTCAGGTTTTGGTCACGGATCAAGAAAATTAAAATGACAGTCTCTAAAATATCGAAGACTGGGTGTTTTGCACGTTCTCCTACACCCCCCTCCTCCGTTTCCTCCCTTTTCTCACCCCATCCCACCTCTATTGCTCCGTGTCCCGATCGCTCCCCCACCCCCTCCACTTGAATAAAGTTATTTTCCTGAGACCACATTCAAACCCTGTCATCGCTTTGCTTCATCTTCTATAGTCTGACATTAAAAATGCGATTCATGCGATTGTATACTTACGAGTCATCATGCCAAATTTGAAAAAGGTGATACAAAAACTATGGATTTGTCTGCAGAGCAAGATAGCAGACAAACACATGGACACACAACAGAAACAAAACGCGTTTAGTATCTAAGACTAGCCTTTTTTTCTCCTTAACCCGCTTCAAATCCTCATAATGCTTCGCTTCGCCATGAACCTCGCTTCGAAAAGGCGACTAACGCCACTGTCTAGCACAAAAGTGATTCATTCTTGATCTGCCTTGTATGCTAAATGAGTCAACATACCAAATTTGGAGGACAGCAGATGAAACTTGTGGATTTGTAGAAGATGCTAGAACACAGACAGACAGACAGGCAGACAGACAGAAAGACAGACAGACAAGCAGAACGCGCTTTATGTATGACTTACATAGGAATCTGATGAATCTTTTTCACCTTTTTCCGTAGTTCTGACTCTAATAATAAAACTTCGTCCCAAATGCCTTTGTTCCAAATGTGGGGCCTCCTAAAGAATCCATGGCCATGAACTGGAAGTACTCAGCAGGACAGACCTGACAGTAGAGAAAATTATTGCTTTAACAGCTTTATTGATTTCTTGAATATTCTCCCACCAAACTCGCATAAAACCTAAACCAGTTTAATGAAACCTAGACCATCACCCGAAATGTATTCACACGCCGTACCAACATGTTTAATCAGGTATTAACCAACTTCTCATCAGCCTGTTAACCACACCAGGGACCCAAATCATCTCATGAAAGAACACAGGGAGAGACCAGGAGACCCTGTGGTTCAAAATTCTTGATCCTGATCCATGTCATGATAAAAGATTTGGAATGTGTGTGTGCGTGTGTGTGTGTGTGTGTGTGTGTGTGTGTGTGTGTGTGTGTGTGTGTGTGTGTGTGTGTGTGCAGCTATTGCTTTGATTTCCTTGTACATACTTAAGGATTTTTTAAAGAAGAGACTGCTTTTAGTTGGAAGACTATATAACTTTTTTTGGTGATCATTCCGTCAGTGGATGAGATTTCGGTGCCTTAACTCTGTATCTCTTTTAATAAAACATGTAAAGGTTAAATTGTCACCAGCGTTTTCACATAAAGTGGATAAGTGACAGACATGAGACACAATGCGTAAATGACAGAAGTATTTCTAGACTGCAGAATCAGGATTTTTTAAATCCCCGAACTAACAAGTTTTGTTGGGTTTTTTTTTTTTTTTTTTTTCTGTTTGAAGCCATACGTTTCCTAAGGTTGACGATGTCAGTAGACCCTGATACGTCATCGTCGACGATAACCGCCGACATTTTCTGTGATAAGAGAAAGAGAGAGGGAGAGGGAGGGGGAGAACGTGCGTGATCGTCTTTCATACACAGGGTGTGCTCTTTGCGTGCGTGCGTGCGTGAGTGCGTGCGTGCGTATGTGCGAGGGTGCGTACGTGCGTGCGTGCGTGCGTGAGAGGGAGAGAGAGAGAGAGTCTGTGTGTGTACGTATGTCTGTACGTGCGTGTGTGTATGCGTGTGTGTGTGTGTGTGTGTGTGTGTGTGTGTGTGTGTGTGTGTGTGTGTGTGTGACAGATAATGTGACAGATAATGTGACACAGCAGTATTACAGTGTCTCCTCTGGCGACCAAAAGTGACTCAGCAGTATTGCAGTATCTCTTCTGTCGATCAAAGCGACTAAGTAGTAGTATTGCAGTATCTCTTCTGTCGATCAAAGCGACTCAGCAGTAGCATTGCAGTATACTATGGCGAATACAGTGACTCAGCAGTATTGCAGTATCTCCTCTGTCAATCAAAGTGACTCAGCAGTATCACAACGACTCAGCAGTATTGCAGTAGCTCCTCTGGCGAGCATAGTGACTCAGCAGTACTATTGCAGTATACTCTGGAGACCAAGGTGACTCAGCAGTACTATTGCAGTATACTCTGGAGACCAAAGTGACTCAGCAGTACTATTGCAGTATACTCTGGAGACCAAAGTGACTCAGCAGTACTATTGCAGTATACTCTGGAGACCAAAGTGACTCAGCAGTACTATTGCAGTATACTCTGGAGACCAAAGTGACTCAGTAGTATTGCAATATCTCCTCTGGTGACCAAAGTGACTCAGCAGTATTGCAGAATCTCTTCTGGTGACCAAAGTGACTCAGCAGTATTGCAGAATCTCCTCTGGTAACCAAAGTGACTCAGCAGTATTGCAGAATCTCCTCTGGTAACCAAAGTGACTCAGCAGTATTGCAGTATCTCCTCTGGTGACCAAAGTGACTCAGCAGTATTGCAATATCTCCTCTGGTAACCAAAGTGACTCAGCAGTATTGCAATATCTCCTCTGGTAACCAAAGTGACTCAGCAGTATTGCAATATCTCCTCTGGTAACCAAAGTGACTCAGCAGTATTGCAATATCTCCTCTGGTAACCAAAGTGACTCAGCAGTATTGCAATATCTCCTCTGGTGACCAAAGTGACTCAGCAGTATTGCAGAATCTCTTCTGGCGACCAAAGTGACTCAGCAGTATTGCAATATCTCCTCTGGTGACCAAAGTGACTCAGCAGTATTGCAGAATCTCCTCTGGTGACCAAAGTGACTCAGCAGTATTGCAGTATCTCCTCTGGTAACCAAAGTGACTCAGCAGTATTGCAGTATCTCCTCTGGTAACCAAAGTGACTGTGACGGATTTATGTAAGCCCCATTCAATAAGTGATGGTTGATTGTTCAGACAAGGATGATAGACCGTTGTAGGAAAGTTGAACTTTCGTCCACTCCCTTCACATTCTTTCTAAAGATGGAACAAGAGGTTTTGGTCTTCAACAATAACAACTAAATTTAATAAAATATGAATGACGATGAAGATGATCTGCAGTGAGTATGTCGTTTTGTTGTTTTGAATGTTGATGTCCGTTTGCTCTTTATGAAATGGATTTTATACAAAAGAAAAAAACTAATCATATACAATCACATTGAAATAGCAAAGTTCCTATTCTTCTCCGTTCGTTCATCCAATAGCACAAGTATTGACTGTCCGTTTGTGCTTAAAATGTCCTTCGGAGAATACTCAAAGAAATATGGTTATATATTACAAAAATAAAAGAAATTGCAATGATGATCAAAAAAAATGTCTGAGTGTGTTGTTGCGTGATTGAATGTGGAAGGATGTGTTCGTACGACTGGTACTCAGCTTCACGGAATCCTGTTGTCCTCCGGAGTTCCACTGATGCTCAGAGTCCACCTCCAGACCTCAGCAACGTTGACACGTCAACACGTTCCTCAGCAATGAAGAATGTAGTAGGATAATGAAGATGCATGACACAGATAAAGAACCTGCAAGGTAACGATCGTCTTAAATCTTGCACTATAATAGCACATCACTAATCCACTCACTACACGCTCCAAACACACTTTACAATTACACTAGCTTACTCTATCATTTACAATTGATTTCTTTCAAAATTTTACTTTACGATAAAACTCGTTAACAAAGAAGAAAAGTATACACGAATATTCCAATCTGCCTTAACTGTGTAATTCGCCAAGGCTTAATGCTTAATGAATTACAATCATATTTAATCTCTGAACAGATTAAATCAAATCGCGTTAATCTTCATATTACACAGATCACTTAGATCCAAGAAAAATGTTTCGTTCATAACTTGAACTCGTTTACAATTCTTCAATTAATAAATCTGCATTCACACTCCATCCATACAAGTATCACATCTTCTAAATATGGTTGTATGCAACGGTGAAACTGAAATAGAATTTGCATAATATGGGTTAATACATGACAACACAATATGATGAGAGCAGACAAACGAAAATGACAGCTCCATAATCAATCATAATGTGTTGACTGGTAAATCTGAAATAATTAATTTAGAGCGTTTTAGATGATCGCGCGCACAAAATATTATTAAACCAGTAAAATGTGCCTTAATACGATTATATTGATATAAATTTTGTTGCGCTACACGAAAAAAATGGTTTAGTTCTATTTACCTCAACACAGTCTTCAATGGCTACAGCTATCGACTTGACCACGGAACGATGAAACTCGTCAAAGCCTTCCCCGCAAAGGTTGTGGATATTATCGATCTGCTCTGCAGTCCCCTCTCAGTCTGGCCTTGACTGATTGTTTCCAACAGGCTTCTTCTTCTCGAAAAAAATCGACCTTTCGTGTCGAGCCAATTCTTGTCGACTTTGGTTGATCAGTTTACATGAAGCAACGGCCAACACTTACTGCACATGCGCGGATGAAAAATACTGATATTTCGATAATTATGATTGGTCAATACCATGGTTTTCGATACTCTAAGATTGTAAATTATTTTATTATTAATACAAATACAGATTTACACAACGTTTAAAATCATAAGCGTACTGCACTAAAGCAAAACTAACAATTAGTTTCGTCGTTTGGAGATAGAAATATAAAACAAGTGCAGAGCAAATAAACGTCATGCATCAATTGCGTCATTTTCTCAATGAAAATGACCCGAGCTTATGAATGAACGTCACAGTGACTCAGCAGTATTGCAGTATCTCCTCTGGTAACCAAAGTGACTCAGCAGTATTGCAATATCTCCTCTGGTAACCAAAGTGACTCAGCAGTATTGCAATATCTCCTCTGGTGACCAAAGTGACTCAGCAGTATTGCAGAATCTCTTCTGGCGACCAAAGTGACTCAGCAGTATTGCAATATCTCCTCTGGCGACCAAAGTGACTCAGCAGTATTGCAGAATCTCCTCTGGTGACCAAAGTGATTCAGCAGTATTGCAGAATCTCCTCTGGTGACCAAAGTGACTCAGCAGTATTGCAGAATCTCCTCTGGTGACCAAAGTGACTCAGCAGCAGTATTGCAGAATCTCCTCTGGTGACCAAAGTGACTCAGCAGTATTGCAGTATCTGCTCTGGCGACCAAAGTGACTCAGCAGCATTGCAGTATCTCCTCTGGCGACCAAAGTGACTCAGCAGTATTGCAGTTTCTCCTCTGGCGGGTTTCCTCGTGACGGCGTGATAACGATTGCTCCCTATGGACTACAGGTTGCTGAAGCAGCGATTGGGCGAACGTCAGTGTGGCTGGGTAGGGAACGGCTGAATTGATCTGCTCGGAAGTAGTACGACCGGTCTGCGCGCGGAAGTTGAGAGATTTTTTTAAATAAGATTTTTTTTCCCAATGTATTTTTATGTCCAATATAGACACTTCCCACGAGTCGGCCAAACACAGACACTAAGATGTCAAAGAGCAATAGTAAAATGCAGTACCTTATCAAAGACATCCAAAAAAATTGCAATTCAATCATCATGACGAACATTAAAGGTATCACAAAAAAATCAATATCAATCAATCAATAGATAAGATAATATAAAGGACAGAAGTCTGGGCTTACAAACGTACAAGGCACTTTTTGTTCGTTTGTTTGTTTATGTGTTTGTGTAAAGAATCATTAAATTATAATTGTTCTATGCAGCATCAAACTTGTTTGATTGTTGTTGACGCTAGCATTATAACATTCTCTTTAAAATCTATGACTCGGCTGACTCTGACAAACTTTTGCATCTGGCCTACATGTTTCGGTCTTACATTAATGAAATTAAAATCAGTTTAGCAAGCACAGTGATAAAGACAAAAGATCTCCATTTGTAGGTCTTGATCCACTCCATAGGCTGCAATATAACGTGAGATTTTACGGTTAATGAGTTCCAGGTTTGTTTGTTAATTTGTTTTCGGTTTTTTTTTTGTTTGTTTGTTTTTTCATAAAGTAAGTTTTCCGCACCTTGAAACAAAACAAAAGAAAAACCAACAGCAAAAACGTTATTGCACACCCATAACAAAAAGTGTCTGACTGAATCTCTCTCTTCACTACCGAATGAACAATTCATCGTGTTTGTCAGGTCCATAGCATTCAGAAGAACTTTTGCACAGGTATTAGTGTGTATAATTCTAATTTACGAACATTCCAGTTTAGCATCTTTGATTTTGTGGACATGCTTGGATACCTTATTCTACGGGACTTACGTAGTTTTTTTTAGACCATTACTTGATAGCAACACTTGTTTACGCTCGTCTTCAGCACAAATTTTACAGTATTCTTAGCTCCTTTACATTTTTTATGACAATGTTGAGAGCTTCGAACATTGTTGATATTACTGTCGAGCTTTATTCTAGTTTCCTGTACGAAATGCTTATTTTAAGAATCCATCCATAATATGAGACAAAATGTATAGCGTCATCAACAACGCTGGCAAATTTTTCAAAGTTCATAGATTGTCCATTTTGTTTTTCAGACAATATTTTACTGCACATTTTCATTTCCCATCAGTTTCTTAAACAGATTCAGCGATCCGATTAATGTTTGGGTACTATACAGACACAGAATTCCATATATGCTCTAAGTGTACTCATCTTAAACAAATTAGAACTAATGTAGCTGAAATTAATGCCTTTTTTTTCCCTCCACCTTTACCAATTTTTTTTTGTCATTTATTTTTTTTTCCTTTTCTGTCTTTTCTTATTTGCTTGATTTTTTTTTTAAATGTTCTTTATTTTTGGCTTTTTTTTTAAGGCGGTCCTTTTTTTTCTTTTTTTTTTTCTTTTTTTTTTTCTTTCTTTTTTTTTGTACCCTTCAACTCTCAGGCACCATGCGAGTCTGTATGTTTTATTGCTATTAATGGACACCATTTTGCTGATTTTAATGTTTTGGCTTTTGTTACAGCGCGTCAGGGTTGGTTTTGTGCTAGTGTTTAGTGTTGTGAGACTTTCACACTGTGTGTAACAAACAGATACAAAGGTTATAGGAAGAAGAAAAAAAGAAAGGCCCGGACATCTTCCGGGAACCATCCTTGAAACGAAAGACTAAAATAAGTATGCAAGGATGATACCAGATGTGCGGGAAGGAGAGAAGGGAGGAACAAAAAACAAAGAGAGCGAGACAGAGAGATAGAAAGAGAGAGCGAGAGGGAACGAGAGAGAGCGAGAGAGAGAGAGAGAGAGAGAGAGAGAGAGAGAGAGAGAGAGAGAGACAGACAGAGAGACAGAGAGACAGAGAGAGATGTAGTAAAGAAATCATACATCTCGTCTCGCAAACTGGCCTATTCCCCTAGCTGAAATTAATGCTGATCCATAATTTTCGAGTTTTTCACTGAAAGGGTAAGTTTTCGTTACAATATTTGATGTTGTTGTTTTTTTCCCGTAAACAACTTTCGGTCATAGCTTTTTTGTCCGGGCATAAAATATTCAAAGTATTACTTTATTTCCTGATGTCCGGGATATCATTACCACTTTGGTTTAGTTTTGACTGCCATTTTTCTGCTTATTTTATTTTATTCTGCATTCCATTTTTTTTTTTAGTTAAGTGGTCAGATAGAATAAGCAGCAGAATCTAAAGGTGTTCGAGTTAAGGTAACACGAGGGAATTGAGAATAGTGACTTTTCTGACCGGCATTATCTCTCTCCTAATTTAGAAAAATGTAACCTTCGAAGATTCATCGCTTAGATCTACGCTTTCACATTGTCTTAAGTCTTGAGTAAACCAAACATCGAGTATTTAAGATGTAAGAAATTAACTACTATCTTGAAAAAAGGTCAGATATTACATATGCCCTCTTACACTTTTTATAACATCCTAGCCATTCTGCTTGTGTTTTCTCATTGTTCATGACCAGTCCTGAAATTCTCTGCCTAACGTGGATATATATGAATAGACTAGTCAAATGAAGCCTTGCCACCATTGCTCACTAATTGAGAGTCATCTGAGAACTGCATAATTTGTGTTTTACATCGTTCATTTGTATGCCTTTCACCCTCTTGTTTTTTGTTTTTTTTTAATACTATCTCTAAATTCCTACACGTATAATGAATAACTAAGGACATATAGGAACTCTCTGTTTACACCCCTTTCTATTTCAGATTAGAGTACAGTCTGACCATTAGCTATAACTGCTGATTCAATACCTGCACAGAATGCTTCTATTCACGGCTACCAGGCATACTGCTCTCACAGTCTCAAAAGCCCATACATAGAATGCAAAATCCCAAACAAGGGATTCGAAAGCTTTTTCAAAATCTATACAAAGTAACAGTTAAGAACGATTTTTAAAAAATCATTTTAAGTGATTAATCCGAAAGCGTGATCACTCATTGTAAGTTAATATTCGTTAATCTTTTTGTGAAGAAAACTTTATTACTGACACATATATACTCCCATGCATTGGAGCCCCGCCTCACCAATGAATATGTGTGTTTATGTACATCCAACTCTTCCGCTCTCTCGATTCCCTTCCCCCCCCCCCCCCCTTCCCACGCCTTCACTCCCCTTTACCCCCTCATCACCCTCCCCACTTCCCCTCTCTATCGCCATTCTGTACTCTCTGCCTCCCTCTCCCCTTTCCTTCTATCCCCAACCCTCCTTCGCCAGCACTCCGCCCCCCGTCCCCCACCTTTCGTCTCCTCTCCCCGTCTAAACCCACGACCAACTTTTAGGCCACTCATGCAGAAAATACAACTGACCATTTTCAGACATTGTGTAAACACCTTTTCCTTTCTTCTCACCAATCCCCTTTCCCCCCCCCCCCCTCTCTCTCTCTCTCTCTCTCTCTCTCCTCCTCTCTTATTCCTGATCCTCCCCTCTTCTGTCCCTGTTTCTGTCTTTGTCTCTCTGTCTCTGTCTCTGTCTCTCTCTGTATGTCTCTTTGACTCTGTCTCTCTGTCTCTGTCTCTCTGTCTCTGTCTCTCTCTGTCTCCCTCTATCTTTGTGTCTCTGTGTCAGTCTGTCTGTGACTGTGTCTGTCTGTCTGTCTCTCTCTTCTCTCTCTCTCTCTCTCTCTCTCTCTCTCTCTCTCTCTCTCTCTCACACACACACACACACACACACACACACATTTTGGGAATAGTGAGGTTTAGGGTGAGGTACGCGGAAGGGGGTGGTGGTGGGAGTGGTAAAGGGTCTTGGCAGATTATCAGTTATGATAATAACATCTAGAAAGGCGGCATGAAATATGGGCGACACGTCTGGGTAAAGGACCAACCTTGTAAAAGCTTTCTGATTTTAGCAGTGTTACACCACGAGGTAGAGAAGTACCCTTCCCCCCCCCCCCCCCCCGCCCCGCCGCCCCCCTCCCCACCCCCAGCCTCGTTTTCCCATCCCATCTCCTAAACAATATGCAGGCAAGTTGTTGTTGTTGTTGATGGTGGTGGTGGTTATGGTGGTGATGGTTGTGGTCTTTTCTTGTCCTTGAGCAAAGACACTTTCCGACTCCGGGTTGTTCATGTTTCTGTGTGTTCTGACTCAAGAGTCTAATAAAAAAAATTACTTTAGGCAATTTTCGGCCAGCTACTGCTGGTCTTCATCAGCCCCGACTGACTGGTAGTTGTGGTGGGTGTTGGTGTTCTCTGAGTTGTCCTCTCTGGTGGAGTGATTGGTGTTCAACACACACTTGTAAATGAGGAGCAGGTCATAGCCCAGTCTCTGTTCAAGCTTGGTTTTCTCTCCCTGGTTTCTATTGCTTCTTTCACTTTCCTTTTTGTGAACTGTGATTCAGCTGCAATTATGGTGGCTTGAAACTTGTTGGTATGGTGGGTTGTTGTTGTCAGATGTTCATAATATGCAGAAGAAGTTTTGGTAGTGTGTTCATTTAGCCTTGTTTTCAAAGGCCGACCAGTTTCTCCAATATAGTCCTCACTGCACTCCTCACATTGAATGTGATACACCACACCACTTTTCTTTTCCAACTCTGTGCAATTATCGGATTAATTTTGTTCCTTACAATGGATGGATTTCCTCCAAACAAAAATCACATGAAGAAAACTGGGAGTAAATTAAATCGTAATCTCAACAGTATTATCTACATAATGTTAGTATTAACATCAGTTTCCAGGTAGGATAGAGGAGCTAAACCATATTATGAATTTTCAACTTTTGCTGAGCCCAAACTAAACTGTTCTATAAAGTGGTTACAAAAATTAAAATCTGGTGTTTCTTTTGAAAAAAAAAAAAAAAAGATTTCCGCACATTAACAAACTAAATAATATCTAACTAAAATGCTGCTAGTTAGAATTGTACCGATAAGTGTTGCTACAAAATTATCTTAAATATTATGGAGCCAACAAGTAGGACAATCTGCACATTGTGCAACGATGAAAGACATTCGACTGTCCCTTCATAAGGGAGTGCAGTTACAAAAACTTTGTGAAAAACTGTCGAGCATTTACTTAATGAAAATTACAGAACACCTTCCAATATCATGATTACTTGTGATGTTGTTATTTCGCGAAAGGATCGCCATCTGAAAACAGAAACAGTGTTCGATTCATTACAACGCCGCCATCGAAAAACAACATCTGTAAATGTAAAATTGAAAAACGTGTATCCAGTTCTTACTGGCGGTCAAGGTCAACTGATCTATGGCTTTTAAGTCGGATTGCGTGATGAAGCTGTTTACAACCCAAACAATTTTAGGGCTGCGTGGAACAGCTACGCATCAATGTTTCTTCAGTCAGACAAATAATACCCGATTTCTGCATTTTAATATTTTCCCTATTCATTCAGTCGTTAGCGTTCGTTGTTGACTTACATTCCTTGTTATTTATATAAACGCATTGAACAAGAATGAACGTTAAAAGAGGATGCATTTGTTGTTTTTTTTTACCTCACAGACTGAGCATTGGTTCGTGTTCTTTGTTGGGGGGGGGGGGGGGGGGGGGGGGGGGGGGGGAGAGAAAACTTTACTGGAGTAACATTTTTTGCTGTGCTCGAAAGAAACAGCAACACAATGGATTTTGACTTTTAAGGTAGTGGAATGGAATGTGAGAGCTGAGCTTGGTTTAGTTTTGTTTCTGTGTTTGTGTACTCGTCTTTTTTTTCTTTCTGTCTCCTTTTTTTTTCTTTTTTTTAATATTTGCTCATGTGTTTGCTTATCTATTTAGGCACCCATTTCTAGTTTTGGTCTCACATTTTAATCCTGATGATTTGTTTGTATCCTTAATGTTGTTTGCTTGGTTAATCCTGTCCGGCCAGGCAAGAACATAGGCTTACTTGTCGTGACGTTCTCCTGTCCCCAAACCATTGGGCAATATACTGGACGATGAAAGGAGTGTACCTAGCAGTTTAATTGTTCAGTTCTCTCTCTTTTTTTTCTCAACCACCTCTTACGGTATCTTTCGTCACAAAGTAATTGAATTATACAAGCAGTCAGAGAGCTCAGAGATTTTAACTGGAGAGTTGAGTTTGGTGTGTTTTGTTTTACAGTTAGGTAGACAGATGGATACATAGACAGACAGACGGACAGATAGAGAGATAGATAGATGGAGACAGACAGACAGACAGATAGAAAGTTAGACAGATAGATAAGATAGACAACGATAATTGAAATAAATATCGCGCGCACACACACACACACACACACACACACACACACACACACACACACACACACACGCATCGTAACATCAATAACCTGGTCGTCGAAACGTACCTAAAGTTGTGAACACGTACAAATGCATGGCGATACATTACACTTTTCTTTTCGTTTTCGATTCTTTTCTTTTTCAACCCCCTCACCCTCACCCCCCACCCCCATCACTCACTCTCTTATTCGGCCTAATTCTCCCCTTCTCTCCCCCCCCCCCCCCCCCCCCCCCCCCCCCCCCACCCCCCACCTTTTTTTTTGTTGTTGTTGTAAGCATTCTCTGTTGCTCTTCAGTCCAGCCGAGCGTGAAGCGCGTAATGACAGGTATCTGGATCTGGTCACAGCTGAGCGAGTCCCGCGCCCACTCACCCGTGGCCCAGCGGGTTGTTGAGCCCATTGTCTCATGCGGGAGGACACGGTTGAGGGAGTGCCCCCCTCCCCCTCCCCCATCACCTTCTTTTGTGGACACAGCCGTGCCCGGACATGGCTGGTTAGTTGGCCGGAATCCCTCCTATCCCTCCCTCTCCAGCAGACTCAAGTCCCCGGACTGACCCCGGCCGGACCTACACCCCCCACCACCCCCACCCACCTATCTCCCTACACCAACCACTCACCCCGTCACCCACCCTCATCCCCTTCACCCTCCCCCCCCCTCCCATCCCTTAGGTAACAGGTTGACTGGACTGCCTCCTCCTTCTCCTTCCTCCTCTTTCTGCTCTACGGTCCGGGTGGGGGCGGGGGGGGGAGAGAGAGAGAGAGAGAGAGAGAGAGAGAGAGAGAGAGAGAGACTGACATTTGATGTTGAAACTGACACGTACATTTTTTTATTGTCCATTTAGCGCTTGAGCCCTATGGACAAGGGAATGTAACACAATTGTGTTCGCCGACACCGAAAATTGAAATTTCACATGGACGTTATACAATTCTACTCCAACACATATCTCTCCGTCATTCCTTCTTTCCTACCCCCTCCACTTCCCTTCCCTCTCCTCTTTACTTCGTCTCCTCCTACTCCCCCTCCACACCACACACAACACACAACACACCACACACACACACACGTAGGGACACAAACACACCAACAAAGGTATTGTGTAGTCGTGTCGCGGATGTCCATTGTCGTTGCACGTTGTCATTGGTTGTCTTAGTATTCGTTGTCATTGTCTTTGGTCGACTCGTCGTTGGTCGTCGTTGTTGTCGTCTTGGTTGATTTCTTTCTTGTAACGTTGTGGTCACATTCGGTACATTGCCGTGGGTCGGGTTGTCGCTGGTCCTGGTCGTTGTGGTTGGGTACTGGAGTTTTGTTGTCAGTGAGGGAAGGGGGACGACAAAGAAGCGGTGGGATTCAGGTGTGAGTCGCTGGTCATGTGCATGGGTGGGTAGGGGCTATGTTGTCAGGGTAGGGTAGGAGAGGGAGGGGGGAAGAGGAAGGAGGATGTGTCCATTGGGTGATGGGATGGGGATGGAGGGTGTGTTGGTGAGGAGGTAAGGGGTGGTGGGGGGTGGGGGGAGGAGTTGAGTGCATTTCATTGAGGGTTTGTTTCACGTCGGAAAGTCAGGAGTCTCTCTCTCTCTCTCTCTCTCTCTCTCTCTCTCTCTCTCTCCTTCTCTCTTCTCTCTCTCTCTCTCTCTGTCTCTGTCTGTCTGTCTGTCTGTCTGTCTGTCTGCTCTCTCCTCTCTCTCTCTCTCTCTCTCTGCGCGCGTGAATGTGTGTGTGTGTGTGTGTGTGTGTGTGTGTGTGTGTGTGTGTGTGTGTGTGTGTGTGTGTTTGTAAAGAATAATAACAACAAAAATTCCCACACATCCCCAAATTTGTGTTAATATGCTAGTGAATGGCATTGTTTAAGTATGTACGTTTGTATCCAGCATTGCCAAATATGAGCTTAACGGGCACTTCTAAGAACCTACCTAGTCCTCTTGCGCAAAATTGTTTGCTGCCAGGGGAAGTAATACTCCCAGCAGATTGAGAGAGTTATCCCCCTTAAAGTATTTGAAAATGGGATATGCCAAAAATACACTTTTTCAACATTTAGGGCCAATATGACTAACCAGTTTTTACACCAAAATATACTGCTTCATAGACAGTAATAAATTTTGTAACTATTAACTCCATAAACTACTGCATAGACAGTAATCCTGCCCCCCCCCTCCCCCCAGATGGTTGGTTGCTACACAACACAGATGTTCCATCTTCGGACAATGGCATGCAATGCGCTGGGGGGAGGCGAGGTGTGTGTGTGTGGGGGGGGGGGGGGGGGGGGAGGGCAAGGGGTCGTCAATTTCATAACATGACTGACACTGACTCATGCAGAAACTGACGATGACCTGCGCCACCAGGTGGTGCGTGCGTGCGTGCTAGAGAGAGAGAGAGAGAGAGAGAGAGATGAGAGAGAGAGAGAGAGAGAGAGAGAGAGAGAGAGACAGAGACAGAGACAGAGACAGAGACAGAGAGACCGAGAGACAGAGAGAGACAGAGAGAGACAGACACAGACAGACTGACGGACAGACAGACAGGGACAGAGACAGAGACAGAGAGAGTTAACTTTAACATGTGATTGACGTGGAATGTCCCCATCCCCACCAAGCCCAAATTTCATCTCCCCTCCCCTTCCTCATTCCACGCCTCTACCCCCCCCCCCACCCCCCACCCCCCATCCATCACCCACCCGTTCCTACCCCCCCCCCCTCCCCAATCCCCTTTCATTTAGTTTTTAAAAACTAATTTACGAGTTAGTGGCTCAACCTTGATCAAATAAACGCTATTTTAAAAGTTCTTTTCTTATTTTCTGTGTGTGCATTTCAAGGACCCGTTTACTCATTTGGCTATTTTGTTGTATGTTTGTTTGTCCAATGACTCATTCAGCTTCCAAGTTTTACTTTATTTATTTATTCATTCATTCATTCATTCATTCATTTATTTATCTAGTCATTTATTTTTTTACTTATTTGTTTAGTGACCTATTTATCTATGTCATACTCTAGGGGTCGTACACACACATGCACCTCTGCCCAAAGTACACTCCGCACGTACACGCAATCACTCCTCTCACCCAAGGAACGCCAAATAATAAACACATCACAAGAAAAGTTTGTTTCCCCTCCTTCTACGAGAGTACAAATATTATTAATCAAACACCAACACTTGAGTAATTTCGTTTATACCTCCACTGCACGAAGGAGGAAAAAGAACAACTGCTTCCCCTACAATCAACGAATTCATAAATATAATGGGGATGAATTAGCTTCTATCACCAGCACAAGGGGAGTATGTTTCACGTCATCCGAAAACATCAGGGGCATACATCAACATCCTTTCCTTCACGTCGGGAAGAGACACATAAAAATCATTTACCATCCAGCCCAAAATACAAAAAAAATGTCACTGTCTCTAGGACGGAAGTTCTGGGGTATCCTTCCCCACTCCTGACTTAATCAATTATCATCCCCTTCTAGGGAAAAAAAATCGGAACTTCAGTTCCACTCTGTCACGCCCTTACAGATTTCTCGTCAAATGCTTCCACTTTCAAAATTCCTTTCCAGGAAGACATATATAATTTTTACTCTCTGGTCACTCTTTTATACTTGGGGAAGACACACGGGGACAGCCATCTCCGGGTTGAATAGGGCGTCGCCTTATACAAACCCGCCTTCTTCAGGGTCTGGGGCTCGTTACGGAGAAGTAGCCCGCTACCCGACCTGGGCTGGGGACTTGGTCCAGCACCTCTGGGACCACTCCAAGGCCCTAAGTCCGTGGCCCGTGTGAGACAGCCAATCTGTCAACACACTCGGAACCACGTACAGTTTCCATAATTACTAAAGGGGAACTCACCTCAACATGAAGATGTGAAACAGTAACCTTTCCCCTATGCATAAGCTTTTATTCTGAATGTTACTTTTCTTTTCCCATTCTTAAATAAAAGAATTGTTACAACTTTAACCACACTTGTTCTTATTATTTTCTTTTCTTTTAAATACAAACGTCTTCCTTACTTTCGCTTATATATTTCACTTCTCCCTAATTAAACATGGATACTTAAATACCTCTGCCGCGACGCAGCCTCGCTCTGGCCTCAGTCCAACAAACGATCAGGCCCTCCGACTTCTCCGGCTGGCATGGAGCAAGTGATTATCAAATCCTAAAGGTAAATTCAATAGCGCGCGCAGTGCGCCTAACCAGTACTCACACAGGCCACAGCCAACAGAATAGCGATGTGCATTCACATGACACTTTTCACTTAAAACCACAAGGCCAGTCAACCTGCTGTCTCAAAACCAATAGTTATACACAAAACAACATGTGCACATTATAATCAACATAACATGTGCACATGACACCCCCCATCCCGGGGTAAAAAAAAAATTTGCCAAATTTTTTTTTCCCCTAGAAAAAGCGAGTAACTAACTTCATGTTTACAATTGTCCAAAATCAATGACATATAACTTTCAACCATATACAATACCCATTGGGCGAAAACATATGGGCAAGTGTTATAAACAAAGTAGCCGAAGATGTCATGTTTCACCTCATATCACACATAGGTGAAAAACAAAAAAAAAAAAAAAAAAAAAAAAAAACATATGGCAAGAACCAATGTGAAAATATATTAGCTCAATCAAGACTATACCCAAATATTTCAATCTCACAATGACTTTGAAGAAAAAATATGGTAGGGAAACAACTCTTTACCCTCGATAGTACATCTTCACAGTGAAAAAATCACCATGTTTAATTGTCAATGACAAATTAGCGTTTAAACAATTCAAAAAGTCCATGTTGTCTTGAAAATAATTGCATAATAGCAACGCACCACAATTCTTAGTGTGACAGCACACATAGCACGCAGCAATCAAACATTTTACAAAATGAATCACAGTTCATTTCAGCCGTGACTTGAGAAAAAGGAATCAAGTATGCGCAGAATAATACCTGTCATCAGATTTCAGCCAAAATATATTAAAGGATTGTTAAACAATCCAGCGAAACATGATAACCAACAAATAATCAATCAGTCAAAGTATAGATTGATACACCTGGATAACACTCACTAAGGCATAATTATTCATGTTTCACACAATACCATATGAGTGCACAAAATCATAACAGCAAAATTTGCATCTTGCACACAAGGTCATGTGTATACAAAACATATTAGAAAAAAAAATCATAAAGACACACAATTCCAAGTGTACACCAAAGTAGATTCCAATAATTATGAAAACAAGACAGTATTCATACACACATCACAGCGGATTTGTCAGGAAAAAGTAGCTGGTAGCTACTAACTACCAAAAGCTATTCCCGAGACAAAAAATCAGCCAATGTGTTGTCAGTACCTGGAATTGGTTCAATGCGGAACCGGAATTCCTGAAGGGAAAGGGCCCACCGCAAAAGACGACTATTCCTTGTTTTGGATGACTGCAGGAAAGTGAGTGGTCTGTGGTCTGTTTGCAGAATGAACTCTCTCCCCGTCAGAAAGCGTGCGAACTTCTCGCACCCCAAAGAATAGCCAGGCACTCTCTCTCTATTGTTGAGTAATTCCGCTGACTGGCGGAAAACTTCTTGCTGGCATACTGTACCGGGTGAAGAAGACCGTTCTTTTCCTGAAGAAGCACAGCTCCCATGCCTTTCGAACTGGCATCTGTCCGGAGGATAAAATCCTCGGCAAGAGACGGCAACGACAAAACAGGGAACGTATTCAACGTTCTTTGTATCTGTTCCAGAGCAGTCTGGCACTCTGTAGTCCAAATGATCTGTTTAGATTTATCACCCTTTGTCAGATCAGTCAATGGAGCTGTCAGAGAAGCAAAATGAGATACATACCGTCTGTAGTAGGACAACAACCCCAAAAGAGATCGAACCTGTTTTTTGTTTTTGGGTACCTGCAAAGAAAGAATCTTTGATACCTTAGACCTTTCTGGCATCATGCAACCAACAGCGATGCGATGTCCCAGGAACTCTAAGGACTGGAAACCGGCCTGAATCTTCGATGGTCTGGCAGTAAGTCCATAGTCCCTGATTTTATTGAAAACAGAACGCAAAGACGTCAGCAAAGTAGACCACGAATTGTGCGACAACAGGATATCATCAAAGAAACTCACCGCACCACACTCATACAAACGCAGTGCACGCATCATACGTGCAAACGTAGCTGGAGCGTTTTGCAACCCAAATGGCATCCTTGTCCACTGGAATAGGCCGAAAGGTGTCTGGAAAGCAGTCTTGCCTTTGTCACATTCCTTCATGGGGATCTGCCAGTAGCCCTTTGTCAAATCGATTTTGACGAAATATCTGTCCATCAGATAAATGACAAAGAAGACTTTCAACATCTGGGATTGGTTCAGCATCGAAAATCGTGAGCTGATTAAGTTTACGATAGTCAATGCAGAACCTCACAGAGCCATCTGGCTTGTTTACCAATACCACAGGAGAGCTGTAAGGTGAAGTGGATGGTTCAATTACCCCCAAATCTAACATAACCTGTATCTCTTTTTGTACAATCTCCTGCTTGGCAAATGGCAAAGGATAAGGTTTAACACGAACAGGAACATCACTTGACAAAGTAATGGCATGTGGATCCACTCCCTTTGCTGAACCAGGTTTGTCTGTGAGAATGTCACTAAAATCCTGCATAATAGTTTGTAACTCAGCTTTCTGCGTAGAAGTCAAGTCATCACAAACCACAACATCCTTGTACGTCTCTCCCTTTACTGTCAAAGTCGGTAAGACAGATGAGGTGTCAGAGTCAGTGTCCAACAACAAACCAACAGACGCAGTCTCTGTCATGTCGAACACAGTCGGTTTGCCACGAAACGGAACATCGACAACAGCGTTAACTGGTAAAATATCCGACAAGTCAGACGACAAAGACGGAGAATCTGGTACAACTGTCATGTCAACAGACTTGTTGATAGCAACATTCACTCTTTGAACATACAACTTGAGCATGTTAACATGAAACTTCTTGACCTGCCCGTTCATGTCTATGGCGTAATTCACAGGTGATAACTTGGACACAACAGAAAAAGGACCTTTCCACTGGATGCGTAACTTGCTGTGGTCATCTGTCAACAAGACCAGAACCTTATCACCAATCTGAAATGAACGTACCTTTGATTTCTTGTCTGCATATTTCTTGTACCTGTCAGCCATTCTATCAGCTGTCTCCTGGGCAAGCTCACAGGCGTCCGTAATCCTGTTTTGCAAATCAAAAACATATTGATACACATTTTTAGCATCAGCAGCAGACTCAGTGTTGGTAACTGTCCATTTGTTAGCCAAGAGATCAAGCGGGCCCCGTGGCGAATGACCATAAACAAGCTCGAAAGGGGAAAATCCCAATGACTCATTCGGGAGTTCCCGGTATGCAAAGAGTAATGCCAGAATGTACCGATCCCATTCACGAGGGGCCTGAAAGGAAACTTTGCGAAGCATGGTTTTCAACGTACCATTAAATCGTTCGACCATCCCGTTCGACTGTGGGTGATACGGAGTTGTAGTCACAGACTTCACCGACAACAACCTGTATACTTCAGACATCAAATCTGAAAGAAACTGAGTACCACAGTCCGACAGAATCTCTTCTGGAAGACCGACACGCGAAAAAATGGAAAGAAGAGCTTCAGCAACCGTAACGGTATCAATCCTTTTCAAAGGAACCGCTTCAGGGAAGCGTGTGGCCGTGTCCACGAGAGTCAAAACATAACGATTCCCCGATGAAGACGGTTGAAATGGACCAACCAAATCGATTGCGACACGGTGAAACGGAGTGGAAATCAAAGGCATCTTGTGAAGAGGAGCACAAGGAACTCTACCTTTATGAGAAGTCCTCTGGCACACATCACAGGACCGGCAATACTGAACCACATCCTTGCGCACAGTAGAACTGTGCAAGGACACTCTGCAAAGTGCGTTTGACTCCACAATGACCTGCAAAAATAGCATCATGAGCAGTGTGTAACACCGTATCTCTCAAAGACAATGGCACCACAATTTGGTTAACAACAGTCTCATTCACCACTGCACACCTGTACAGCACATCATCTTGAACAAAAAACAGAGGAGTTGTTCCCGGCACTACCTTACCAACAGTCACATTCTGAAAGAGTGTTCCTAGAGTCTTGTCACCCTTCTGTAGTTTTGTCAAACAGTCACAATCCACGTCAAGTACTGAAAAATCTGGCACCGCCAAAAGTTTAGGTGCGTTCTTTTCTCTCTCCGCTTGCGCCCGTGTACTGACCATAGTGGGAACATAAGAACCACCATCACCACCATGAACATTTGACACCCCAGGCAAGTTTCCCAAAACAAGATCACACACTGGGTTGTCAATCACACAAGCAAGAATGACACCATTAAAGTAAGGTGTGTCCACAGGAATGCGTGCAAGAGGAAATTCTTCGATCTTACCACCGAATGTGCGACACTTCTGGGTTTCACACAACAATTGTTCAGGAAGAACAAAAGATCTACGGACTCCTGCAGTGGTACATCCTGTATCTCTCAGTACTGAAGCCTCAAATCCGTTCACCGTCCCTTTTTCCAAGAGCAAACCTGAAACTTCATCAGAAGAGGCAAGCACATACGTTACCTCAGGCGTGTTCAAACGAGTAGCCACATTGGCAGATTGAGACTTTTTAAGATATGGGCACTGAGCACGAAAGTGAAACTTACAGCCACATTCAAAACATGCTTTTTTCCTGCTTACCACCCTGTTTACTTTGAACAGCAGACTTGGTAGGGGAGGAAGACGAAACACCAGTACCGTAAGACTTCCTGCCACCCTGCGACAAAGGTACCTGTGAAGATTCTGAATAGCCACCCTTGAACTGTTGCCGTGGCTGTGAAAACCTCTGCTGTGGAGGATACCTGAAAAACCGAGGTTGGGGATGAGAAAATCGTGGTGTAGGTTTTTGAAAGTAAGGTTGTGAACGATTGACTTGCGAATTTTTCGCATATGAAGCGACGTTCGCGTCAAAAACAGAGTGTTCACCTTTTCTGGCAGTATTTTTATCTGGGTGAGCAACCCGATATTGATCTGCCGCACGACACATTTCTTCCGCAGTTTTGAACTCTCTTTCGCGAAGAAAAACAGCTAAATCTTTACTAACACTTTCCAATAACTGCTCTTTCAGGAGTAAATCGCGAAGACCATCAAAATCACGAGGTGTTTGTGAGAGATCAATCCAACGATCCAAATAATGAGAAATGCGAATAAAAAACGATGGGAATGACTCACCTTTATCCGGACGAACAGCACGGAATTTTTCACGGAAACCGTCCGCTGAACATTGAAATTTTTTTAATGACTCATCCTTGAGAGTATCCCAAGAGAGACCCTCTTTTGCCGCCAATGTATGATAAAGAACCAAGGCACTACCCTTGAACAGTGATGCTACGTACAAAGTCCATTTATCCTTTGGCCAACCACAAGAACTGGCATGACTTTCGAACCGGAATAAAAAAGAATCAATATCGTCCTTGTTCTCATCAAAGGGGGGGAAGTTTGGGAATGTAAGCAGATTTAGGGTGAGTATTTTGAACCTGAATAGAGGTGTCCAAACCAGTTTCTTGACTTGTTTGGAGTAGTTTACTTTCTCTCTCTATCTCAAGTTCCATTTGTTTCAGCTTAAATTCATGCTCACGCCTCTGTCTTTCCAATTCTCTGTCCTGTTTATCTCTTTCTGCTGCTAATATCTCTCTCTGTAGCTCTGTGTTTCGCTTTTCCTTTTCAGCTGCTCTCTCCCTCTCCCTCTCTTCTCTCTCCCTCTCCCTCTCTTCTCTCTCCCTCTCCCTCTCCCTCTCTTCTCTCTCCCTAAAGCGCTCCTCTCTGTCCATACACTGTTGGATATATTCATTAAGCTTTTCGCCAGTGTAACCAAGGCGTGTCGCCTGATCCAAGGATTTATTGAACTGATCCATTTTGGAATTGAATCAATGAAGTATCAAATAAGTAAATAAACAAGGGATGAGAAATATGGAGAGAAAAAAACAACAACAGACAGTCACTATTTTTTTGTGTGTGTAAAAGTTAGAGCACAAACATAGAAATCAAGAAAATAGAAAATGCAAAATCCTAAACAAATGTGCGCTCTAACACATTAAATGAATATAACAAACGACAAACAAATGAAAGGACAGACAGTTAAAAGGAGGGGCATAAGGAAATCTAACAAAGAAGCCTTAATAAAAGATGAGGTGGATCTGAAGGAACTAGACAGGAGCTTATGGAGGAGAAAAAGGAAGGATTTGAAAAAGTGAGGTGAGCAGAAACTCAAGAGAGAGCAGAACCAGTACAGAAAAGAAGGAAATGAGGCAAGGAAAAGAAAACCCTCAGATAGCACCCTAAAAGCAACCATCTCCCGTAAAGCTGGAGACGGGGTAATTGAAGATATAATGAACTAATTAATCAAGAGAAATACTAATAATCAATATACTAACACTGGGAAGCAATCTTCAAATCACAAATCAACTAAGCACATGAACAATATTAATATAAACACTACAGTATAATAAACATCAGTAAGGTATGCAATACCCAAAAATACACAATAACACTAAACAAAAAAAAATGGACAAATACAGATAAACGAATAATTATTTTCAAAGGGGAAACGCCTCGAAATTTAAGAGGGAACCAAGGTAACAAAAGAAAATCCTATCAATTTAGAACTTTTGAGTGGGATACGGGATCACACTCACACTGGGGAGGGGATAAAACAAAATTATTCCTAACTTGGGCTGAAAAGGGTGGAAAAGAATTTTATTCCGAAATTACACAGGGGTACAAAACAAAATTCTTAACTGGGGGTCCTTAAGTCGGGGTCACCACTGTCATACTCTAGGGGTCGTACACACACATGCACCTCTGCCCAAAGTACACTCCGCACGTACACGCAATCACTCCTCTCACCCAAGGAACGCCAAATAATAAACACATCACAAGAAAAGTTTGTTTCCCCTCCTTCTACGAGAGTACAAATATTATTAATCAAACACCAACACTTGAGTAATTTCGTTTATACCTCCACTGCACGAAGGAGGAAAAAGAACAACTGCTTCCCCTACAATCAATGAATTCATAAATATAATGGGGATGAATTAGCTTCTATCACCAGCACAAGGGGAGTATGTTTCACGTCATCCGAAAACATCAGGGGCATACATCAACATCTTTCCTTCACGTCGGGAAGAGACACATAAAAATCATTTACCATCCAGCCCAAAATACAAAAAAAAATGTCACTGTCTCTAGGACGGAAGTTCTGGGGTATCCTTCCCCACTCCTGACTTAATCAATTATCATCCCCTTCTAGGGAAAAAAAATCGGAACTTCAGTTCCACTCTGTCACGCCCTTACAGATTTCTCGTCAAATGCTTCCACTTTCAAAATTCCTTTCCAGGAAGACATATATAATTTTTACTCTCTGGTCACTCTTTTATACTTGGGGAAGACACACGGGGACAGCCATCTCCGGGTTGAATAGGGCGTCGCCTTATACAAACCCGCCTTCTTCAGGGTCTGGGGCTCGTTACGGAGAAGTAGCCCGCTGCCCGACCTGGGCTGGGGACTTGGTCCAGCACCTCTGGGACCACTCCAAGGCCCTAAGTCCGTGGCCCGTGTGAGACAGCCAATCTGTCAACACACTCGGAACCACGAACAGTTTCCATAATTACTAAAGGGGAACTCACCTCAACATGAAGATGTGAAACAGTAACCTTTCCCCTATGCATAAGCTTTTATTCTGAATGTTACTTTTCTTTTCCCATTCTTAAATAAAAGAATTGTTACAACTTTAACCACACTTGTTCTTATTATTTTCTTTTCTTTTAAATACAAACGTCTTCCTTACTTTCGCTTATATATTTCACTTCTCCCTAATTAAACATGGATACTTAAATACCTCTGCCGCGACGCAGCCTCGCTCTGGCCTCAGTCCAACAAACGATCAGGCCCTCCGACTTCTCCGGCTGGCATGGAGCAAGTGATTATCAAATCCTAAAGGTAAATTCAATAGCGCGCGCAGTGCGCCTAACCAGTACTCACACAGGCCACAGCCAACAGAATAGCGATGTGCATTCACATGACACTTTTCACTTAAAACCACAAGGCCAGTCAACCTGCTGTCTCAAAACCAATAGTTATACACAAAACAACATGTGCACATTATAATCAACATAACATGTGCACATGACAATCTATTTCCATACTTGTTTATTTGCTGATTTATTCATCTGTTTATTTATTTATTCATTCGTTGTTTTGATCAGTTGATCGACTGATTTTCTTGTGAATTTTCCACTTGCATTTTATCATTACATGGTTCTGCGTATTGGTGTGTGTGTGTGTGTGTGTGTGTGTGTGTGTGTGTGTGTGTGTGTGTGTGTGTGTGTGTGTGTGTGTATTCATGTAATGATAATGTTTTGTGTTGGGTTTTTTTTTTCTCTCCTCTACAGAGCTGGGAATTGACCTTTCTTGGCTCTCCATTGCCTCACGCAAGCACTCGCGTAAGATGACATCACGTGGTAATCCTGACAGGTACCCCGAAGTCGGCTGGGCATTGAACTCCATGTCCTTGAAAATGAGGTGGTCACAACGACACCCAGACAGGCTCATCATCTTCATCACTGTGCAAGTGTAAACGAAGCGCCCTCTCATCAGCCGGCCGAGTAAACAGCGGTGCGGGGGTGAACAGCAGTCTGGGGTGAACAGCGCTCTGGGGTCAACAGCAGTCTGGGGTGAACAGCAGTCTGGGGTGAACAGCGGTCTGGGGTGAACAGCAGTCTGGGGTGACAACGGTCTGGGGCGAACAGCTGTCTGGGGGAAATAGCCGTCTGGGGTGAATAGCAGTCTGGGGGTCTGCATACAGACAGAATCACAGTACCGAAACAGCGTTGCTTTGTGTGACTGACAGTCTCCTTTGGTCCGCTGACAACAAAAAAGCATCGCTCCTGACTTTGCTAGATCTTAGTGTTGCATTTGACACTATCAACCACAGTATTCTTTTAAAAAGACTGTCGGTGTCTTTCGGTATCACAGACATTGCATTAGAATGGTTTCGGTCATACCTGACTGGCAGAACACAATCTGTGTCTGTTGGTGGCAAGGTCTCCTCTCCCCTTGCCCTGGACTTTGGTGTGCCCCAAGGCTCCGTTTTAGACCCCCTTCTCTTCTCTCTGTATATTCAACGTCTATCTATGGTCATTGAGGAACACGGGATTCCTCATCAGAAATTTGCCGATGACACCCAGCTGCACGACGCTGCTGAGCCTGCTGCATTCCAACTTTTGGTATGGAATTTGAACTGTGTTTCCAATCTGTTAAATCATGGATGCTTAAAAAATAAGCTCAAACTAAATGATGAAAAAAACTGAGGCTCTGTTGGCAGCACCTCGTTCTGTTTTGGATCGCATTTCTGAAAAATCTATTCAAGCTGGAACCAACAAAATTCCCTTTGAAGACAGTTTGAGGGATCTGGGTGTCCATTTGGATAGTACGCTGTCCATGAATGTCCAGATCGGTCACCTGTGTCGTTCAGCCTATTTGGCTTTGAGAAACATCGCGTCAATTCGCTCATATCTTACACAGAAAGGGACTGCCCAACTTATCTGTTCCCTCATCATGTCAAAACTCGATTACTGTAACAGCATTCTTGCCGGTCTTCCCACTGTCGATATAAACTGACTTCAACATATACAAAACAACGCAGCCAGACATGTTTTCCAAAAGTCCAGAAGAACCCACACTACACCTCTGTTAGTTAGACTACATTGGCTTCCCATTCATGCGCGCTTTCAGTATAAACTCGCAACACTTGCCTTCCGACACTTTGATGAAACATTGCCTGCTTATCTTTCCAACACACTTGTCACTTATCAACCCTCTCGCACTCTCCGCTCTAGCAGTGACAAACTTAAGCTTCCCCGCATGAAACTGAAATCCTTTGGCCAACGTTCTTACAGTTATCAAGCCCCCCTTGTCTGGAATTCCCTCCCCTCCCAGCTCTGCTCTTCACAGACTCTCTCTGCGTTCAAATCTGGTCTCAAAACGCATCTCTTTCAGAAGTTCTTTTGTCTTTCTTCATAGCGTACGAGTTAATGCGTGTTTCCCATGCATTCTCCATCCCTTCGCCTCTTGTATGTGCACGCGCGTTTCCGTGCCTGAATGCTTATTGCTTTTGCGTGTGTGCGTTCGTGTGTGTGCGTTTACGCGCTTGGGTTTTTTGTTGCTTCGTGTTGAGTTTGCCCTTTGTGTGTGTGTGTGTGTGTGTGTGTGTGTGTGTGCGTGTGCGTGCTCCCTTCTGCATGTTTTAAATTGTACCCCGTGCAGTGTTCACGAAATTGGAGGCGGGTGGTTGAGTGGGTGTGGGGGTGGGGATGGGGGTTGGTTCTTTTCTTCCATTCCCAAATTCTTGTCGAGCGTTGTTCATGTAATGTCATGTGTGTGGTGTGTGTGGGTGGCGGTGTGGGGGAGGGGGGAGGTGGGGGAGGATAGAGTGGGGGGGATGGGGGGATGTGGCTTGTGCATCTGTTTTCGTTCTTGCTTTGTGACCTATTGTTTTGATGCCCTTTTCTCAGTATTGTGCAATGTTTATGGAAACTTTTATTTTTCCTGTATTGTGAAGCGCTCTGAGGATGAGTCTTCTTCTCTCATCGAAGAGCGCTATATAAGCTCGATTTTTTTTTTTTTTATTATTAATAACAGTCTGGGGTGAACAGCAACCTGGGACGAAAAGCAATCTGGGGCGAACAGCTGTCTGCGGTGAACAGCAGTCTGGGGTGAACAGCAGTCGGGGGTAAACAGCGAAGTGGGGTGAACAGCGGAGTGGGGTGAACAACTGTAAGGGGTGAACAGCAGTCTATGGTTAACAGCGGTCTTGGGCAAACAGCAGTCTGCGAGGTGGGTGGAGGATAGGATGGGGGAGGGGGGGGGGGGGCGCAACAGGCCCCTTCGATCAACATTTTGGACAAACAGTACTACCTTCTGGCTCCCCTCAATATCTGAAGCCGGAAAATATGAACTGCAGATTATGATGCGCCTCCCCCCTTCCCCTTTTCCCCCTCGAGTAAAAAAATTGAAGACTGCAGCAATGCTTTTGTCATTTTGTCCGTTCAGGCGAACGTCCACCCTCCCCCCACCCCCAACCCCCCACCCTGTTCCCTCATCCCCCCCCCCCCCCCCCCCCCCACACACACACCCACACCCCACACACGCTCACCTCTTACCATATTCCATATCCCCTATTGCATAACATCTTTCGTCGCCACTGACACTTTTTTTTAAGTAGACCGAAAAAAAAGAAGAAAGAAAGAAAAAGAGAACGAAAGAAAGAAAGAAAGAAAAAAAAAAAAGATCGAATCCATAACAGCCTAGTCTCTTGCTTCAGTCTCTTTTCAATTAAAATCCACTTCATTCATATTCGATACAAACAATGCAAATGTGTGTGAGGGAGAGAGAGCAGGAGCAGCACAGAGGAAATATTTTCTGAGCCTGTTCCACCACTGGTTTTTCCTCCTGAGCTATAAATAGTGACATCATCTACTTGCTAGAAGTAGCCCAAGGTAAACTACTTGTTGTTTTCGCCAAGTCTGTGAACATCACCTGGCAGTAGAGCAAGGGAGCGAACTTAGTCTTGAACTTGGAAACTGTCGAGTCACTGATGCCTTGTCTCCCTTAGCGAATATAACGTTGACGTGAAACGAATTCAGACCAGACTGATCCGCAGGATTTTTGTCACAAATTGTATTTTTTTTAAATGTGAGCATATACTTGACAATGACAAGTGTTTTTCTTTTTCGTTTCAAAGAAAAGAATATAGTAGAATATTTATTATACATCTCACTGCAGACCCTGAACTGAACTGAACTGCAGAAACTGCAATAATTTCATGTTCTATATCTTTGACACAGCGTATGCCATTACTGAAAAATTCAAATCATTGACGGGAAAACTCTGCATGAAATCACGAATAATTAAAACAGAGCTAATGTAAACATGTTTTTGAAAGAATTGAATTTGGAATATAAAATTATACATTCACACGCTGTTTAGAAATAGAATAACTAAGAAGACGCAAACTAATCAAGTTTTATAAAATGGTCAATGGTTTGTGCTTGGAACACTTACGTAACCTAGTACCAGATCTGGTATCAACAAGAAATACTTACTCACGGCGAAGACCTCTTGACAGACATGTGCCTCTATGTAAAACTGAAGTATACAAAAATTCATTTATTCCAACCGCAACTAAACTGTGGAACGACCTCCCAGACAACATAAAATCCACAAAATCACTTGGAAAATTTAAACGTTTTATTTCACGCGACGACTCAGTCGTACCCTATTATTATTATTATTATTATTATTATTATTATTATGGAGACAGAAGCGAACAGATTCAACATTGCAGACTCCGCCTAGGAATGAGTGATTTAAATCAAGACCTTGTTAACCGTTATTTGAAAGCAGATCCAGTTTGTCGATGTGGCACTGATTCAGAAACGGCTGAACACTTTCTATTATATTGTCCAAATTACACTAACATTAGAAAAGACACGATGTCCACCCTTGCACCCAATCTACTCGAAGTTAGTATTCTCCTCTGTGGTAAGCAATCCGTCCGAAGTGAAGATAACGCAGCTATATTCAAAACTGTTCATCGTTTTATTAAACAATCTAAACGTTTTTGAAGAACATGTTGCAAAACTTCGCAAGAAGTAAAGATACATATGTTTATGATAAAAATCTTAGAGCAGAACACATTCTCTCTCTCTCTCTCTCTCTCTCTCTCTCTCTCTCTCTCTCTCTCTCTCTCTCTCTAACGCTTCATATAAAGGTTAATGATGTGTGAATGGTTGATTATCATGCATTTTATAGTCCTTAGTGTTTACTCTTTGCTTACGACTTTCTTTTCTTATTTTTCCTTGAGTTTGTACATGGTTGCGTTTATGTGTGTGTATGTGTAAAGTATGTTTATGTACATGTATATATTTACATTTTGTACACGTGTGGGTATGTTTTTTTGTTTTTGTTTTGTTTTGTTTTGTTGTTGTTGTTTTTTTTGGGGGGTTGCGTCTTTTGTTTAGCATAGTAACTTTAATAGTCTCCTGCCATTTCCTTGTCACATGTGTAATTATTAACATTCGAACACACTATAAGTATTAGCTTGTTGATGTTCAAATTTTCACATTTTTTGTAAAGCTACGTGATTGTAAAATGGAAAATAAATTTATTTAAACCAGAACAACTAGATTTCCAGAGAAAGTGGTCATCAAACGCAAACACACCACAACACACACACACACACCACACACACACACACACACACACACACACACACACACATCACACGCATACACACACACAACACACACACACACACACACACACACACACACACACGAGAGAGAAGAGAGAGAAGAGAGAGAGAGAGAGAGAGAGAGAGAGAGAGAGAGAGTCGCAGTGTAGAGAGAGAGAGAGAGAGAGAGAAGAGAGAGAGAGAGAGAGTTCGAGAGAGAGAAGAGAGAGAGTTCGCTAGCTGGTTAGCTAGAGAGAGAGAGAGAGAGAGAGAGAGAGAGAGAGAGAGAGAGAGAGAGAGAGAGAGAGAGTTCGCTAGCTGGTTAGCTAGAGAGAGAGAGAGAGAAGACAAGACAAGACAAGACAAATGTTTTAATTGAACTAGGCCACATGCCCGTGTCAATGGGAACAGAGGGAGGGGGTAGAAACAAAATCAAACAGATCGCAAATGAAATAAGTAAGGAAAGAAATCAATGCATCGTCAAATACAGTACAGGCATAAACACACAAAACTAAACAATAAATCTCGCGAACATAATCAACGATCGTTGACCATGTTCGCTTCTCTCTCTCTCTCTCTCTCTCTCTCTCTCTCTCTCTCTTCTCTCTCTCTCTCTTCCTCTCTCTCTCTCTCTCTCTCTCACACACACACACACACACACACACACACACACACACACACACACACACACACCACACACACACACACACACACACCTCAATCACACGCTATCGGTGTGATATTATTAAGGCAACTTTGACGGTGCATGCAGGAACAATGGTTCTAAGTCACATCAGTCTGTCCACATCTGACTTCAAGAGCTTTCGTTATGAATTTAGCCACATCATTACAGATTTTTCCGTTAGCGAGCAGTAACGACATCTTAAAAGCCGATGGTCGTCTATAAAACTTGAAAGGTATGTAACGCTCGCGAATAACTTTGTACTTAGGACATACTATCAGAAAATGGTATTCGGATTCCAACTCACACGGACAAAACGGACAGCACAGTGCTTCACGGGGGACGCTCGAATACCGCAGTTTGTGTGTGTTCAAACAGGATACACCAAGTCTGAACCGTATCAAGTTTTTACGACTGCTCACGTTGTTTACAGTGAATAGATAATTTGGCATTTCCCAAAACTGCTTAAAAGAAAAATAAAAGAGAAATCGGTCCTTAGATTCTATGTGGCTATACCATTCTTGTAAATGACAATCGATTAGCCGACTTTTGAATTTTGAAAGGAAAACTTTTACGTTGGGAACTCCTTGATTTTCCCATACATATCCAAAACCGTAACGATTTAATGTGAGGCAGACTGATGTAACCCAATTGTTTTTACCCCGGCAATGTAAATCATATAACATTTTATACGCTTTTTGGGGAAGACGATTGTCAGGCATATTAACGACATGTATCCAATACTTTACGCATTTTGTGTAAATGTTTATATAAAGTGGAAACCTACCAGTTTCTCCATAAACCAAGGCATTAGGCGCTTTTATAGAAACATTCAGGAATCTCTTGAGTGCAAACAAATGTATTTTTTCTATAGCCGAGAGGTTTGCAGTTAAGCCCCATACTTCAGCGCCATAGGCAAGGATTGGCTGGATCTGACAATCAAAAAGTTTGAAGAATAATTTTGGGGCCACACTCTGATATTTCCACAGAAGTTTCAATATAATAATGACCTGATGTTTTGCCCTGGATGCTAAATCCTCAAGGCAATGAGAAAAAGTAAGGCCAGTGGAGAATATAGCACCTAAATATTTATATTGATTAACAATCTCTAGTTGCATACTTATCGTAAAACCATTTTTCTTTTGAAGCAATATAACCGCCATTTCTAAACACAATAACTTTTGATTTTTCCAGATTCACTATTAAATCAAGTTTCTTAGCTGTTTTACTCAAAACGTTTAGCTGTGTCTGAAGACCTATGACAGTGGACGCCACGAGCGCCACATCATCAGCAAACAGCAGAATCAATAGCTCTTTGAAGTCAGGAGATAAAGGAATACCATGCTTACCATACTCTGTGATTTCTTCAGCAAGTTCATTAATAAATAAAGAAAATAAAACCGGGCTACATATTTCTCCTTGCTTTAGACCTTTAGGACACATAAAAATATTAGTTAAGTCTCCCGTACTTTAACCCTAGCCGTGACAACGGTGTACATACTTTTAATTGCATTGTACATCTTTCCTTTTATACCCTTTTTCTTTAAGACTAACCAAAGTCGATTTCTATCAATCAGGTCGAAAGCCTTTTTAAAATCAATAAAAGCCACGTATAGTTTTTGGTGGTTAGAAAGTTGCTTTTGCACGAGAGACAGGAGTGTAAATATATGGTCAGTGGTACTATAGCCCTTCCTAAAACCAGCCTGTGCATCGTTTATTACACTATTATCCTCGATCCATTTGGTTAAGCGTTTATTCAGAATGTAGCTGTATAATTTAGAACTGATATTCAACAGGGAAATACCTCTATAATTATCAGGGGAATTGATATCACCTTTCTTGTGCAACGGTTGAATAAGAGCTTCACACCATGCAGAGGGAAAGATTCCAGAATCAAAGAGTTTGTTGAAATATTTCTTAAGAAAAAGGAGAACGGTGGGCATAGCATACTTATAGAACTCTCCAATAAGTCCGTCTGGACCAGGAGCTTTGTTTCTTTTTAAAGCCTTTATCGAGTCTAAAATTTCTCCCTCTGTTATATCTTGATCAAGACAACTGGTATCACAGTCAACATCAAGCAAACAGTCATCTTCTGCATGAAAGCCTGGAGAAGTGGAGTCAGGTAGGGTCAACTCTTCATTAAATAATCGTTCAAAATGCTGAAACCAGTCTGTGCTGGATATTGAGTTTGACACAACGGAACTACTTCTTATTGACTTCAGAGTCCTCCAAAATTGTTTAGAGTCTCTAGCCCACAATGGTTCAAGTGTAATCGACTACTTTATCTCTTCAAGAAGCTTAATTTCATCGTGTCGCGAGTTGAAAGTAACTCAGCGGATAGAATCCAAACACATGCCCGTTGAACTTAAGGTAGGTTTTCCAAACCGTAGTCAGAAACCGGTAACACCTAAAATTACACAATTTCAAAAATATGTGTGGGATCCAGCTAAAGA
Source organism: Conus canariensis (assembly GCA_033310375.1). Classification (NCBI taxonomy): domain Eukaryota; kingdom Metazoa; phylum Mollusca; class Gastropoda; order Neogastropoda; family Conidae; genus Conus; species Conus canariensis. The sequence goes on along the minus strand of CM065734.1, from coordinate 39,743,322 downwards.
AAATGATTTTGTTTGTGCACTTGGATCTGATGTTGTAACTTCAATTTTTGATGAAGCTATAAAATTTATCGATATTGATTTCGAACATGCTCTAGCAAAATTTAACGAGGGTCTTTCTGTGGCTGGTCAGTGCATGAATAGAGATATCATCATTGGTAACGACAAGCGCAGCCCGTGGTTTGATATAGAATGCTCTGTTAAACGCCGTCAGGTAAGACAGGCACTGAGAATGTTCAGCCGGGTAAAACTTGCTAATAGCCCTGACGCCGTTGACCTGAGATTTTAATTATTGTTATTTGAGAAATCAATACAAAGATTTACTCCGCTATAAGCAGCAGTTATATCGACAATGTGTTCTGCGCACTCTTAATGAAAACGCTAGAGAGAGAGAGAGAGAGAGAGAGAGAGAGAGAGAGAGAGAGAGAGAGAGAGAGAGAGAGAGAGAGAGAGGAATAGATAAATAAACCAACAAGTCTCTGCGCTCATGACAGTCGACGTTACGCTTATTGTATTTATTGCATCCGGCAATAAACTCCGAGACGGAATGTAAAGTGTATCAAGAAATCACACAAGCTGCTACTGTCGCGCTACATTAAGATTTGCTGTTGTAGTGTACAATAGGAGAATTTTTTTTTCCGAATGCATTATTTCACAAGAGTGTAAGAAGAGGTCAATATAATAAGATAAAATAAAGTGCAGTGTGTGTGTGTGTGTGCGTGTGTGTGTGTGTGTGTGTGTGTGTGTGTGTGTGTGTGTGTGTGTGTGTGTGTGTGCGTGCGTGCATGCATGCGTGCGTGCGTGCGTGCGTGCGTGCGTGCGTGGTGTGTGTGTGTGTGTGTGTGTGTGTGTGTGTGTGTGTGTGTGTGTGTGTGTGTGTGTGTGTGTGTGTGTGTGTGTGTGTGTGTGTGTGTGTGTGTGTGTAATTTGTTTGGTGTTTTTGTTGAAATGCATATTTTTTCTTTCTTTTCTTTTTTTCTCCATCCCCCCCCCCCCCCCCCCCCAACTTCTTCCTTTCCACTCCTCCAGCCCCTCCCTTCCACTCCCCCACCCCCACCCCCACCCCTCTCCTTTCTTCGATGTTTCGTTCGAGCATCGGTATGTCAATCACCACATTTTTCCCCCCATCAGTTTCTTTCAAGAAAAATAAAAGCCACTCACAGTTAAGAAATATTATACTGATTTCAGTTCTATTCAAATTCGGGACCTTCTGTTTTCCTTACTGCAACTTATGCGTGGGCTGGGGAAAATGTATATGGAGGACGAAAGATAACTCCGAATTCGCTTACAATTTGACAGAGACTATTTCGAAGACAGTTACTTCCCTTGTACTGCTTTTCCTTGTGTGTGTGTGTGTGTGTGTGTGTGTGTGTAGAAATATTTCGTCTATATGCTTATTGCTTTGATGTTTGAAGAGGGAGAGGGAGATGGTGGCAAAGGTGCAAAGGGATGCAATATTGTATACAATGGGCAGAATTCTTTTTTTTTTTAATGCTTTTTTTCTGTTTGTGTGAGCGTCGGTATGTGTCTGCGCGCGCGCGCGTATGTGTGCGTGTATGCGTGTGTTTGTGAGAGTGAGTGCATGTGTGTACGAGTGCTAGTGTGTGTGTGTGTGTGTGTGTGTGTGTGTGTGTGTGTGTGTGTGTGTGTGTGTGTTTTGTGTGTGTGTGAGGGTATGGGTTGTTATATTGATGTGTGTATTTGTGTATTTATGTATGTGCGTGTGTGTGTGTGTGTGTGTGTGTGTGTGTGTGTGTGTGTGTGTGTGTGTGTGTGTGTGTGTGTGTTAATTATGTTCCTTTTCTTTGAATGAAAAACGTTGATGTTCTGTTCATAATGTTTTCTTAAATGTCAGTACAACCATGAGTTAATCTCACAATAAATTGGTTTCAGTCAGTCAGTGTGTGTGTGTGTGTGTGTGTGTGGTGTGTGTGTGTGTGTGTGTGTGTGTGTGTGTCTGTGTCTGTGTGTCTGTGTGTATGTGTCTGTGTGTATGTGTCTGTGTGTGTGTCTGTGTGTATGTGTGTGTGTGGGTGGGTGGGAAGGTGGTTGGGTGGGTGCGTGCGTGCGTGCGTGCGTGTGTGTGTGTGTGTGTGTGTGTGTGTGTGTGTGTGTGTGTGTGTGTGTCTGTTTGTCTGTCTGTCTGTCTGTCTGTGTGACTGAACGGGGGAATGGGGGGGGGGGAGAAGGGAAGTGATGAGGAGTGGTAGAGAATAGGGGTAGAGTGGGTAGGTACTGAAACGTCATGTGACATATTCTGCGTACTCGAAACGTCGTGGATACTCTGTGTGCCCGTCTGTCGTACACAATATTTTTTCTCTCTCCATTTCCTATTCAGAAGAATGAAAAATAAAAGAACCAAGGGGAAGGATGAGGAAGGGAGGGAGAGTGGAGTGGGGAACGAAGATACACAGCTTGATATATCCCAGCGGAGAGGAGAGTGAGGGAGGAGAGGTGGAAGGAAGGCCATATCAGTGAACGGTTTCAACGCAGGTCAAGGCTGAAAGAAAGGTGTACGCCTTTCGCGTGTGTCGAGAAGAAACCATAATCTGTCAACATATCAGCCGCCGTGGCGAAGTGGTTAGCGTCGCGGACACCCAGCTGGGAGGTCGTGGGTTCGATTCCCATTGGAGCTATGTCGAATTTTTTTGCCCGGACCGGCTCCTGCCTGGAATTTAGTTTGCTATGGGTTCAGTTGGGAAGACTGGGACCAGACAGTCGAGTTTCACCCACTTAATGGATGCGTCTCTGAGGGTGTTGCTCAAATTTCCAGTCCAACACTGCAGGTGTCTGTATATCTCGGGCCTGGTTGACGCCGGGATATATTATGAAAGTAAGGGTAGGGTACAAGCCAGTCATACAATCTTAGGTCCGAATGGTAATCCGTAGCATCATCTTCATGATCCTCATTCTCATCGATCAGCATATAAAAAATGTCTCAAATTCTGTGGCCCTTCGTGCCTTGCTCTCATGGTGACCTCAGTTTCCGTATTCTCTCCACGTCTATGACCTTGGTTTGATTCCGTCGGGGTCACCAGTATCGGCAAGTTCATGGGGGCTGTCGTTGGCCGGACATGGTGGCGCCCTCTGGGGGAAGAGCTCACTCACGTCGGCTCCGCGACTAAGCAATTACTGTCTTCAGTAGGAGGCTTAGTAGGTGGTGTCCTGCGTATGTTGGGTCAGAACAGGCGCCACTGAACACCACCGAAGTGATTCGGCAGTAGTGCAGTGTCTCCTCCAGTGGGTTGCCTCTTGACAACTTAACATTGACTGCTTCCTGTGGAATGCCGGTGCCGGGGCTGCGGGCGGCGGGGCCGGGCGGTAGTTGTGGCTGTGGACGGGGTGTCGGAATGAGCGGCGTGGTGCAATGCCACTGAAGTGGCCCAGAAGATGGAACATCGAAAAAAAAAAAAAAAAAGGATAAATGAAGAAAAAAAAATAAAGAGAAAAAAAGAAAGAAAATAAAATGGTCTGTCAACTTCGCTATACTGAGGCCGGCATGTCATGAATTCAGCATCCGCTGGCCTCAACTCTGGATGATTCCTTGTTGAAGCTGTCGAATGATCTATTAGGGAGGAAACAGAACTGGGCAGATGTAAAGTTCGCAGTGATGGCTCCCTTGGTCTTGTCGGTGGGTGTGTATAGATTGTCCGTCTTGTGTCCGCGTGTGTGTGTGTGTGTGTGTATTGGCTCTTTAGTGTTGGTTTCGTTTTTGTCTCGAAGATCTCTCTCTCTCTCTCTCTCTCTCTCTCTCTCTCTCTCTCAGTGATGCTTCGCTCTGAGGATCAGAACACGTTTTCCTAAGATGTTGCCAAGGAGTTTCTTTGTTCACTGTGAAGTCCCTGATTTGTGTTCTGTGTGTGTGTGATTTGTGCTGCTCAGTTTCCTGGCGAAATGAAAAAAAGCTGTGGTGAAGAAACAGCCTTTTTTGCTTTCTTTAGTTGACACTTTTCCCCTCTTGCTCATTCTGCTTTGCTGAGGACACTGTGTTGTTCTTTCATATCTTCCAGGGCTTCTCTAGTCCCTTTTCGCAACTTCTGGGGTATCTTTCATCCATTTCTGGAAATGTTTCTTTCTTTTCCGAATTTTTTTTGTACTGTCGCTGAGTCTTGGCTTTTTGAAGAGATGTCTCTGTGATGGCTCTGTGACTTTATTTCTTTGAAGGTCAAACAAAAAACATATTCTTTTGCTTTCTGAAAGAAAAATAGTGATATATAATTCAGCATCCATCCTACTTTCTGTTAAGTATATTGTTTCTTAATAACTATACAGACTTAAATGGTGCAGACAACAGAACTTGAAAGTTGGCTTTTTTTTCAGGAATATCGAAGAAACGACATTGCTTTCAACATTATAAGACTTTACTTTCAGTTTGCCCTGACAAAAAAAAAGGGGTAAACATTAGGGCTATTTGCATTCAAAGATCATGGCGGGATCCATTTCTCGATGTTTTCTTCATCACAGCCACAGAGAGAGAGAGAGAGAGAGAGAGAGAGAGAGAGAGAGAGAGAGAGAGAGAGAGAGAGAGAGAGAGAGTAAAAAATGGCACCAGCAATTTTAAAAATCAAAAACGAAAACTTAAAAAAAAAAAAAAACAATTGGAAGCGTAAATCAGAGTGATCCTACTTGAATCTCGACCTCTTGGTATTAACCTCTTTCCCCCTACCTCCCACGACATCCACCTCTCACCCCCGACCTCTCCGGTCGGTCTTTTTTCTATCTATTTTGTTTTAAGCTTACTGTTTATATTTTTATGCATATAAAAACGTTGTGTTCATAACTGTACATATCAAATAATGAAAGTATTTCTGGACATTTTTATTCGAGCACGTGAACATATTCGTCATTACAAAATACCATACGACAGAACAACGGACTACACGGAGTATAACTGAGAGATAGAAGAACTCTCCATCCCCCTTCCCCGCTCCTCGCACCCACCTCCCATCCCACCCACCCCCGTCCTACACACATTCCATTCTCTTCACTACACATACAGTCACTGACGTATCCAAGCACGCGTCCTCCCTCCCACCCCACCCCGCCCCCCAAAGCCCCTTCAACAGAGAGAGAGAGAGAGAGAGAGAGAGAGAGAGAGAGAGCGTATGTGGGGAAATGTGGAGAGGATGGGAGATGAGGGAGGAGGTGATCGCATAATACGGTCGCGCGTTCAAGCTATGCAAGGGAAGTAACTACGCGCTCTGTTCCTGACCTATTTACAGTCATGTCCCGTGTCCAGGCTGGAAATCGTTTTCAAGATAGGCGGCCTCTTTTATTTTCAAGGGGGTCAATTGTGGCCAGCAAGCTGGCAGGACCAGAACCTGTCAGCGTTATCTCAATCTGTGGAAAGGAAGGGGCTCTTATATCACTTTTGCTGCGTGCTTCTTTCGCACCGCGGCTGTGGTTTGTCGTCTGCTACTAGATACCATCCAGCCGTGTGCGCACATTTTCGTGTAAACTGGTCGTCTGCTATGCACCATTTGTAGCGGAACTAATTCGATCTAGTCGTTGAAAACTGCAAAGAATATGTGAGTATAATTTATGTGGTTCTGCGGCTTCGTACACTATGCTTTTATTTCCCCCGAGGTGACTAATATTAATGTGCACCCGAAAAGTTCCGGGTTCATTCGTATCAAAGTCCACTGGAAAGAACTGAGCGCGGTAACTGCGGGTGCCACTGCATGCGTGTGGTATAAAGTAGTACCGCACTGGGGTGAATGTTTGTGTTTATGAATGCAATCAGTACGTCTTCCATATGGACTATTTGACTCTGATCTCACGAAATTAGGTCCCTGTACTGATGGTGGGTCTTGTGGTCTAACCCTGTATTGTTGTGCCAGTGACAGTGTCACTCGCCAAGAGCCACATAACGTAGGAAGCGCTATCGCTCACTCGCCTTCAAACACATATCGTCGCTTTGGCTTAAGGCTGTATCAGACCAATTGACATAGGCTAGAACACCAAGGCTACATCAAAATGTGGTTATGCTTTGCCTAGATATGCGGGGATTGTCTTCAGTCTTGACAAGCTCCTAGCATAACATTATCAGTCTCCAAAATCCCTCGAAGTCGGAGTGTGGCTGCCCACGTGGCAGGGTAATCAAAAATGGTCACACAAGTATTGTTCTCATCCCTAGCTGATGCATTTGTACCATAGTGTTCAAGTGCTTCGGCTGTTCAGATGACCCCTGGAGTCTTTTAGCCAGGGTATGACAACAACAAATATACATCGTATTATACCAGACATGACTTGATTCTGCGACTAACGTGTGTGTGTGTGTGTGTGTGTGTGTGTTACTATGTGTGTGTAGGGGGGGGGGAGGGTTGTGACGGAGGGCGTGCGCGCATGTGTGTGTGTGTGTTTGTGTGCGCGCGCGCGCGCGCATGCTGCTGTGTCTGTGTGTGTTTCTCAATATGCATGGTACATATTGCAATATTCATCTTCTTATTTATTTCATTTACGTTTTCTTTAACCCTTTTTTGTATTTGTAAGCGCGTAGGGCTTATGATGTAAGATTAAGCGCCATAAATAATCATCATTATTATCATGATTTCTCTCCGTTTGTGTTTTCTTCCGTTGAGACTCAAAGTGAATTTAACGAGGAAAAAGCTTACTGTTTTTACATAAATTCCAAATGAACACGCAAGGTGGCACATGTATTGTTTGAACGAACCCGAACTTATCACGTTTGATGGAAACTGTCTTTCAAAGGGAGGTTATCATGTGAGGATTTGAAAAAGGGCTTCTAATCGAAAACCATACAAGATAACTTCTTTTTGTGGTGTTTTTGGCACGGCAGTGTTGGCGTGCCACTTGCTGCGTGCTGCACAACTGGGACGTATGCAGCAGACTGCAATCGCTGCATTGTCGGCCCTGTGTGTGTGTGTGTGTGTGTGTGTGTGTGTGTGTGTGTGTGTGTGTGTGTGTGTGTGGTGCAGGGGGAAGGGGGGGGGGAGGGGAGTGAGTTGTGTGTGTGTGTGAGCTGATTAAGGGTGACGGCAAAACATTTCTGTCGGAGGCAACTTACAGTGCTCCGTTTTCAGTGAGTAGCTTACCCACTCCCTTTCCCTCTGGACGTGTGTGTGTGTGTGTGTGTGTGTGTGTGTGTGTGTGTGTGTGTGCGCGCGCGCGCGCGCGCGCGCGCGCGTGCGTGCGTGCGTGTGTGCGTGCGTGCGTGCGTGCGTGCGTGTGCGTGCGTGCGTGTGGTATCCCCGATGTGCCCATGTGCAAACTGTATGATATATGCGCGCGCCTCTGTTTCTGTCTTCTACGAGCACCGCAAAGTTAATCTTCGTCGTCTTCCTGCTTGTCTACAGAGAAACCATGGGCAACGCCGCACAGAGACGTCACGGCAGCCATCCACTGACGGTGCCTGAAGTGCTACTGGTGCTGATGATGATGCTGATGTTCTGCAGTCTGCCGCAATACTCTAAAGCGTCTTTTACACTTCAGGAGCACGCTGACGGGTTTGAAGTGTTTCTGCGGCAGAACTTGACGGTAAGTTGCTGGCTGAATGGTTGGGTATAAAAAGAAATTTTAAATGAGGAGGAGGAGGAGGAGCCTGATTGGCCTTTCGGATGAGGGGTCAGACTCTTGTTCCGAGGTCAAGACTGTCAAAACGAGGCCCTATGCGGAAACGCATGCAAAATGAATAAATAAATGAATAAATTAACAAATAAGTAAGTAAGTAAGTAAATGAATCAATGAATGAATGAATGAATGAGTAAACAAATAAGTAAGTAAGTAAGTAAATGGATAGGTAAATAAATGAGTAGATAAATAAAATATACAGGAAAAAGCTTGCTCGCACTTTAATTTCATTCCATCTTTCGGAGGACAGTAGGCTATCATGCGCTGGTGGGATAAATGATACGAAAATGTAACACGTGAACACTGCTGACACGTTAAGACACCATTTCCGAAGACGGAATGTGGCTAACCTTAATGGTATGGGAGTAGAAACGATCGCACACGCAAAAAACCTCACAATCAATAGTGAATTTCAGAGTTCTGCCCCAGGAGCACACACACACACGCGCGCACGCACGCACGCACGCACGCACACACACACACGCACACACACATAACTGATGAGGGGAGTGTGGTGTAAATAGTGCGACCCATAAGCTGCATGAGTTTGGAATTACAGGCTTTTCTTGTTTCGCCTTGTGGGCTCCGCGATCGGCTGGGCTACAAACAACATGATTTTAGAACAAAGTTATCTCCCTTATTCACCATCATCACTAAAATCACAAAATGTATAAATTATGGAACAGTAAGAAACTAGGTGTTTCTGGTGATAGGTCACAAAGCTACAGTTTTTGAGTTTTTTTGTGTGTGTTTTTTTTAATTGTTTATTTGATTGTTTTGAATCTGTTGTAGATTTTCCGCCACACTAAAGACAGCCCCATGTTGTTCGGAGGAAATGGCGACATAGAGTTCGCGGAAGCTAAGGGCAACTTCCGGATTGAGGATTACGTCACTTCCCGCGTTCCACTGACCGATGTGAATGTCCAACGATCTGCGGGTTCTACCTCAGTGCAGCTGTCATCTGACGCTGATCATTATGTTAGTTGGGATTTTTTTTTATGTTGTGATTGTGTTGAAGTTGGTTTTGTTGTGTGTGTGGTTTTTTGTTTTTGTTTTTGTTTGTTTTGTTTTTTTGTTCTCCAACCTCCAATTTTTTTCACATCTTTCTTTCAAGTTCTTTTTTCTTTCTTTTTTTTGTGGGTCCTTCCAACCCATTTTTTCCGCTTTTTTCTGTATCAACTCTCATTCACCCTGCAAATATGTTTGTTGTTTTACCGATGGACATTCTCATGTGAACTTTAGTACTTTAGTGTTTAATAAAGAGCGTCTGGGTTTATTAATGTTGGGTATACTGACACATTCATTCTCTTTGTTGCAACAAAGAAAAAGAGAGTGGGAGAAAGAAGAAAGGAAGAACAGACAGACAGACAGAGAAAAAGAAGGAAAGAAAGGAAGGAAGAAAGAAAGA
>CM065734.1:39714327-39719327 GCA_033310375.1 Conus canariensis | reverse complement strand
TGACGAGAGCGAGTAAATGGATAAACAAGTCAAAGAGGACGTGGACAATCTACATTAAAATCAATAATGATGTGAACATTAACAACCATAATGATAATAATGACGCGAGCGAGTAAATGGATAAACAAGTCAAAGAGGACGTGGACAATCACACTAAAAACCTAAGTTATTGTAACATTAAAATCAATAATGATGTGAACATTAACAACAATAATGATAATAATGACGAGAGCAAGTAAATGGATAAACAAGTCAAAGAGGACGTGGACAATCACACTAAAAACCTAAGTTATTGTAACATTAAAATCAATAATGATGTGAACATTAACAACAATAATGATAATAATGACGAGAGCGAGTAAATGGATAAACAAGTCAAAGAGGACGTGGACAATCAGCGACAGAAATGGAGGAGACAGGAGTGGCAGGGGTAGGAGGGGGGGGTACGAATGGAGCGGCGGGGGGGGGGGGGAGGTCGGGCTACAACATGATAGTTAAATCAATGACAAAATGAGAAAAGTTTATTTTTAGCAACATAGCAAAGATGTACAGGTGACGAAAGAGACCGGAAGAGGAGGGGGAGTAGGGGAGGGGGCTAGGGGATATGAAATAAAATAAACATAGAAACAAACCAAGATTGAGAAGACTAGGACGCGATGAAGAAAAAACCAAAAGAAACTGTTCTGTTCATCATGAAATGTTCGCCGACGACACTTACCTTGAACATCCTAACATGGTAGATACCTGTGACAGTCTCGTCAAAATCTTCAAGACTGTGTCTCTAATATCAAATAGAGGACGTGTAACAAGAATCTGAAATCAAACGGTGATTGAACAAAGGCTGGTCGGTTTATAGAACATTCTCGGGCTCAAGACCGCTGTCTTCATCCTTTAATAGTCATCGGCTCCACTGATATCTCATTCCTGCCAGAATGTTGATGACTGCAATCAATTGAGAGAAAAAAATGTAAAACAGCCTCCATTTTTTTCTGAAGCAGCTAGGAGACAGTGACAGAGGCAGAATCTGTCATCATAAGTTCCATTCAGATTTTCTGAAGCAGCTAGGGGGACGGTGACAGAGGCAGAATCTGTCATCATAAGTTCCATTCAGATTTTCTGAAGCAGCTAGGAGACAGTGACAGAGGAAGAATCTGTCATCATAAGTTCCATTCAGAAAAGAAACAAATTAGAGATAAGACAGCTGTCTTCCTGAATCACTACTACACAGCTGGAGAAGTTTCGCCACAAATTCTAGCTTAAATAAGAGAGAGGCCACACAATAATACACCCGTCTAAACCAAACAACCCTGCTCACAGAGACATCATTTTCGTCTTCTAAAGACTGCAGAAAAAGGGAGGAAATTCACACTTTTTCGACTTAAGAAAAAAAAAGAAAGAAGGAAAACTAGCTGTCTAAGCAAAAGAAGAGAAAAAAAAGCAGAGGGGCAGCGATTGCAAGCAAACAGCCTAAATTATTTTGCCAATCTCGGTTCAAACTAGGAAAAAGAACAAAGGAAATTAAAAAAAGGGGGAAAGGGGGTAGCGATTTAAAGCAAACAGCCTAATCTATATTGACAATCTCGAATTCAAACTAAGAAAAAGAACAAAGGAAATAAAAATAAAAAAAAGAATACGAAGAAGGAGAAGAAAATAAAAGTCAGTTATCTCAACTGATTTCAGGCAGACAGGATTTTTGCCAGAACAGCCCAGAGAACAAGCAACAGCCAAGCAAGACCTGGCTGAGAAACCAAACTTCCAGTGCTACCCTTCGGGAACGCAGAACCGGGTCCTGGCTTAGGCTTTGTCGTGGAGCCTGGCACGTGGGGAGGGGCCTCCACCAGTGCCTCCTTAGCCACTTCCTGGAAGACAGCCACAAAGGGGGAGATCCTGCGATAGAACACCGGGGGATGGCCCACAGGAGCAGCCACGTTGACAGTCCTACCCCCCATCACGATAATGGACTCATCCCACAGGAAGACCCAAGGCGTTTCCGGGTCAGAGGGTAAGTAGACGTCCCATGACGTCACGTCCGGTAGATAGACCGGTGCGACGAGCAGATCCTCGCCGTACATGTACTGGTACTGGATGTCGTAGGAGGGGAGGTCACTCGGGTAGTTGAGGAACAGGGGGCGCTGGGCGGCCAGGCCTGTCTCTGAGGCCGTGTGGACCACGTGACGTGTGTAATTCTTCATGGCGGCGAACATCCGGCTGAGGCGGGCGAATTTGAGCAGAGTGCTCGGGCTGGAATAGTACTGCACGTTGGCCCATGGCTGGTTGCCTGTCGTGGAAACGGGAGGTGATGTGTGGGAGAGAGAGCGCGCACACACACACACACACCACACACACACACACACACACACACACACACACACCCCACATACTTGGCATGCACTTGCAATTAAAAACACAACACAAACACCCTTGAAAGGTCAGTAACACAGGGGTGGAGGCAGAAATCTCAGCAAACCTCAGACAACAACAATACACATACACACGACACACACATGTATGCACGCACAAGTGCGGGCGCACGCGCACACACACACACACACACACACACACACACACACACAACACACACACACACACACTCACACACACTCGCACGCACGCACACACACTGCACACACACACTGCACACACACGCACGCATACACACACACTGCACACACACACACACACACACACACACACACACACACACACACACACACACACACACACACACACCTTCATGGGTGCGGAAGAGCGGGGTGAAGACAGCCATCTCCGCCGACCTCAGCAACAGCTGCTCGGAGCGGACGAGGGGCGGGCTGTAGGTGTCAAAGGTCGTGAACCCGCCGATGTCAAAGTGGGTCAAGGTCAGGCCGGACATGGCCAGGGAGAGGGCTGCGGGGAGGGTGGAGGGCAGGCCGTCACTGAGCGACCAGTCCACGTTCTGCTCCCCGGCCCACATCAGGGTGCTGTAATTGCCCGTACCTGCAGGGTACCGTAACTCCCGGGTCAGCATCATGCGTTGCTTCCATCCGCGATCAAAGTCGGATGTTATTACTAGTGCTACCTCCCTCTCGTGCCCACCCCTATCTAATTAGCCGACTTTGTCTGTAAGCTACCATTATGCATTTCTTTATTCTAAAAACTGTCAATCGAAAACGTACGTACCACAAACCCCCTCCCTAATCAGCCCGCTCTCTTTGTCTATAAGATATCCTCAAGCATTTCTTTATTCTCAAAACTACCAATCGATAACGTACTTACCACTAAACCCCGACCGCATCCAGAAGATTACTCCCCCCAGTTTCCCGGCCTCCTCCACGGCTTCCCGGTTGAGGCGGGCCCAAAGGACGGGCCACTGGTTGTGTAGTTCTTCGGCTGACTGCCCGCTGTAGAATTGAACCCCGTAGACCGGGAGGTACTCGCCGAAATCCGCCATCCAGCCTCCCAGGCCGAAGTCGATCAGGTTCCTCTTGATCACGTCTGTGACAGAGAACCGTCGGTGACAGGGGTCTTTGTTTGCTGTTGTTAGTGTTGTGCTGGTTTGGTTTTGTTGCTGTCGAATCATATTTCATGTATGTCCTAAGTGTTAGTCGTCAAAGCTCTCTGTCTCTCTCGCTCTGCTTGTCTGTCTGTCTGCCTGTCTGTCCGTCTCTCTGTCTGTCTGTCTCTCTCTCTCTTTCTCTTTTTCGACCTCTGTGTTCTCTTTCTCTATCTCGCCCTCTGTGTTCTCTCTCTCTCTCTCTCTCTTCTCTCTCTCTCTCTCTCTCTCTCTCTCTCTCTCTCTCTCTCTGACGACTGAAACTGTGGTAATGGAGTATCATCCACATGATGGATGCGTCCGTGAGGGTGTTGTTCAAATTCCCTGTACCTGTATTCCCCAGATCAGGTCAATGTCGAGATACATCACGAAAGCAAGCGTAGGAAACGAAGGTCCTGTCATTCTGTCTCAAGTCAGAATGAAACTCCGAAGAATCATCTTCCTTTTCCTCCTTGATCCCCGTAAAAAACAAACAAACAAACAAACCAACAAACAAAGCAAAACTTACCGTTCTTGTACCAGTCGAAGGCTGCAGGATTAGTGAGATCGATGGTTCCGCAGAAGAACTCCCCGAAGTCACTGAGAAACGTCTGATTACTGTCGTTCTTTACAAAGTATCCACGTTCTTCCGCAACTGTGAAAGATTAATGACAGACAGAAATTAGATAGTAGGTTTGTTTGCTTGTGCCATTGGAGTTGTTGTTATCAAGAAGTGTATCTGATCGTGATAATAAGAGTCAATTATTTGTCAAACGAAATATCCGCTATTCAGTGCAATTTGTTCAGTCTTTTGACCCAAGGCAAGCACAACCCCCCCCCCCCCCCTCCCTCCTTTTTTTGTCCGTATATTTTTGGTGTGTGTGTGTGGTTTTTGTTTTTCTTTGTTTTTTTTTTTTGTTGTTGTTGTTTTTTTTTGGGGGGATGGGTGTTTGTTTTTTTTTTTGTTTTTTTTTTTTTTTTTTCATTTTTCAAAGTTAGGCGTCTATATGTCAAAGAGACAACCTTGACACATGTCCACTGAGTCTTTTGCCAAACGTTCAGCGACTCACCCTGATAGAGGGGCAAGTAGAGTTGTTTTTCTTGGAAATCTCACCTCCCATGACCCCCCTCTCCTCCACCCTTCCCCACCCTCTCACTCCCATGTAGTGCTGCATTAGAATTTTCTGTCAGCCGAGGTAACCTCCTGCCATAACCCTCCCCCCTCCCCCCCCCCAACCTCCCTCCCCGCCACCCCTCCGCATCCAAATCTCCTTTCCATTGAAAAGCAGTAATATACGATTACTATGTAGTGTGGCTGTCTACGGGACAAGATAGGCCTGTGTGTGTGTGTGTGTGTGTGTGTGTGTGTGTGTGTGTGTGTGTGTGTGTGTGTGTGTGTGTGTGTGTGAATATGGCTATACATGTGAATTGCACACAATGTTAGGTAAGCATGTATCGGGTGACACTTTCGGAGTGCTTAGTTGTG
>CM065734.1:39706827-39709327 GCA_033310375.1 Conus canariensis | reverse complement strand
TACCAGACCCCAGCAGACATGTTTATCTGACTTGTTAAAACCAACAGGACTCCGACCTACATTTGAGTCCTGCCAAGACTAAGGCTAGTGTGAACTTTGCATAATACACAGCCTCTCTCCACACACACACACACACACACACACACACACACACACACACACACACACACACACACCCTAACACCTCGCCCCCCCCCACCCCCACCCCCTTACTCTACACCATGTACCCTCGTCACACCACCCCCGCATCACCACCACCACTACCCTCCACTCACCAGACTGCTACCTCCCTGTACCCCCAGGATGGCCCCAGAGTACACCCACTCCGGCAACGCTGGCTGCCGGCCCAGAAACTCCGACAGGTGGCGCACCAAGCTCGTGACGTCAGTTCCGTTCTGTATGATAAGGCGGCCGCTGGTGGTGACGTTTCGCTCGGCAAAGACGTAGAGCTCGTGAAACTCGGGGCGAGTGAAGTCCAGGATGGTGTAGTCGTAGCCTTCGTGGTACATGAAGTAGCCGCGCGTACTCATGAAGGTGGGCTGAAAATGCAGCAGGTTATTTATAATGTTTGTCTGTTTGTTTGTTTTGTTTGTTAATTTATTTTAATTCGTCTTTTTATGTAGTTAGTTAGTTAGTTAGTCAGCTAGTTAGTTAATTAGTCACTTAGTTGGTTGGTTAAGATATGGTAATGTTGCTTATAGCCCAACCGACCGCAAACGGCCATATCAGGGCTGTCACCACGTTACAATCAACTCACAAGTCATCAAAAAACAAAACAAAACAAAAAAACAAAAACAAAAAGAAAACAAAACCAAAAACAATTCTTTCACACATCTCTTTAACATACATCTTCTAAAAGCGTACCAGAAACTTCGTTAAAAATCTTTCTTCCGTAAAATCCTAGATCAGATGAAAAATGTTAATCTCTTTCAGAGACTCCAAGGTCACGTCAGGTTGGACATCTCCGAACAGGGTTTTCATGGAGTCTGCTGTAAAGTGTTTATGTCGCACATCGTGCAAGTCCCAACAATCTAAAAGAATGTGTTGGTTAGTTAGTTAGTTAGTTAGTTAGTTAGTTAGTTATAGTTAGTTAGTTAGTTAGTCACTCGTCTCCTCAAACTGGGCGCAAAATTGATGTGTTCATTGCTTTATTTATTAATTTATCTATTTATTTATTTTATTTATCTGGTCTTCTTCAGGCAAGACAAAGTACGTTCAAGACAATGAAAACGAAGAACGAACAAATACCTCCTCAAATTGGACACAAAATGGATGTGTTTATTGCTTTACATACTTATAATCAATCAGTTTATTTATGTATTTGTTTATTCATCTATTTATTTTCATTCATTCATCTATTTATCATTTATTTATTTATCTAATTACTTAAATATTCGTAATTTATTAATTTGTTTGTTATTTCTATTTTCACTTTTTGAGTGGATTATAATCATTTTTTTTAATCAATTTATTGGATGCAGTCTCTCATGTATTTTTGTCTTTCTTTGTGTCTCATGATCGTTGAATTGTTGTCAGTTTTGTCATTTGCCTTTCTCTCTTGTCTTGGTGTTTGTCGATCCATTTGTCATATTTGTCATTCTATGTGGGTTTTTTTTTTCAATGTATGGATATGTGGGGGAAAAGGGTGGGGAGGGAGGGTTGGCAAGCATAGAGACCGACTTAGGTATGGATTGATGGATTGATTAATTGATGATCTTTTTCAAGTGGTAGTGTATTATCAAGAAGATTCTTTTCGCCAGGCCCACGGGGAGGGCGGGACAGGGGGGTCATGTGTGTGTGTGTGTGTGTGTGTGTGTGTGTGTGTGTGTGTGTGTGTGTGTGTGTGTGTGTGTGTGTGCGTCTGTGTGAGTGTGTGTGTGAGTGAGTGTGTGTGTGTGTGTGTGTGTGTGTGTGAGACAGAAGGAGAGAGAGAGAGTGAGCCAGACAGACAGACAGAGAGTGAAAAGACACTCAAGAAAGCGAGTACACATACAAGCTATTCACATTTGTTTGTAGGGGAGTAAAAAGCTATGCTGATTCAAAAATCGGAAAGAGCTTGACAGCCACAGACAGACAGACAGACAGAAAGACAGACAGACAGACAGACACACTCCAGTGTCACCTGAGGGAAGTAGGTGGTGTGGTAGTCTCCTCCGGTCCCGCCGTCCTGGTCAGCCAGAAAGGTGGTCAGTGTGGTCTTGTTCCGACCCACTCCTGGGTAAAGCACAGACAGTAAGCTGGTGTGAGTGTGTGTGTGTGTGTGTGTGTGTGTGTGTGTGTGTGTGTGTGTGTGTGTGTGTGTGTGTGTCTGTGTCTGTGTGTCTGTGTGTCTGTGTGTGCGTGTCTGTGTGTGTGCATGTGTGTGTGTGTGTGTGTGTGTCTGTCTGTCTGTCTCTGTCTCTCCGTTTCTGTCTCTGTCTGTCTCTGTCTCTCCGTTTCTGTCTCTCTCTCGCTTCTCTCTCTCTCTCTCTCTCTCTCTCTCTCTCTCTTCCACACACAC
>CM065734.1:39696827-39701827 GCA_033310375.1 Conus canariensis | reverse complement strand
TGGAAAAAGCCCTCATGTTTCGAAGTAAATGGTCTGAATAAAAATAACACTGTGATTTTAAAAAAAGGGTACATTCTATTGAGGGGGAAAAATCCAATACTATATGCACACTTGTTAGTTTCTCAACCCCTTTGGAATGTACATGCACACGGCCAGTTGTTTTGTTTTCTTTGTTTGAGTAATTCCTTTGCTCGTTTCGGTCATTTTGTTTTTATTGATCTGTGTCTTTCCTGTGTGTTTGTCTTTTTGTGGTTACTGCTTCCTTATATCGTCTTTGATGTGACGAAACTTGTATAATGCTCATGATTGGATAATGACGATGAGGATGATTACGATCATTATGATGGTGATGATCATGATGATTATGTTTTGTTGTCGTTGTTGTTGTTGTAGTTGTTGTTGTTGTTGTTATTGTCTTATGTGTTTTGTAGTCCTCATTTGTAACTTGTGTTTTGTTTTGAAATAAACATGATTCATTAAAAAAAAAAAAAAATGAAAAAAAGGAATGTACAATGTACATGCACACGGAACAAAATGCGCGACGACTGTACGGGACCTCAGAGTTTGTGTTCCTGCTTCTCTTCTTACATCCACCCCCCCACCCCCCCCACCCCCCCACCCCCCCCACCCCCCCCCCCCCCCCCCCCCCGCCCCCCAGCAAATATCTGGAATTCATTGCGCAATGATTTGCATTGCATACAGGACATACCGTAACCTTCAAACAGGCTCTTTAAATAAAAAAAGAATGATGCAGAACAAAGTGTTTTAACAACAAAGTGTTTTAACAACAAAGTGTGTTCTTCAATTTAATGTCTATACACGTCAGTGATTTTAGACAACGAAAAAAAAAAAAAAAAAAAAAAATGAACAAGGTAGAAAAGGGGGAAGGGAGGGGAGAAGGGGTGGGTAGACAGGCAGCTGAAGGAGATAAAGAGATAGAGAAACAGGGAGATAGAAAAAGATGAAGAAGTATAAATGGAAAACGGAAAAAGAGAAAAAGGAGGATCAGAATGAGAATCGGAAGAAAAAATGTTAACATGAATAAAAATTGCAACCTACAACATAACTAGAATAACATTTTTAAAAATCAAATGAACGCTAAAGGTAACAGGATAATAACATTTACACGTGAAAATAGAATTATTAAAGGAATCTAAAAATGGTACTCTGAACAAGTCCTAAAACAATGTCACAAATCAAAAGGGGTTTTATTAAAACCTCCTTCAGGGACTTTTCCGAAAAAGTAGGCAGATATGTTTTCATTTTTCTACAGTGGAAAAGTATATGTTCATTAGAAATTTTCCCACCACAAACACATGTGATGTTGGAAGTGAATTTCGTCTTAAAAGCATTAAGTTTGAATCTATAGGCAAGGGAAGTTAAAAGCCTTAAGTTAGACAATTGACCATACTTAGATATAAAAACATCTTCAAAACTCGTTTGGTGGTCAGCAGGTAATGAGTGGCCAACATCTTCTTGTTTCTTTCTAAAATGCTTCCAGCAAGCATTCTGCAGTAGGCTATACCCTTCTTTCAGAGATAAAGGGATTTTCAAATTATATGCTTCATTTGTATAATCTGCAGAGTTTTTAGCTAGTTTGTCTACGGATTCATTGAAATGTATTCCACTGTGTGAAGGCACCCAAAGAAAGGTAAGATTACTACCTCTTAGAATAAGGAAATGCACCAAATGATTAATCTCAAAAATCAAATCTTGTCTCACACTAGAATTTGAATTGCTTAAGGCATACAACACTGATTTTGAATCGACACAAAAAAGAATCTGAGTCACAGTTTTCGGAAAATCAAGCAAATAACGCAAAGCCATAAGAATAGCAGTTAATTCAGCTGTAAATATAGATCTGTGCTTTCCAATATAAAAACCTCTTTTGACCTTTAAGTGGGGATAGTGAAAGCAGCACCAGCTTCGTGATTTTCTAGAACTGAACCATCGGTATAAACTTTGAGATGATTTGGATAATTGAGAAATAAATGCTCATTCGCAACTGTGCCAATAAAATTTATATTCTCATTTTTCTTTGCATTGGTATAATTAATGTCAAAATGTCCTTTTTGTAATTCCCATGGAGGGATAACAGTACATGGATTACTACATTTTACCATATCTTCTAATTCTATTCCTGATTGTTGAAAAGTATCTAGAGTTTCAGTTTTTATTGTTTTAAGACATGATATGTTTTTGGCTCGTTTTGGGAAATCAACATCTGATCTTAAGCCAATTTCATTTTCGACATTGTTTTCACTTAAAGAGCCTTTTAACAAATATTTAGCGATGGCAAGCTGACGGCATTCATTTAAAGGAAGTACTCCTACCTCTCTATATGTTGCTATTGTTGATGTATGGAAAGGAACCCCCAAGGCCAATCGAAAAGCTTTACAATCCACGCTTTGTAATTTGTTTAATAAATATTTTGGAGCGGTGAAAAAAACTTCTTGACCATACGTAAGCCTAGAGCGAACAAGACTTATCGCTAGATGTTTTAGTACTCTGACATCTTGGCTCCAGTATTGCTTACTGATAACTTTTAAAAAATTTAAAGTCTTTCTTGCTTTAGATAACAAGTATTCAATGTGATAATTCCAGTTTAACTTAGAAGTAATATGAACCCCCAAAAACTTTACCCTTTGTTTATATTCCAAAATATCAGACCCAATATGGAGGGATGGTAAATTGGGTGGATCAGCACCATTGTTGAATAAAACCAGATGAGTTTTCTCAGTTGATAGAGTTAGTCCATTTTCAAACAAGTAGTTATTTAATTTATCTAATTCCATTTGATAAGCTTTTCTATAGTAATTTATATCTCTTTTTGGTGACTTCTTTTTCATGGACACATTCATCCACATGCAAATATCATCTGCATATTGTACTAAGTTGACATTTTTTGACAAACATTGAGGTAGGTCATGAAGTAATATATTAAAAAGATGGGGCGCTATTACCGAGCCTTGTGGAATACCCATTGTAGGCATGCGTGTAGTTGAATAGGAATTTCCCACCTTTGTTTGCATGCTTCTTTTCATCAATAAGTCTTTTATGTAAAAGTAGATGTTCCCAGACAAACCAATTTGTTTCAATTTATATAGTAATTTATGATGCCAAACACGATCATATGCCTTTTTTATATCAAAAAAGGTTGCTAGAGTATTCTTTCTGCGAGCAAATTGATGCTTTACCTGTGTAGTCAATTTGACAAGATGATCAATGGTTGACCTACCCTTTCGGAAACCAGCTTGGTTTTTTGGGATCACTTTATTTTTATTACAATAGAATATTAGTCTGTTTAAAACTACCTTTTCCATAAGTTTGCCTACATGCGAAGTTAATGATATAGGTCTGTAATTATTCTTATTACTTTTCGTTTTTCCTTCTTTAGGAATCGGTATTATGATAGAATGTTTCCATATTTTAGGGTTTTGTCCCTGTTCCCAACACTTTTGAACAACAAAGTGTTTTAACAACAAAGTGTTTTAACAACAAAGTGTTTTAACTTGCAGTCTGCTTTCTTCTCTCACACTTTGTGTTTTTCCTGCCATTTGTCATCACCCCAGAGGTTATTTAGGAGTGCAGGTACATGTGTGTGTGTGTGTGTGCGTGTGTGTGTGTGTGTGTGTGTGTGTGTGTGTGTGTTTATATTTACCCCCTTATCAAATTTTAGATGTTCCATTCATGAATTGCCAATTGAAGTAGATCGTCGATTTGCTATTCCAAAAGAAGAAAGGTTATGTAATAAATGTGACATGTCTGCAATAGGTGATGAATTTCATTTTATCATGGAATGTTCATCATATGTTACTTTGCGCAACACGTATTTGCTTAAAAAAATTCTCTCCCCAAAATCTGTCTATAATGTTTGTCAAATGATGTCCTCTACTAATCGAAAACAAATGCTTCTATTGTCAAAGTATATTAGATTATCTCAAGTGTTGCACATTGTTGGTCTGTGTCAGCATTGACTAGCAATGTGTTTTATTTTGGCTTGTTTGTTTTCCTTTTTCTGTTATTGCTTTAAACACACCCTTCCTCCATACCCCTAAAGGAGCAAAAGGAATAGATATTTGATTATATTGTTTTGTGTATCTGACCGAAACGATAGTTAGCTCTTATCACTGCGAAGTTTTGCTTCAAGTGTAAGCAAGTTCCTGTCATTTCATTGAAACGAGGAAGGCCACAGACCATATCATACTCTCACAGAAGAACGAACGAACAAACGAACCAAAGAATTTTGTTTTAATGAGAGAAAAGAATAAGCACAGTACAAGCGTTTTTTTTCTTCTTCTAAATTCTTGCCTTCAATGAAAAAAAAAAATGAAACAAAATAAACGACTTCAAAAGTGAATGAACATTTAAACAATGAAAGGAATACTAAACTGAAAAGCAACTCGCGCTATCCAAAAAGAACGCAAACAACTTTTCAGAAGAAAAATAAATGATTTGAAAAAAAAAACAACCTGAAGAGCTGCAGAAGACCAGGACAATTTTTTGTTTGTTTGGTCTGGACCCCCTTCCTCCCCACCTCCCCCCCCCCCCTTCCCCCTCAATCACTGGGTCTCTGCAGTCTCTGCTGTCGTATTACTTTCACATTCCGTGCACAATGGATCCAGCCAACTGGCTGAAATTCAACACCACGAGCAGGAAAGGTCATGACCGATGACCAAGGTGTGCAAGGGAATAAGTGGTAAAGGGCGGATGACAGGTGAAGAGAGAGAGAGAGAGAGAGAGAGAGAGAGAGAGAGAGAGAGAGAGAGAGAGAGAGAGAGAGAGGAGAGAGAGAGAGAGAGAGAGAGAGAGAGAGAGAGAGAGAGAGAGAGAGAGAGAGAGAGAGGTCATGACCGATGACCAAGGTGTGCAAGGGAATAAGTGGTAAAGGGCGGATGACAGGTGAAGAGAGAGAGAGAGAGAGAGAGAGAGAGAGAGAGAGAGAGAGAGAGAGAGAGAGAGAGAGATTCAGATTCAGATGATTTAATCATTTAAGGCTA
>CM065734.1:39679327-39691827 GCA_033310375.1 Conus canariensis | reverse complement strand
CTAAGGCCTACCAGGTGATCATTTGTTTTCACCCACATTTTACCTTATTCCAGAACTGGGTTATCATATGATCCTCTCTACTAGATTCACCCGATCCCACATTTGGATCATCCTCTACCACCAGTTTATCCGTCATCCGTCGTGATCCATTTCTTTACCACCGGGAGGAGGGGGGAGGGGGGGGGGCGAAATAGCTCAGTGGCAGAGCGCCGGACTCTTTACCAGAGCTGGACAATGTGTGGAGATAGTTCAGTTAGTAGAGCGCCGGACTCATAATCCTGGTGATCCTGGGGTTGCGGGTTCGAATCTCCGCCAGGCCGTTTCGGTACTGGGGATTTTTCCCCTCGGAGTTAAGATTGGTTCCGACTCCAGTTCCCAAACTGTCCTTCGAATGAGACTATAAACCGAGGTTCTGTGTGTGAACGCACGCATGGCATCTTCCACAACCGTAAAATCCCATCACCAACTTTCGGAAAAGAAGGCCAGTTTGGCCGTTGGTGTGGATGACACGTTAAACATAGCATGCACCTTGCGTGAGAAATGGAAAGAATAAAGGAAGTAAGGAAATTGAGTGAACGATATTGACTGGATGACACGGGAAACGACTGAATGAAGCGCCGGCAGGCAGCTCTACAGTCGGCACTACCCAGATAAGCAGCCCGTTGTGTACACGAGAGTGTGGATTGTCAGCGCCTCGAACCTTTGGCAAGGCGCTTTAAAAATGCTATGATATTATTATTGTTGTTATTCTTCTTATTATTATCATCATCATCATTATTATTATGATCATTATTATTTACCCAACCCCTTTTACCATCATGTCGTCCATGTAGATCTCAATGACGTCCTGGTCGACTTCGTACAGAAAGATGGAGCAGTGACACACGCTTGAGGCTTGCAAGACTAGAAGGACTAGCACCCATCCCCAGTGCGCTGCCAGACGGTGCCTCCTCTTCACCTGATGTCTGTTCTCCATGGCTCTTCCACAAGACCTGCTGTAAGGACGGATATTCATCATCATTTTCATCATTATTATGATTATTATTATCATTATTGGTGGTGGTGGTGGTGGTGGTGGCGGCGGTGGTGGTGGTGGTGTCACTTTCTTTACTATTATTCTATTATGATCATCATCATAATCATCATCGTCATCATCATCATCATCATCATCATCATCATCATCATCATTATTACCATCATTATTGTCATTAGTATTGCTATCGTTGTTATCATTATTATTATTATCATTATCATTATAATTGCTACTATTATCATTATTATTCTATTATCATCGTCATCATCATCATCGTCGTCGTCGTCTTTGTCATCATCATTATGTTTATGATTATCATTATCATCATAACTGTTATAATTATTATCATTATCATTAATGTTATCAATTTCATTGTTATTGTTATCATCATTATTATTATTATTATTGTTGTTGTTGCTATTATTACTATCATTATTAGCATTATCATTATTATTGTTGTTGTTGTTGTTATTATCATTATCATCATTATTATTGTTGCTGTTGTTTTCTTGCGCTGTCCATCTTTCACCCCGAGCCTCCGCCCCAACCTCTTTGCAACCATTCTCACCCCACGTCCCCTCCCTGCCCTCTCTCCTCCCTCAATGCTGTGTCTTCCCACTGGACAGCATCAGGCACAGCTGTACCCAGATTCTTCCTGCCGCTGTCCCCAGCGCCAGCAGCACACAGGGAGCGATCAAAGTCAGATCGCCCTGAGGCCATTCTTCAGAGGAGAGTCTGCGCTGCCGTGTTCTTCCGGCTGACCATATGTATGGACACTACCAGCTACTGAGGACAGTCAGCAGCACGCAGGGAGTGATCAAATTCAGATCGCCCCGAGGTCACTCTCCGGAGGAGATCCTGCGCTGCCGTAGAGTCACTTTGATAGCGTTCTTCCGATTGAACATAGTCATACACGACACCTCATCTGCTACTGAGGACAGTCAGCGCTTTAATGCGGGGCCAGTGTGCAGGAGTGTTCCTTTAGGACCGAGGGTGGCAGTTTCCTAGAGAAATACCCACACCGGACACGTTTATAGTGTAGTCAGTGCAGTGTTTGCCTGCAGTCATCATCGTGAGTAACTTTTGGAATGTTTTGGTCCAGGTTATTACTGCTCGTATGTCGTGAGTAATTTTGTCATCTTCGCTTCTTTGTTTTGTTTGGTTGTTCACTTATTTAAATTCTTTGTGTTTCTAAAGTTCGTTTGCCGTTCTCACTGTTTCAAGTCTGCTTATCACAAGGTGATGTAGACACACCCGCATTCATACTTCGGATTAAAAAAAAAGAAAAAAGAAAAAAAGGACGTATGTGAAGCTCCAGCCCTTACATCATTCTGCACGCATTCCTGACACTGAGAATTCCAGTTATTTCACGGACCAATCACAGGATGTTACTATTTATGGTACAAAGGTGGGGGAGTGAGAAAAAGGAACATGGCGGCACATAGAAATGATTTTCTGTCTGACCTGTGGCCCCTACAGACAACATTGAGCTTGTTCGGGTCGAAAATGATCTGGATTTTGTGGTTTGCTGTTAGTTGTCATGATCGCCTCAGTCAAATGGGATCGATAAAGGTCGCAGTGTGAGAAACCCATCAGAAATTTGATACGAAACGTGAAGACATAGATCAGTGTGTTAGAAAGTTATTTTCAAACAGAATATCACTACTTGGAACTCTGTATATCAACTGTTTGCTGTTATTGTCATGATCGCCCTTAACTCGCTCTCTGCATCTTTCACTTCTCACCAGCATTGTGTGTGATTAAGTATTTCTTTTTCATTCTCACTTCCCATCATTATTGAGGAATAAGTCTGTTTTCATAATCCTAATTACTCTATGCACATATGTATTATAATCCTCACATCTTATTACCACTGTGCTTAATTCTGTAGTTATAATCCTCACTTCTTATCATCATTGTGTGAAACTCTGTATTCATATTCCTTACTTCCCATTGCCATTTACTGTAACTCTGTTTTTATAAAGCTCGTGCATCGTTACCATTGTGTGCAAACGTCAGTGTGATTGATACTTGTCACAACTACTGTATACAACTTTGTAATCCTCGCATCTTATCACCATTGGTTTGTAACTCTGTATTTCTAACTCTCACTTCCCATTACCATTGTAAATAATTCTGCTTAGAATCTTCACTTCTCATTTCTACTTTGTATAATTCTGTATGTAAAATCCTCTCTCCCCATTACCATGTGTGTAAATCTGTATTAATAATCTCACTTCTCATAACCAATGTGAGTACTTCTGTATTTATGATTCAAATTTCTCCCCACCATTGTGTGTTGCTCTCTATTTATAATCTTCACTTCCCATTTCTATTGTATGTAATTCTGTCTTTATAATCCTCACCTCCCATAACCATCGTTGTAACTCTGTCTTTATAAATCTCACTCCTCATCACCGTTGCGTGCAACTCTGTTTATGATGATCACTTATTTACATTGTGTGTAACTCTGTATTCATAATCCTCACTTCTCGTTACCATTGTGTGTAATTTTGTATTTATCATTCTCATTTCCGATTACTACCGTGTGTAGCATTGCACTTTTACTAATTCCACTTAATTCCATTGTGTGTAACTTTGTGTTTATAATTGTCATTTCTCATTATCATTATCTGTAGCTTTGCATTTATGATTCTCACTTATTACCATTGTGTGTAACTCTGATTTTGTAATTCTCACTTCTCATTACTGTTATGCGTAACTCTGTCTTTAAAGTCATCACTTGTCAAAGCCAGTTTTTGTGACTGCTTTCATCATGTTCACTTCTCAGTACTATTGTGTGTAGCTCTGAATATGACATCCTTTACTTCTTGTTGCTATTGTCCGTATTCCGTATTCATAATCCTCATTACTCGTAACCAATGTGTGTAACTTTATATTTGGTAAAACTCACTTCCCATTATCATAATTGCCATTGTCATAAGCACTGGGCAACTGTTTATAAACGTAACTTCTTCTTAACATTGTATGACTCTCTGTCAATGACGCTCTTCATTGCCATACTATACCATACCCTTTGTTGTCCTCACGTTTCATTAGCGTTGTGTTACAACTCCGTTGACAGAACTCCCTTGTCATTGCCCACGTAAACACTCAGTGTTTGTAATTTTCAGTTGTTGTTGTTGTTGTTGTTGTTGTTTGTTGTGCTGTGTCATGGTTCATATGTGCTCTGCGCTTACGTGACTGTGTCTAATTGTGCATTGATGAAGTTACATCTACACGATATAGGTAAAGTATTGGCGCACACTTGCTCATCGCTAAAACTGTGTGTCACTCTGCGTGGTCGTTTCACTCTCACATAAAAGTACAGTTACTTTCAACATTCTCTTTTTTGAAAGAAAAAGTTTTTATGGTTTGCATTCAGAAACAATGAATTCTGTACGTACCAAAATTTTTACATTATTATAGTAGAACATCCAAAACAAAAAAGTTTGGTGAAATCAGACATAATAATGATGATTTTTTATGGACACTGAAACACTTCAAGTATACTTAATTGTGCTCATGGGGGAAAAAATTATACGTCATCTAAATCGGTGTCCACAAGACGTAGGTAATATGATATCAGTGCAGACGGTGCCTGATAAACGGTTCAGATACATTGATGTTCAAAGACATGGGGAAAGTGCATCTGAAATAATCAACATTAAAATTGTTTCTTCTTGATTGTGTACTCAGTTCTGTTTTGTCAGAATATTATGATTACTACAACTACTACTACTACTACTGCTGCTGCTGCTGCCGCTGCTGCTGCTGCTACTACTACTACTACTACTACTACTGCTGCTGCTATCATATTCATCATCATCATCATCATCGTCATGATTATTATTATTATGATCATTATTATCATTATCATTATCATTGGTTGTTGTTGTTTGTTTGTTTGTTTGTTTGCTTGTTTGTTTGTTGTTGTTTTCGTTGTCGTCATCGTCATCATTAACTTGTGTGCATCCCTGACAGGGTCTTTGTGGTCGGCTGCGCTATAAACAATCTGACTTGACCTCACAGGACTTATGTACAGCCTCGTCACAAATAAGACGTCAATTACCATCACATTATCATCATCATCATCATCACCATCATCATCAAAGTCACCATGATCATCGTGTTGGTCATCCTTACATATTGTAACAGGATAACAACTCTGGTACAGTAACACCCTACCTTCCCAGTTTCCTTTGGAGTCAGTGCGAGTCGGTCAGTGTCTCCGGACAAGACGTCTCTCACAGTGTCACTCTCCTCACCCTCTCTCTCTCTCTCTCTGCTGCGCAGTGTCTCTGAAAACCCCTTACCCTTTACATTTGCATATGCATGAGAAGACGAAGTCCTATGGGAAACTACTGGCTTCAAAAAGCTCATCATTACTTTTTGATTGTTTGTTTGGTTGCTTGGTTGATTTTTCGTGAAAACTAGTTTTCTCCGGATAGAGTGTTTTTTTTTTGTTTTGTTTTGTTTTTTTTTTGGGGGGGGGGGGGGTGATGTATAACATTTGTGGAGAAAACTGTTAATTATTTTTTTTTAAACTAAAGTTTTCTCTAGAAATAAAAGCGATAATTCTTCTTTTCTCTAGGAACTATGAATGATGTTTGTGGAGAAAATTGTTAGTTATCATGACGTTAGAAAATGTTGCCGAAGTGGCTGTCAGGGTCTCCTTTGGTGTGATGCTGACTCCTGGAGACCTGACGTTGGTGTGATGCCGACTCCTGATGACCTGACGTTGGTTGTTTCCCGTGGACTGCCGAGTGACTTTCAGGTCTCCATTGGTGTGATGCCGACTCCTGATGACCTGACGTTGGTTGTTTCCCGTGACTGCCGAGTGACTCTCAGGGTCTCCATTGGTGTGATGCTGACTCCTGATGACCTGACGTGGGTTGTTTCCTGTGGACTGCCGAGTGACTCTCAGGGTCTCCATTGGTGTGACGTTGACTCCTGATGACCTGACGTGGGTTGTTTCCCGTGGACTGCGGAGTGACTCTCAGGGTTTCCATGGGTGTGATGCTGACTCCTGATGACCTGACGTGGGTTGTTTCCCGTGGACTGGCCGGTGACTGTCAGGGTCTCCATTGGTGTGATGCTGACTCCTGATGACCTGACGTTGGTTGTTTCCCGTGGACTGGCCGGTGACTGTCAGGGTCTCCATTGGTGTGATGCTGACTCCTGATGACCTGACGTTGGTTGTTTCCTGTGGACTGGCCGGTGACTGTCAGGGTCTCCATTGGTGTGATGCTGACTCCTGATGACCTGACGTTGGTTGTTTCCTGTGGACTGGCCGGTGACTCTCAGGGTCTCCATTGGTGTGACGTTGACTCCTGATGACCTGACGTTGGTTGCTTCCCGCGGACTGCCGAGTGACTCTCAGGGTCAGGCTGGACGACATAGTTACCTCATCCAGAATGAGGTTCAAGCCAAAGAAATCACGGAGTCTCTCACTGAGGAAAGGAAAAGTGGTCGAATCTGTGGTCTTCAGTGTTGCCAACCAGGCCATTCCAACAGTCACAGAAGAGCCAGTCAAGAGCCTTGGAAGATGGTATGATGATACGCTGAAAGACACACAAAGAGCAAAAGAAACCAAACAGATGTCGGAAGAAGGCTTGGAAACCATTGACCAGTGTGGGCTCCCTGGCAAATACAAGGTCTGGTGTCTGCAGTTCATGCTGATACCAAAGCTCCTATGGCCTCTGATGATATACGACATCTGCACCAGCACAGTGGAGGCAATGGAAGCCAAAATCAACAAGTTCACAAGGAAATGGCTTGGTGTCCCACCCTGTCTGACTGACATAGCGCTGTACTGTCGCCAAGCAAAGCTGAAACTACCACTGAAATCCATCCTGGAAGAATACAAAGCAGGAAAGATCAGACTTCAAAGCATGCTGGAGGACTCAGGAGACAAGGTGGTAGAAGCAATCAAGCCCCAGCTGAAGACAGGCAGAAAATGGAAAGTTCAAGAGGCGATGGATTCTGCAAAAGAAAGTCTCAAGATGAGAGAAATAACAGGACACACACAGACCAACAGACAAGGACTGGGGGTGACCAAAACTGAATGGTGGTCAAAGGCCAAAGGAAAAGCCAAAAGAGACATGATGATTCAGGAGATGAGAAAAGAAGAAGACCGAAAAAGACTCCAAAAAGCAGTCCAGCAGAGCCAGCAAGGGCAATGGACAACGTAGGAGAATGCACTCCAAAGAAGTCTCACTTGGAATGACATTTGGCACATGGCCCCTCTCAGGATCAGCTTCATTCTCAGAGCTGCATATGACCTTCTGCCCTCAAATGCAAACCTGGTGAAGTGGGGAAAAACAGACGATCCTGCATGCCCCCTCTGCCATTAAAAACAAAACAGTGGAGCATGTCCTAAGCTCATGTAAAGTAGCCCTGGCTCAAGGAAGGTACACATGGAGGCACAACCAAGTGCTCAAAGAGATTGTACAAGTAGTCTGGGCTAGTACCAACACCACAAAAGGGAAAATCAGGACTCCAAAAGCACCCGCAACATTCGTCACGGCAGGAGGCGGCAAATCATGGCCAAGAACAACAGTACCACTCGGAACATGCAGGCAGAGTCTGCTGGATGGGGCAGATGACTGGGAGTGCACTGCAGACCTCCCAGAATGGAAGAGTCACCCAGAGATCACCAGCAAGAGTGGCATGAGACCAGACATAGTAGTCCACTCTCAGTCAACCAAGCAGCTGATCATGATCGAGCTCACGGTGCCATATGAGAACAGAATGGAGGCAGCTCAAATCTACAAGACTGAAAAGTATGCTGATCTGGCAAACAGCCTGAGGGGAGAAGGCTATCAGGTCAAAGTCCTCACTGCAGAAATTGGAGCTAGAGGGTTTGTAGGAAAGTCTGCATACACCCTCATGAAACAGCTCTCAGTTGCAGGGAGGGAAAAAACCAGAGCCCTGAAAGCAATGGCAGAAGCGGCAGAGAGGTGTTCAAGCTGGATCTGGTCAAGGAGGAACAAAAGTGAACTTCATAAGGCTTAAATTTCCTACAAATATCAGGTGTCCCTGTGGCTCAGTGGTTAGAGCGCGAGTCATTAAGTGGAAAATGAGCATGTCCAGAAGGTCATGGGTTCGAATCCCAGCCATGGCTCGTCCCAAGATGGGAAAAAAAAGGGCAGCAGAGGGACATCCGGAGTCATGAACCGGGTGTGGCCCAACCCCCCTAGAGTGTCAGGAGATAAGGGCCGAAACACTTGCTTGAAGGGGGCTTCTCTTCTGAGGACTCTCTGCTGCCACGCTCTCCACAAGTTTCTTTCTACAGGGTCTCCATTGGTGTGATGCTGACTCCTGATGACCTGACGTGGGTTGTTTTCTGTGGACTGCCGAGTGACTGTCAGGGTCTCCATTGGTGTGATGCTGACTCCTGATGACCTGACGTTGGTTGTTTCCCGTGGACTGCCGAGTAACTCTCAGGGTCTCCATTGGTGTGATGCTGACTCCTGATGACCTGACGTGGGTTGTTTTCTGTGGACTGCCGAGTGACTCTCAGGGTTTCCAGGGGTGTGATGCTGACTCCTGATGACCTGGCATGGGTTGTTTCCCGTGGACTGCCGAGTGACTGTCAGGGTCTCCATTGGTGTGATGCTGACTCCTGATGGCCTGATGTTGGTTGTTTCCCGTGGACTGCCGGTGTCGTAGCGACACAAAACCGCCAGCCTGGGTTTGCCAGAATTAGCAGCTTAAGAAAAATCCCACAGAGAGACAGGGAGGATGAGAGCTGTAGGAAGCGTGAGGGGAGATACTGCAGGATGAAGAGACGGCCAAAGAAATAGAATAAAATGAATGAATAAATAAATATAGATAGATAGATAGATGGCTAGATAGATAGATGTGGTGTGTGTGTGTGTGTGTGTGTGTGTGTGTGTGTGTGTGTGTGTGTGTGTGTGTGTGTGTGTGTGTGTTGTAATCACTGCGTTGAGCTTGTTAAAGCATCGGACAGTAAGTCCAAAAAAAAAAAAAAAAAGAAAGAAAACAGGAAAATCATAATGTTCAACCTTTTGGTTGAACGCCCTTTGTGATGAAAACAGCAATTATGATATTTCGTTCCTACTGCACGTCACCCTTGTGCTCAAAACAGTATGTTGAATTTCAGCCTGCGTGTGCCATATTTACCATTTTCCCGAGTCGTGGTTACTGTTTTCCTGCGTCAAAATTACTGTTTTCATAGTGATTAAAGTCACGACGCAATATCAAGTAAAAAGCAAGAAAGCATCCATTGTAAATCGACACAGTTAGTAATTTCAATTTAAACAGTGCTTTTTCCGCCTCAATGGAAACGATGACTCTCTTCGACTGGACAACAGTAGCTATCGGCTTTTGACGCTATAAACTGACTTTTTGCTATTGTTCATGTAGTGAAAGACCGGCGAGAATGAGATTTCCTATAATTTCATGCACCAATCAGAAATTTTTACAGCTTACGATGCTTTGGGGAAATGGCTGTAAATGATTAGAAAAAAAAATTCCTTTCCTCTCGCGCCCTCAGAGACATTTATCTGACATTCTGCGTCCAGTTTGAGAAGATGAGTGGTTCCTCGTTCTTCGTTTTCATTGTCCTGAATGTTGTTTATCTTGCCTGAATAAAACCAAAAAGGCCGAAACGCGTCGTATTCTGTCTTGTAATTGACTTGTCCCGTCCGGTGAAATAATATATCTTTTTTTTTCTCTCTCTCTGAAACAATTTTCCGGTTTCAATCGAAGAAAGAGTGGATTTTAAACAAAAAGACGCTGAACCGGAGACCAGGTGATACAAAACATCTTCTTCCTTTTTCATTTCTGTTCTCGTTTATTTACATATGTGTCAGACCACGTCATTCGCTGAATTGTGTGACCTTCCTCGCGATTGGTACATGTAAACACCGCTATTGACAGTTAAAATACCGATGGCTTTGTCCACCAATCAGAGGTCATTATTATTTTTGGCGAGTGGGAAGAAAAAAATGTTGGAGCGTAATTTGAAAAGATTTCTTTTTCTTTCTTTTTTTTTAACCTCCAGTCCTTGAAGACAAAATCTGTTGTGGTTGTATTGCAGACAAAATAGATTTTATGCGAAAAGCACCTGACACAGAGAGCAGGCTGTTTAGAGATTGTCCTTTTTCATTTCAGACTCTTTTGATATTTGTATACATGTGTCGGTTGACGCAATTCACCGAAGTCTGCAACAGTCCTTGTGATTGGAACCTGATCAGCGCGCAAGAGATGGTTTTCGGAAATCTGCAAGGGAGGTAATCTGTGTCAGAGCTCTGTGTGTGTGTGTGTGTGTGTGTGTGTGTGTGTGTGTGTGTGTGTGTGTGTGTGTCTGTGTGTGTTTCTGTGACAGTGTGTGTGTGTGTGTGTGTGTGTGTGTGTGTGTGTGTGTGTGTGTGTGTGTGTGTGTGTGTGTGTGAGAGCGCTTATGAGTGTGTTTGTATGAGCATGAATGTGTGTGTGAGTGTTTGTGTACGTGCGTATGCGCGCGCGCATGTTTGTGCATGTGTATGCGTGGTGCCCGGTGTTTGTGTGTGTGTGTGGAGAGGAGAGGAGGAGAAAGGAAAGAGGAGGGTACAGAAGAGCTTAGAGGTGGGAGTTTGGATGTACACACACACACACACACACACACACACACACACACACCACAAATATATATATATATATATATTGTGTGTGTGTGTGTGTGTGTGTGTGTGTGTGTGGTGTGTGTGTGTGTGTGTGTGTGTGTGTGTGTGTGTGTGTGTGTGAGTGTGTGTGTGTGTGTGTGTGTGTGTGTGTGTGTGTGTGTGTGTGTGTGCGTGTGTGTGTGTGTGTGCGAGAGCGCGCGCGCGCGTTTGTATATGTGTGTAAATGCATGCGCGCACCCTCCCACATATGTACGTTTGGATATCTGTGGAATTCTTATGTGTGTAGGTAAAAGACCCGTTTTATCTCCTCAAGGTTTGGGCGGGAATCCGCTGGTTGGAAATTCGACCCCCATTTCTCCTGGGGGCCGGCATTCATTACCATTTGACAGTGGTTGTTCTGCGTGACTCGGCATGCTTTCGCTGGAACAATAACAGATTGATCGTGCCGTGAGAGAAGACCCTGTGACCAAACGGCAGTGTAAAGGGGACAATACTACCTCCTCCCTCAGGTTTTTTTAATTTTTTTTTATAGAAAGCCTGTTGGTCGGTTGACTGGTTGGTTTATCTGCGATCAAGACTTGCCTTTAAAAAAAGGGAGAGAGAAAAAAAAAACCAAAAAAAACCACTACGGAACTCATTTTGACTAAATTTCGGTGAAAAGATCGAATGTGAACCGGAAATGAACCCCCTGAACTTTTGGCGCGGATTTATGATGCGAATTGAGGTCAAAGGGCGTAGCCTGGATTTAGTCGGGAAATGACGTAGAACTACTGATTTGGTTTGAACGAAACGCTGTGGAAAGATAGAATGAAGCCCCAAAACGAACTTATTAAATGTTGGTTAGGATTCCTGATTCGGAATTTGACCAGTTAAGGGACGGGTCCAAAACCGCTCTACTTTGGCGGGGGTTTTACGTCTTCCGAGAGCCTTTCTAGTTTTGGCTTACAATGTACGCAGGATAATGGACACATTTTTCCAGTCTGTATGGTCAGTTGTAACGTGTTTTTTGTTAGTCAATAACACATCTTTTGTTTTCTAAGTGTGATGTATAACCAAAGTCAACTTTCCAGAGGAAGAAAAGAAAAAGAAAAAAAAAACTATTAAGAACATTTTTCAATTGAAGCCGAAAAAAATCTTCATCTTGTTTCTCTTCTTCTGGTTCCTCTGGTTCTTCTTCTGGTTTTTCTTCATCATCATCATTATCATCATCATCTTCTTCTTCTTCTCTTCTTCTTCTTCTTCTTCACAAAAAGTCATTGGGGCACCACACTGAGGAACACATCACCAGATGCCTCCAGGTCTGTCGATTGAATGCCAGAGTTTCCCAACCCATTCTGCAATGTTGGCAGTCCATCGTTTCATCCATCTTCCCCTCCAGTCTTCCTCTCTCAATAGTTCCCTCGTAGATTTTTTTTTTCAGTAAGGTCACGGGATTTGGATACATGGCTAAACCAACACAGTTTTCTTTTCTTAACTGACGTCGGTAGGTCTTCATATGGTCTGAGGTGCTACTTGATGGTTTAACGCATTTGGTCATAAGGGATTTGATCAGTGCCTCCGACGTTCAGTATCTTGCGGTAACACCCTTCATTTCATAGGCTGGGATCCGCTGTGAGGCTCTGTGTCTCGACTGCGCACAAGAAGATGGAATACAATCCTTCGCACAGGGAAGGTTGAACATGGCGTAGGTTTCAAAGGGGAAAAAAAAGAAAGAAATACACCCTAAGGTGCCAGTAGGACCAGTAGAAGTACTGTCATGAACTGCCAAACCACTCAGCCGTTATGAATTCCACGCTATCCTCGGAAGCATGCGCTGTGTTTACATAGGATGCAGG
>CM065734.1:39654327-39676827 GCA_033310375.1 Conus canariensis | reverse complement strand
ACCATTGTCAATTACTAATCATATAACCAGTTAATCGAGATTAAGGATCATTCATCATTTATAATCAATCATCAGCGTGTGTGTGTGTGTGTGTGTGTGTGGTGTGTGTGTGTGTGTGTGTGTGTGTGTGTGTGTGTGGAGAGAGAGAGAGATTTTTTAACATGTGAAAAAAAAATCTGAAAACGTGTAAATGTCCTCTTTTCACACCTTTTTTATTTAACAAACCATACTTTATTTCTTTGTGTTTGTGAATGTAGGCCTAATACGCAGCAAAAATACAACACACCAATAAAACATGTTTACATTGGTGTCAACCCCAGCGATTTGCCCATATTCCTGTAGAGGAAAATCAGTATTTCTGAGCCTATAAAATCCTACTGTCGCTTGTACACTGAGAGAATCAGTTCGTATAAACAAAACAAAATCTGAGAGGAATGTTCTTAAACCGGAAGCTGCAAACTTGAGCCATTGTTTCAAGCTTGCCACCAAACGACACTCTCAGAGAATCCATCAACATGTGTTCAGACTTCCGGCGAAACGTCACTTCCGGCTCACTGAGCCGTGATTGGTTGTTGATTCGAATCGCAGAAGTGGAGCCTCTGCTTTGTCGTCTCTTCGTCAGATTAGTGTTCTGTTACATTTATTCGGTTTATAAGACTTAGTGGCGGTATGTACGGCTGGCTGGTTACATGAGCAGGAAGTCCCAAAGACTCCAAAGCCGTTGGCGCTTATGTGTGCACGCATGCACACACACACGCGGGCAAGCGCGCCCCGCGCGCACACACAACGCGCGCGCCGCGCACAGACACACCTGCGGCCAGAAAGTTCGAATACTGCGTGTCAAGCTCACGCCTATGACATGTCAGAGCTCCTTACAATCAAACAGCCCCATTAAAGCCTACAAAAAAAATCACAGAGAGAGAGAGGGGGGGGGGGGTTCAGTCAGGCAGAAAGATAAAATGGATGTCACGGTCGCTAAGCCGGACGGCCCTACCACCCTTACCCACGCCTATCACACGCTAGGTCAGACAACACAGCACACTAACACAGTTTTACAATCACGCACGCTTCTTTATTTCACACACACTCCATGGCGCCACCACTCACGCACATCCACAACTGCACACAAGTATCCCAATTCCTGCTGACTCACCCTACCCTACTATAATGACCTGGAAGACCCTAACCTAACCTCAAACACCAGTTGCGGTATATCCCTGTGACCTGGGGACACAGCGATAGCCCGCACACGTGGTGACTAACTACTAGGGACGAGGATTTACCAAAGGGACTCTAATCTCTTAACCACTGCTACCACCCACACCTCTCCCCAGGACTCACCCTTCTCTTTTGACCCGGGCCACTACCAAACTGGTCGCTGCGTCCCTAAGGGAGGCAACGACAAGCACCCTACACTGTGCCGGCCACTACGTCCTAAAAGGAGGCAGTAGCTAACACCCCTAACCCTACTGCCTAACGCTACACCCCTTCTACCACAAACATGGGACAACCCATCCCGGCCCGGAAAGCTCCAGTCCTCGGCGCTGTACGTGGCCCCTCACAGGCTGACACCTCCCCGGAAGACTCTGCACCCCGGCGCTGACCGTGGCTCCCCCGCAGGCCGACACCTTCCCCGAAGACTCTGCACCCCGGCGCTGACCGTGGCTCCTCGCAGTCTGACTCCTCCCCGCGATGGGCACGACACCCAACGCACACACACACCAGACGCCCTCTCGACGGGTCCGGGGCTCAACGCCTCCTCCTCTGAAGGCCCCGCCGGACACTGAGGGTGAGGGGAGGCCTGGTGCAGCGCCCTCTCACAGGACGCCTGAACAGGGAAGAGTAACAGGTGCCGGAGAACTCCCAGAGAGCCCCGGTAGCAGGAGGAGAGCTGCCTCACAAACGGCAGACGGCCTGGGTAGTCTCCCTTCTCCGGGAAAACAGCGGGTACGGAAAGCCGCCGCTCACCTGCCGGCACGCGGCAGTAGACTGCGGTGGTCTGGCCCCAGCCTCAGGACGGAGCAGGATACCTGCTGACAACTGTAGGCCACTACTGTAATGTTGCTACTACCCGAGTCATCAAGGCACATAGGCTGCTTGGTAAAGCTTTAACTCTCCATCTCCCTTGCCTACTTCCCACTCGGGCATGAGAGTGACCCCTTGAATTTCGAATACATCCCCCAACCCATTACTCACTTTGGGGTTATCAGACCCATTTCCTGCCAGCCCTTACAACAGCAGTAACACAATATTCTCCCTGAGCCAATCCACGCTATTACATATGAAATTATGAATCACACCCAATTCTCGGAGAAATAAACCAATCCAAGCGATCCAACACGGACTCCATGGGCCCCCTTAGGAAATACTAAATAATCTAGGAAATGGGCAATTTCACAAGGAAATGTCTCCACACAATAACCAGTAGTAATACACATCTCTCAGGAAAAAAAAAACACAAAAAAACTTACCAATTTTTAGCGGTTCACAGTTCCAGCATGTTCACACAAGAGAATGGCTCGCAGCCACAATCCCTCACATTATTACCCCTCTTTGCACTGTCAATTATAACCATATATCAAAAACAACATGATTTGTTCGCCAAAATTTCCATCCAGCACCTCACTCTCATGTCATCTCTTGTCAGATAACCCAGTGGTTAATCCTTGTCATGCCAACACAACCACACTTCATACAATATTACATGCTGCACATCATCCGTTTTTATCCTATTAACTGCTAAGCTACCCGCCTTAAACTTTACCTTTCCCTTCTTTCGACTACTAAAATTCATAATGGGACTGTCTCCCCACAACCTAAGATATCTTTCTCCAACCCTATTCTGTCACAAACACATACATCCCTGCATGTGTGACGACCGTCATTTGCTTTAAAAAAAAAATAAAAAAAACTTCTAACCATATGGACTTCACTGTCCTGTACCAAATGCGTACGTCACAGATACAGTCTGCACGCGCACGACACCCGCGTCGAGAACCATGACTCGTAACGAAAGTGAGAAGACACCAATGTAAGTAGAATAGTCACGACCGTACTCCAGTATACACCACTCGACCACAAATCAGCCTTGGCCCTACTGCACAGTTAACCGATTCCAATGCTGTGCAGGTCAACTCCGAAATCGTTAATCAATTTCATCGAACTACTACTATTTACAACTGAAATTGAGCACAATCCCTTTCTGATTCACGCAGACACATCTGCACCCGACTCATATTATGATCCTCAACAAAATGCAACCTCGTATTACCTTCTCATTGAACCCACGGAAATTAACATAAACTAACCACAAACAATATCTACA
The DNA here is from genome assembly GCA_033310375.1 of Conus canariensis. Taxonomy (NCBI): domain Eukaryota; kingdom Metazoa; phylum Mollusca; class Gastropoda; order Neogastropoda; family Conidae; genus Conus; species Conus canariensis. The sequence goes on along the minus strand of CM065734.1, from coordinate 39,673,502 downwards.
TCACCGTCCATCAACGGTTGTTATATCGAACCCACATTGTCTAGCCAAACTGTCACATGACAATCGAACTCAGGAACCACTATGTACACTACTTACAGAATATACAGAAAAGAGGTAACAACACAAACCGGCTGACAACAAATTTCAATCACGGAACCAAGACGACATCATACCAGACAACCAGTATACGCACCGAACATAATACATCTAAACACAACATGCGACCACTACCGTACAGCTCGCCATAATACAAGACAACACGACGAACACAACACAACGAACCTAACAGATCACCAACCTGGACATACAGATGATCAACCACACCAGTTCTGCAACTGGCTGACAGTGGCTGCAACAAGGACGACACCGACTCAGCACAGGCCAAGGGCAACCAAACCCGGCGAGGACCTGGCACTATGACTCGAAGTCACTCTTCAAAAACTAACGGCGCTGCCGCCGCACCTACAAGGAGCACGTCCTCCGACGAACACCAGGGACCGAAGTGAAGCTACCCCAACACATTCCGCCCTGGTCGGAATCAAGCGAACTCTACTCACCACACAAAACAACGATTGGTCAGAGCAGTGTATCCCTTCGCAGAGCTGACACGCCTGACCAACGGACTAGTTATTGCTCGTGCAACAACACAATTTACCACAACAACTCACAGACTTGACAACACAACAACAGCCGATATCCTGCCCCGCCTTCTCTGGTGTAGAACCACATTAACAAAAGGGTAACAGTCGGGAACGAACCCCCCCCCCCCCCCCCATTCCATTCCTTCAATAAGTGAAGACTGGAATTAAAGAATATTGTATGTCCTATTTCCCCAGCCCCCCTACCTAGCCTAATCTTTCTACCTAACCCTGAGGAACTTAACCTAACTCTAGCTAACTAAACCCCAGTCTTACCCCGCGCGCGGCGCGCGCGCACACACACACACACACACACACACACACACACTCGCACGCATACGCGCACACGCTCTATATCTTGAATCCTCACCACTCTAACCACACAGACGTGCTGATTTAGTACCGCCGATCGGTGACAATGGATATCTTAATTTTTGCACCTATTTTCTTTATGGCACTTTCTTCCTAACCCCCCACACCCACCCCCTCCATCTCTTCCCTTCACCGTCTGTCTTGTGAGGCCAATGGATTTTAACACCAAAGGATCAACCAGAGACGCACCAACCGTGGCCACACCACCCCAACACGACCAGCCGATAACCAGCTGATGAGGCTCACTGCAGGGGGCGAAACTCGGCTCTTGTCAGGCATAACCAATGGTTTGCCTTCAGTGCAAAAGTTGCTGGCCCCTTAAATCTTACCAGTGAATGGATTCATATTTACGTGTTTACGCTCTTGTGTTCCTTCCTCCAAATTGTTCTCCGTCCCACCCATCCTCTTCCTCCCTGGTCACCCTCACCCCCCCCCCCCCAACCTCTTCCCCCCTCCCATTCCTCCATCCCATCCGCCACTCTCATCCCCATTTCCCTCACACATTTGAAAAAAAATCTCTGCAATGTCATGGTTTTCTTTGATCAAACGCCTGTTATTATAGCTATGATTGAGGACAACTTTCTCTTCACACAGTAAAAAAAAAAAGTACTTGAAATGTAATTACGGTATATCAAAACACTACATGCCAATGCACACATATTTCACATACACAACACGCACACACGCGCGCGTGGTCGGGCACGCACGCAGGCACGCACCCACGCACGCACACACACACACATACACGCACACCTACACGCACACATACACGAGCTCGCGCGCGCGCGCGCACACACACGCACACACACACACACACACAGAGCATGCACCAAGGTTATAACAAACAGTTTATATTCAGAAAGGCAGGGCAAGGCAGCTGGTAATATAAAAATGAATAAAGAAAGAAACACCCACAGAAACATAAATCGTTTCATTAAACTTCATTATAACTATGAAACAACTCGTCAACCGTTCAGTAAGCGACAATAGAGTAATGTCATGTATTCAATGCATAAAGATCAGCCCACTACGACATGTGAAAAAGGATTTTTTTTTCCCAGCTGTATATACACTGTGGCGTTTTTCTGGCGATAGTCAAAAGATTGCTCCCAGCGCAACGAAGGAGGGCCTCTGTTCTGAGGGAGAGGCCTATGGAGCGGGACCCTCCCCCTTTGTTGACATAGCAAGCTACCGACGTATTGTCCGTGAGGAGGAGAACAAGTCGGTGCGCGACCTTGTGCTGGAGTTGGAGAAGGGCTAGCCTGACCGCTTCCAGCTCCCAGTCCCCCGAGGCGTGACTGTCCTCCACGTGGGCCCCCCAGCCCAAGTTGGAGGCGTCTGTATAAAGTTCCAGTGGTTGGGTTGGGTTGGGAGGGAGATGGGGACCCCGGTGGAGAGAGTGGCTGGAGTGAGCCGCTCCTCCGTCGCCGAAATGAACCAGTGTCCGAGGGGAATGACCTGGTCCACAGCGGTCGGAGGTCTGTGACAAACGTCGGCGGAACTCCCTCTGAAGTTGGCGTTTGGGGACCCGCCCCAGGGGAATGAGGGGAGACAGGGACTCCATCATTCCTAGGAGGGAGGACAGGGTTCTGGCCGAGGTGTGGGGTGCCTGTGACAGGCAGGAGATGAGGTCCACTATGCGTGCAGGCCTCTCCGGGGTCTGCCAGACGAACCGTAGGAATCGTCTGTGGGCCGGGTGAATCAGGATCTGAAAATAGGCGTCCTTCAGGTCTATGGATGTGGCCCAGTCGCGATGATGGATGGAGTCTCGGATCTGGGTGGGGGTCTCCATCTTGAACTTGGTGGGCCTGAGGAACTTGTTGAGGGGCGAAAGATCTAGAATGGGCCTCCATCCTCCCGAGGCTTTTGGGATCACAAAGAGGTGAGAGTAGAAGCCGGGGTTTGGGTGGGAAACCTCCGAGATGGCCCCTCTTTTGAGGAGGTCTTGGACTTCCGTGCGAAGAGCTTCTGCTTTGGCGGGGGAGGGTTCGTTGGGGGAGGGAGGGGGAGATAGCATGAGGGGGGGGACGCTCGTGGGCCCAAGGAAGGCGAAACCCTTCCTGTAGCACCGCCACTATCCAGGGGTGAGGCGCATGCGTCTCCACTGGTGGGCATGCCGGGAGAGGCTGCCCGCCAGGGGGGGCGAGGGTCTGGGCTGGTGGGTGGGGGATAGGGCGAGGGGGGGTGCTACCTGATCTAAGTCCCCCTCGGGCTGTCTCCCTAGTCAGCTCCGGGAGCGTGACTGTTGGCCTAACCGAAAATTTTGCTGATGGGGTTTTGGCTTAGGCCTTGGGAGAAGATTAGGTCGCTTGGCGGGCCGTGCGGTGCGGGAAGGCGATTGTCTGGGATAGGGTCTGTGCCTGGGGAAGGAACGAAGTGGGGGTCTAGCAGGGCGTGGCGGTGGCCTGGGCGCAAAGGACACAGCCTGCTTGCGTTCCTCAACTGCTTGTGCTATGACGTCAGCCGAGTAGTCGCCAAAGAGCGACTGGTCCTGGCCCGGGATGCATCGCAGGGCTGCCTTAAGCGTCGGGGAGAGAGAGGTCCGCGCCAGTATGGCATCTCTCGCGACCAACAAGCAGTTGAAGTGGCTTCTGGCTGCGCTGTCCGCCGCAGCCGAAAGGTGATGCGAAATCCTGTTAACTAGGTGTCGCATGAAAGGATCGCTGAACAAGCGAGGGTCAGGCTCTTGGTGCGCCTCAGAGCCCGAGTCCCCCGGTACTGGGATGGCACCATCGTCCTCCGGCCATAGAGCCTCCGCTCGCTGAAGGGGCATGTCCAAGTAGGTGTGTCCCGCCGTGGTGTGGAGGAAGCCCATCCTGGCTACTCGGTCCCATTCCTTTAGGTTCTTAAAGGAGATGGTGCCGGAAGTAGGGGGGGCAGGTGGGGGATCAACCGACGGTCCGACTGGGAAATGCCCATCTCCCTGGTCACGGGATTGTCCGTAAACAAGGAGGCGACTGAGGGGTTCTTGGGTAGATTGGTCTAGATCTCTGGGCCGGGGGGGACCGGCGAATTGGGAGAGGGAGAGAACTTCGTCAGCGGGTGCGGCCTCCCTCCTAACGAGGTCTGGTCGCCACCGTTCTATCGTGCGGACATCGTACAATGAGGTGGGGGCTAGCTCCTCGTATCGTCCGCCTCAGGGAGGTACTGGTCCTGAGAGGGTTCATAGCACCCGTCTTCAGGAGGTAAGTCGAGGGGTGCCTGTAGTGTGTCCCCGGTGGCCCTATAATCGGCGGCCGGGACATCGTCCTGCCGATCGGACGGCGCCCGAGGAGGGAGACCAAGGTCGACCCAGGCAAGTGAGGCCGGGTGCCACATTCGACCATGTAGCTGGTCGTGCTGGGTGTTGGCGTTAAGCCACTGGTCTCTCTCGGGGGCATAGAGCCACCGGTCCCCGGGGAGGTAAACGGGCTGTGGCGGCCCTGGGGTGTAGGCAGAAAGTCCCCGGGGACCCGGGTAACCTGAATCACTGTTGGGGGGGTCTTGAGAGGCCGTGGCCTGTCGTCCCCGTCCAGGTCCGTGCACTGCACCATACACGTCCTTGGAATGGGCCTGGGAGGGCCATAATGGTATGGAGGAGGATGCGGAAGTCGAGCCCCCAACCCGCGAAAGTGCGGATTGGTCAGGATGCGGTCCCGTGTTCCTCCCCCTGGAGGAATATGTCAGGTTACCCTTGGTCCCGCTGGTAGATCCTCCCCCCGGAGGAGCGGGACCGCGGACGTTGCCCAAATGGGGATCCGAAAAGGTCGGTTCCCCAACGTCCAATACCCCTAGGGAAGAAGGTGACGTTCGATCGGGGTAGGTCGACCGTCCTTGTGCATGGGCACGGCCGGGCCCATGGCGCGGCGTGCCCGCACGCCCAGGATTATGGACACCACCGAGGTCGTGCGTCGGGGTGACCATAAGGCTGCTTCCGGAGTCGAAGCGCTCCTCGAGCTCAGGTGTTGGCTGCACCTGTGCCCGGTGGGGCCGAGCGCTATGAGTGCACGTATCAATTTGGGGGGAAAAAGAGATACGTGACTCATCAAGGCGAGTGACGGATGGTGATTCCATCCCAGATCCGTCACCCGTGCTGGTCCGCGGCTCGGCAAGGTGCCCCGGGGGCCGAGATTCGCGTGACTCAGCATGATAGTTAGAAGTCTCCGAGCGAGTCCGTAGGCTAGAGGGCAAGCTGGCCGATGGAGAAGGGGTGGGGGAGGGCGAATTCCGTTGGCTAGTCTTTGCTCGGCCGGGCCCCTTGAGGGGAGCCTTGCCCTTAGACTTTCTGGGCAGCACCTTGAGGGGAGCTTTGCCCTTAGACTTTGCAGGCAGATCAAATGAAAGGCATTTTGAAATGGTGGCCGCTTGCCTATCAGCCTTGGGACGCCGCGGTCGTGCGTCCGTCGGTTTGGTAGACGAGGAAAGATCACGCGTCCCTTCCGCGGAGAAGTCGTCTCTGTCTACCCGAACCGTACGTTCATCAGTGCGAACGGATTGCTCCGAGATGGAATCGACCCGCGGGTTCTCCGGGAAATTGAGCGAACTCCGAGCAGTGGAGTGGCTCGACCCGGCGGTGTCCTTCACCATGTTGGGCACAGGTGGATAGAGCAAACCCGGAACACACGACCGCAAAGAGGAGACAAGGTGGCCGATCGAGAAAATCAATTAATCTCGATCGTCCGTGTGGTGTCGTGCAAAGTGCTCGAGAGATCGACTGAAAACTCGAACTACCCGTACACGCCACCGGTCGTGTGACTGGTATGGCTATTAATAGCAATCTCTACACGTGGAGTATCACTGTGTATAGGTGTGATAGTTCTTGGGCACTAAATCTTAATAAGCAGATCAGTGTCACGCACCCTTACTCGAACACGTTCTACCTGTGAAGGGTAAAGAGTACAGGTGTGATAGTTATTGAGCACTAAACCTTAATAAGCGGAACCAGCACAAAATGCGTGCTGAACCCGAGGCTCGGCAATATGGTGGGGGAACACGACCGGCGAGCGGTGCCGACGATCGCGAGTAACAAAGTCGCGAGAGTGCCGGTAAAAGAGACAAATCTTTTAATAAATACGCTCCCGAGAGTGCCGGTAAAAGAGACAAATCTTTAATAAATACGCTCCCACCAAGAGCTTCACACGGCAAAATTACTCAGGGTCTAGTGCAAGCCGGAACCAGCACAAAATGCGTGCTGAACCCGAGGCTCGGCAATATGGTGGGGGAACACGACCGGCGAGCGGTGCCGACGATCGCGAGTAACAAAGTCGCGAGAGTGCCGGTAAAAGGGACAAATCTTTTAATAAATACGCTCCCACCAAGAGCCTCACACGGCAAAAAAACTCAGGGTCTAGTGCAAGCCACAACTGAATCAAGTATAGAAACAAAACACAGCAATGTTAACACAAAGGCAAGTATAGGCGAGACAGAGCACAAGACTTATCTTGCTTTGACGGCAGGCCGAAGATGAATGGCGTATACGAAGTTGACACTGGCTTCTTCCGGGGCCGGAAGTGGGGTGACATCACGTGACTGCACGTGACTGTCTTATGACTGCATTGGCCACGGAAAAATTCGGCCTGACAGAGCTGGCTAACTGCCGTTGAATGCTATGGTCTGACATGGTATAGTATATGACGCCAAACAATCACTATTAATGGTTTCAAAAAAGGAGGCATGGTCTGCACAGCAGATGACACATATCTTACACTCACAGTGAGCACAAGCACAGAGGTGGAAGTATGACCATGTCGAACGGACAGTCATCCCAAACAACACGGCCCACATCAATGAAGGGTTCTTGGAACTGTTCTTGTTTGAAGACAACTAGCTGATTCTTTTCCCTTCATCGCATGTGTTGCCCTCTCCTGTTTGTCTGCCAGTTCTGTTGCCCTCTCCTGTTTGTCTGCCAGTTCTGTTGCCCTCTCCTGTTTGTCTGCCAGTTCTGTTGCCCTCTCCTGTTTGTCTGCCAGTTCTGTTGCCCTCTCCTGTTTGTCTGCCAGTTCTGTTGCCCTCTCCTGTTTGTCTGCCAGTTCTGTTGCCCTCTCCTGTTTGTCTGCCAGTTCTGTTGCCCTCTCCTGTTTGTCTGCCAGTTCTGTTGCCCTCTCCTGTTTGTCTGCCAGTTCTATTGCCCTCTCCTGTTTGTCTGCCAGTTCATAATAGTCATATTTCAGAATACATGGGCTTCATTTACAGGGATGACTGCGTCTGTCTTTTCCTCTTCCATTTTCAAAGCCATTTTCTTGTGGCTAATTGATCAGTTGCTGCTTATGTGTTTTTTTTGTTCTGATTTCTAAAGTAAAATTTGGCAGGTGTGTCTTGCAAAGTGGTGCAGTTTATAGCTGGAAATTAATGGTATACATATGTGCATCAATCGATTCGGCAATGTTCGGGCCGTTCCGACAATATCGGTAGTCTTGGCCACTAGCTAACACTAGTCTGAGCGCATTCACTTTCAGATTTTTTCCCTCAAGACATAAATCTAACAAGTAAATTCCTTGTGACAGACTGCCCTTTTTCCATTGTTTCCAGGGACAAATATGGATACTTTGGGATTGTAAGCAGCCCTATGTAAGTTTAGCATACACACACACACACAGACAACCAAAACAGGGTGGTTACATTCATTGACTCAAGAAGTCTAAAGAATGGGTGACATACACAGAAAATGAATGTGGGTTGTAAGTTACCCATGATGTATGGCACCGGGTAGTTCATTCACAAAAAGTACACCCTTGTCATATAGGCCAGTGTGCTTGCTCCGCCAGTAAAACAGTGTAAACATGTATTCATTTGCTATTGCAGAGCACTTTAAGATGGCGGAAAGTGCAGTAGAAATGTCCCTTCATTATCGTTATCAGTAACGCCATTTCTCACCGTGAAGCGGTGTAGCATTCTCCCCCATAGAAAAACGTGTTGTTCTGCAGGATCTTGCTCTTCAGGGATGACTTTGGAGTGGTTCCTGGGCAGCTGGAACATAGGACAACAAGAGACTGGAACAGACTGCAGTGTGACTAAAAAAAAAACAACGCAAAATATATGTGAACATACAAAACATGACAGGAAGTCATGCTTGTGAAAGCCACAGTATGAAACAGAGCAGTCATTTCGAAAAACATGTCTCTTCAGACGCCTCAAATAATAATACACATCAACATACACTAAAAAAAAAAAAAACATTTCCCAAATGTGTCAGCAGCAGAGAGGCAATGCAAGAAGGCAGAAATGGAGAGGTGAAAACAGTTCAGGGAGAACTGGAGCAGAGAATGAAGAGAAAGGATGGGTGGATGGGAGAGCGGGAACGTGGGGGGAGCCGCACAGTCAGGCGGGGATGCGGAGAAGCAAGAAGTGCGCTGAATCTCTTCGACCACAAATAAACACTACTTTGCACCTTCTTTTTTGTTTGTTTACTTCTACTTTGCCTTATAACAGATCTTTGTTATTTTTTCTGGACGCAGGTGTTGACTCCGACTATTGCACGTCATCACAATACTTGCCACCTGATCCCATCACTCCCCTCACCTTCCTCTCTGAATACAAACTATCATCAGTCATCAAAACAGATGGCCTTGCTGATTTTCCTGCAAACTTATCATTCATCCTTTAAATCTGGGTCATTTACCATTCTCAGAATCTCTGCTGTGCCAATTCTGACTGCATACAAACAAATAGATTTTGAAGAATTCTCCTTTTTTAATACCATGGAAAAACAAAAAGTGGTCCCTCTATTCTTTTGCATGCTAATCCAGCATCACCACCCTATGAACCCAGAGATGGAATCCCATACCTGCCATGAAGTTCATTTCGTTTTGCCGACTGTTTGCGGTAGGCTGCTTGTACATGGTACGTACAAAAGTCACCCAGTTTTCTGGAAAAAAAAAGAGAAAAAAAAAAAAGATAGAAAAAAGAAAAACCACACCCCATACAGACTTTGAGAAAAAAGGGGGGTGGGGGTGGGAGAGGTGGAAGGATGGGGCCATATGTTACAAAGGAAATATTGTGTGCATTGATAAACCAGGACTTGAAGACTATATACTGTACCATCACTGGATTAAAACTACAACAATACAGAGAAGAGAGATATAAAAAGGAGACAGAATCCAAGAGACAGAGGGACAGACAGGGAGAGCAAGCGAGCGGGCGAATGAGACAGAGCGAGAGAGGGAGAGAGAGAAAGAAACGGAGGTTATATGGAGACTGACAAACTGACAGAGGGTGAGTTACAGATAAAGCAAGTAACCTAGTAAGTGATAGTGATGGAAAGAGACAGTGAGTGAAAAACAAAGACAGGGAACGAGGGAAGATGGTCGAGTGTGAGTTCATAAAAAAGAGCTTGAAGAAGCATAGGATCAACATTCAAAAACAAAAAAAAAAGAACTATTACTGTTTTTCAAAACACTAAGCAAATAAGACAGCAACGTAAACAGACCTGTTTACTCTAACATTGCTATTGGCATACTTTAAGACAAAAATGTGTGTACAAAAAGGGTGTACAGAATTCCAAATTGTGTAAGGGGGTGGAGAAGGGGGTGGGAGGTGGGGACGTTAATTTCATTTTCATCTGCACACCTCTGCATCACCAACAAACTGAAAGGCTTCTTCCCTGCAGTAATCACCTGATTTTGCATTAACTGCAGTAAAATAGGTTCTTTCTAATACAAATTAGTTTCAAACCCGATTCATAAGCATAACTTTGTACAAGGCGTTTCAGGGCATGATGCTGACGAAACACACACTGCTTGACGCAATTTCGTGAGCGGAAGTTCACAAGAGTTGTTGCTCTTACATATACAAGTGCAATTGCCACTAGGAATTTCTTCTCCAAAATCTATTTAGAACATTTTTGTTGTTAGTTCACTGTATTTTCACCTACCATGTGTAGAAAATAAAGGTTAAATCGTACCTAAACCTGTAAAGTGATGCACTTGCAGACAAAACTGGTATTTGGGCCACCCCATTTGGTGTTTACTAATATAATAGGATGATTGATACACCATGGCACCCCAACTGGTTTTTACCAATATACCAGGATGACCTCATAAAATTAGTACTTATGATGCCCCATTTGGTTTTCACAATGCACCAGTGACCTTAGAAACTGGTATACCATGGCAAGTTGTTTGGTTTTAGCAACACATCAGGATGACTTGCTTGTCGTTGAAATGAATGGTACATGAGGCTTCCCATTTGGTTTTGCCGATACATAACAGTGGCTTTTTCATCGATGAAACTGGCAGATGGGTCATCCTATTTTCCCCAGTATGCTAGTTAAAACTGGTACTTGTGGAACCACAATTGGTTATTACATAACAGCGGCTTTTTCATCGACGAAACTGGCAGATGGGTCATCCTATTTTCCCCAGTATGCTAGTTAAAACTGGTACTTGTGGAACCACAATTGGTTATTATGAGTTTCAGTGTCATCTAGATGTCACTGCATGCAGACTAGTCAATATAAACTACACCACATCCGCTAAACCACGGGACCATATGGTTTCCAGCCAGGTGGTTACATGATTGAAAAACTGAAATGCAAAGATCTGGAAAGAGGGTCGCATGAACAAGAGCTGCAAGACACATGACCTGCCCACTAACCCAACGTGCCGGTCAGACCATGGATGCCCAGCTTACATTGTCTGCCCTTTTTCCTAGCGTGTGTGTGTGCGTGCGTGCGTGTGTGTGTGCGTGCGTGCATGCATGTGTGTAGCATGCGCATGTATGCATGCCTCTGTGTGTGTATGCTCTTACATGTGTAGGTGCATGAGTTCACATGTATGCGTGGGTGCATACACCTGAAATGTGGACATTATTTTTTAAGCAATTACAGAAATTAAGCACTCATGAACAATCAGTTTAGACATTTAAACTTTTGTCTTTTAGTGTATGTTGATTTTTTTCAAATATAGCCATATCATTATGTCATGAGGTACTATAACAAAAGTATAGCCATTGAGTTAACCAAACTGGTACACAAGGCACCCTATACATAAAGCAGCAGCATGATTTTAAATGTTGACAAAATTGATATTCTAATGTGTTTTGGTTATCAACTTACTTGTTGATAAAACTGGCACTGATGTGTTCTACCGATAGTGTGACTTACTTGTTGATAGAATTGGTACCCTTTTGTGTTCTTATAATGCCACAACTTACTTGTTGACAAAATTGGTACAGGTGGCACCACGTTTGGTTCTACCAATGCACCAGCCAAGGTCCTTGGACCGTCCGATCTCCATCACCTGCTGGGCATTGTTCACTGTGAAGGCCACATCACCAGGGCTCTGAAAACACACAGCACTGTTCACTGTAAAGGCCACATCACCAGGGCTCTGAAAACACACAACACTGTTCACTGTAAAGGCCAATCACCAGGGCTCTGAAAACACACAACCTGTTCACTGTAAAGGCACATCACCAGGGCTCTGAAAACACACACACTGTTCACTGTAAAGGCCACATCACCAGGTCTCTGAAAACACACAGCACTGTTCACTGTAAAGGCCACATCACCAGGCTCTGAAAACACACACCACTGTTCACTGTAAAGGCCACATCACCAGGGCTCTGAAAACACACACACTGTTCACTGTAAAGGCCACATCACCAGGGCTCTGAAAACACACACCACTGTTCACTGTAAAGGCCACATCACCAGGGCTCTGAACCCCCTACATCCCAGTCTGAACCACAACCTGTTCACTGTAAAGGCCACATCACCAGGGCTCTGAAAACACACAGCACTGTTCACTGTAAAGGCCACATCACCAGGGCTCTGAAAACACACAACCACTATTCATTGTAAAGGCCACATTACCAGGGCTCTGAAAACAAACACTGTTCACTGTAAAGGCCACATCACTAGGGCTCTGAAAACACACAACCTGTTCACTGTAAACGCCACATCACCAGGGCTCTGAAAACACACAACACTGTTCACTGTAAAGAACACATCATCAGGGCTCTGAAAACACACAACCTGTTCACTGTAAAGGCCACATCACCAGGGCTCTGAAAACACAACCATTATTCACAGTAAAGACCACATCACTAGGGCTCTGAAAACGCACAACACGGTTCACTGTGAAGGCCACATCACTAGGGCTCTGAAAACATCACCAGGGCTCTGAAAACACACACCACTGTTCACTGTAAAGGCCACATCACTAGGGCCCTGAAAACACACAACACTGTTCACTGTAAAGGCCACATCACTAGGGCTCTGAAAACATCACCAGGGCTCTGAAAACACACACCACTGTTCACTGTAAAGGCCACATCACCAGGGCTCTGAAAACACACAACACGGTTCACTGTGAAGGCCACATCACTAGGGCTCTGAAAACATCACCAGGGCTCTGAAAACACACACCACTGTTCACTGTAAAGGCCACATCACCAGGGCTCTGAAAACACACAACACGGTTCACTGTGAAGGCCACATCACTAGGGCTCTGAAAACATCACCAGGGCTCTGAAAACACACACCACTGTTCACTGTAAAGGCCATATCACTAGGGCCCTGAAAACACACAACCATTATTCACTGTAAAGACCACATCACTAGGGCTCTGAAAACACACAACCATTATTCACTGTAAAGGCCACATCACTAGGGCTCTGAAAACACACAACACTGTTCACTGTAAAGACCACATCACCAGCACTCTGAAAACACAAAAAATCTAAGCAGATATACACTGCTGGGCTTGACAAATATGGGGAGTTTGTGTTATACTCCCTGTTTGGCTAGTATACTTACCATGTCAGACCATAGCATTCAACGGCAGTTAGCCAGCTCTGTCAGGCCGAATTTTTTCCGTGGCCAATGCAGTCATAAGACAGTCACGTGATGTCACCCCACTTCCGGCCCCGGAAGAAGCCAGTGTCAACTTCCTATACGTCATTCAGCGAGGCCTGGTGTATGGTAACCCGAGAACCTTGGCGCCAGAGGGGAAGGTAGGGAGGGAATTAGAGTCTGACATGGTAAGTATACTAGCCAAACAGGGAGTATAACACAAACTCCCCATTTTGGCGTCATATACTTTACCATGTCAGACCATAGCAGAATTTAAAGGAATCGGAGGAGGGCGAGCGCCCTAGTGGTTCTTGGGGTTGACCGATATGGCTGCATTGGCCGCCACAAAGGAAATCCCCTTAGACCCATCAGCTCTGGTCATGCGGATATCCCTCAGGTAAAAATTAATGAAGGGATTTTCCGAACGCCAGTAGGCTGCCTCCAGCAGGTGGCGCACGGGGACAGAGTACTGGAACGCTGTGGAAGTGGCCAGTGCTCTGACCTCGTGGGCCCTGGGTGATAGGACAGGGAGATCCTTGTACGCCTGAGCGTAGGTAGATCTCACCGTCTTGGAGAGCCACCTGGAGATAGTTCCCGCCGAGATATCTCTAGTATTGTTGGGGTTGAGGGAGATAAGGAGTCGTCTCTGGGAGGAGCGCCTGGGGCGTGTGCGTTCCCAGTAGTACCTGAGACACCTGGAGGGGCAAAGGTCCATGTCTCCATCTTTTTCTCCCTTTCCCAAGATGTCCGTCAGGGAACGGATGACGAGGAAGGGAGAGGGGGTGCCCGGTTCTTGATTCTTTGCCAAGAACTCCGGAAGGAACTTGAGAGAGACTGAGCCGTCCCTGTGGAAGGCGATATCTCTGGGGTCACCGCTGAGGGCGTGAATCTCACTTCGTCTTCTGGCCGAGGCCAGGGCGAGGAGAAAGGTGGTCTTAAGGGAGAGGAGGTCAAAAGGAATAGAAGCAATGGGTTCAAAAGGGGGTTTTCTGAGGGCATCGAGGACCGTAAAAAGGTCCCAGAGGGGATGCGCCTAGGGGACTGGGCTTCCCGTAGAGCAACTCCTCTAGACACCTCTCTGAGCAGAAAGTCATTGTCAAAAGAAGGGCCCCCGAGTTGACGAATGGTGGTGCAGATAGCTGATCTGTAGCCCCGAATGGAGCTAGCCGACAGCTTAAGGGAAGAGGATAGGTGGGAGAGGAAATTTCCTATTTGGATGTTGGAGGGGCAGTCATGGGGAACAGAGTTATCTGAGCACCAGGCTATCCATCTCTCCCAACGGTAGTTGTAGAGGGACTCGGTGCTGGCTCTGCGAGATGCCGAGGTTAAGTCCCGTAATCCCTGAGAGGCCCCTGCCCCGGCTAGTGTGTCTAGGACGGACTGGGGTCTGTCCGAGTGGGGGGTAGCTGCAGATGTTCGCAGTTGGGCTGGCATAGAAGCCACGCGTGTAGGCGAAGCATGTTGGGATTGGAGTGAGGAAGACCTGACCGGGGTTGTCTCAGCATGTCCCAGCGAGGGCTGAGCCGGAGGGGGGGAACGTGGGTGAGGGACTTGAGGTCCGGGAACCAAGACTGGGTCGGCCACCATGGCGTTACGAGGATCAGCCTGGGTCTTTCCAGCCTCGCCTTCCTGATCACCTTGTGTAGGATGGGGAAGGGGGGAAAGGCATATGCCAGTAGGCCCGTCCAGGGGAGGGATAGTGCGTCGACTGCATACGCCTGGGGATCTGGAACGGGGGAGACGTACAGGGGCAGGCGATGGTTGAACCTGGTGGCAAACAGGTCGATCATGGGCACAAACCAATGCTCCCATACCCCCGACAGGGTATGTCTGTTGAGGGTCCACTCCGTGTGGAGGAGAGACTTCGACCTGCTGAGGGAATCCGCCAGGATGTTGCGTTTCCCTGCTATGTGTCTCGCGCGGAGGGTGATTCCCCGCGCGTGACACCAGCGAAGGAGGGCCTCTGTCCTGAGGGAGAGGCCTATGGAGCGGGCCCCTCCCCCTTTGTTGACATAGCAAGCTACCGACGTATTGTCCGTGAGGAGGAGAACAAGTCGGTGCGCGACCTTGTGTTGGAATTGGAGAAGGGCTAGCCTGACCGCTTCCAGCTCCAAGATGTTGATGTGGAGGCGTGCAGTTTGTGAGTCCCACTCCCCCGAGGCGTGACTCTCCTCCACGTGGGCCCCCCAGCCCAAGTTGGAGGCGTCTGTATAAAGTTCCAGTGGTTGGGTTGGGAGGGAGATGGGGACCCCGGTGGAGAGAGTGGCTGGAGTGAGCCACTCCTCCGTCGCCGAAATGAACCAGTGTCCGAGGGGAATGACCTGGTCCCAGCGGTCGGAGGTCTGTGACCAACGTCGGCGGAACTCCCTCTGAAGTTGGCGTTTGGGGACCCGCCCCAGGGGAATGAGGGGAGACAGGGACTCCATCATTCCTAGGAGGGAGGACAGGGTTCTGGCCGAGGTGTGGGGTGTCTGTGACAGGCGGGAGATGAGGTCCACTATGCGTGCAGACCTCTCCGGGGTCGGGGAGACTATCATGGAGATTGTGTCGAAACTCATTCCCAGGAAGGAGAACCTCTGGCTGGGAGTGAGTTCGCACTTGTTGGGGTTTGTGACAAACCCCAGTGTGGAGCACAGACTCAGGAGGCGGGTGGTGTGGGCTTGGCACTGGGCCCGGGAGGGGGCCAAGATGAGCCAGTCGTCCAGATACACTAGGAGGCGGATGTCTTCCTGCCTGGCTAGGGAGGCCATCTCCTTGACAACCTTCGTGAAGAGGAAGGGTGCCAGTGATAGGCCGAAAGGGAGGGCCCTGAACTGGAACACTCGGCCCTGCCAGACGAACCGTAGGAATCGTCTGTGGACCGGGTGAATCAGGATCTGAAAGTAGGCGTCCTTCAGGTCTATGGATGTGGCCCAGTCGAGATGATGGATGGAGTCTCGGATCTGGGTGGGGGTCTCCATCTTGAACTTGGTGGGCCTGAGGAACTTGTTGAGGGGCGAAAGATCTAGAATGGGCCTCCATCCTCCCGAGGCTTTTGGGATCACAAAGAGGTGAGAGTAGAAGCCGGGGTTTGGGTAGGAAACCTCCGCGATGGCCCCTTTCTTGAGGAGCTCTTGGACTTCCGTGCGAAGAGCTTCTGCTTTGGCGGGGGAGGGTTCGTTGGGGGAGGGAGGGGGAGATAGCATGAGGGGGGGACGCTCGTGGGCCCAAGGAAGGCGAAACCCTTCCTGTAGCACCGCCACTATCCAGGGGTTGAGGCGCATACGTCTCCACTGGTGGGCATGCCGGGAGAGGCTGCCCGCCCGGGGGGGCGAGGGTCTGGGCTGGTGGGAGGGGGATAGGGCGAGGGGGGGTGCTACCTGATCTAAGTCCACCTCGGGCTGTCTCCCTAGTCAGCTCCGGGAGCGTGACTGTTGGCCGAACCGAAAATTTTGCTGATGGGGTTTTGGCTTAGGCCTTGGGAGAAGATTAGGTCGCTTGGCGGGCCGTGCGGTGCGGGAAGGCGATTGCCTGGGATAGGGTCTGTGCCTGGGGAAGGAACGAAGTGGGGGTCTAGCAGGGCGTGGCGGTGGCCTGGGCGCAAAGGACACAGCCTGCTTGCGTTCCTCAACTGCTTGGGCTATGACGTCAGCCGAGTAGTCGCCAAAGAGCGACTGGTCCTGGCCCGGGATGCATCGCAGGGCTGCCTTAAGCGTCGGGGAGAGAGAGGTCCGCGCCAGCACGGCATCTCTCGCGACCAACAAGCAGTTGAAGTGGCTTCTGGCTGCGCTGTCCGCCGCAGCCGAAAGGTGATGCGAAATCCTGTTAACTAAGTGTCGCATGAAAGGATCGCTGAACAAGCGAGGGTCAGGCTCTTGGTGCTCCTCAGAGCCCGAGTCCCCCGGTACTGGGATGGCACCATCATCCTCCGGCCATAGAGCCTCCGCTCGCTGAAGGAGCATGCCCAAGTAGGTGTGTCCCGCCGTGGTGTGGAGGATGCCCATCCTGGCTACTCGGTCCCATTCCTTCAGGTTCTTAAATGAGATGGTGCCGGAAGTAGGGGGGGGCAGGTGGGGGATCAACCGACGGTCCGACTGGGAAATGCCCATCTCCCTGGTCACGGGATTGTCCGTAAACAAGGAGGAGACTGAGGGGTTCTTGCGGTCCCCGAGGAGGAAACCGACCTGGGCTGCATGTGGGGCCGAGAGGGGTCCCTGTCCTGGTGGAGGGATGGCGTGCGCACCCCTGGCGCGAGTTGCTGGGCCTTCCCAAATTGAGGCGAGGGATTGGGGGGCAACGATCTTTGGTCTAGATCTCTGGGCCGGGGGGGACCGGCGAAATGGGAGAGGGAGAGAACTTCTTCAGCGGGTGCGGCCTCCCTCCTAACGAGGTCTGGTCACCACCGTTCTATCGTGCGGACATCGTACAATGAGGTGGAGGCTAGTTCTTCCTCATCGTCCGCCTCAGGGAGGTACTGGTCCTGAGAGGGTTCATAGCACCCGTCATCAGGAGGTAAGTCGAGGGGTGCCTGTAGTGAGTCCCCGGTGGCCCTATAATCGGCGGCCGGGACATCGTCCTGCCGATCGGACAGCTCCCGAGGAGGGAGACCAAGGTCGACCCAGGCAAGTGAGGCCGGGTGCCACATTCGACCATATAGCTGGTCGTACTGGGTGTTGGCGTTAAGCCACTGGTCTCTCTCGGGGGCATAGAGCCACCGGTCCCCGGGGAGGTAAACGGGCTGTGGCGGCCCTGGGGTGTAGGCAGAAAATCCCCGGGGACCCGGGTAACCTGAATCACTGTTGGGGGGGTCTTGAGAGGCCGTGGCCTGTCGTCCCCGTCCAGGTCCGTGCACTGTACCATACACGTCCTTGGAATGGGCCTGGGAGGGCCATAATGGTATGGAGGAGGATGCGGAAGTCGAGCCCCCAACCCGCGAAAGTGCGGATTGGTCAGGATGCGGTCCCGTGTTCCTCCCCCTGGAGGAATATGTCAGGTTACCCTTGGTCCCGCTGGTAGATCCTCCCCCCGGAGGAGCGGGACCGCGGACGTTGCCCAAATGGGGATCCGAAAAGGTCGGTTCCCCAACGTCCAATACCCCTAGGGAAGAAGGTGACGTTCGATCGGGGTAGGTCGACCGTCCTTGTGCATGGGCACGGCCGGGCCCATGGCGCGGCGTGCCCGCACGCCCAGGATTATGGACACCACCGAGGTCGTGCGTCGGGGTGACCATAAGGCTGCTTCCGGAGTCGAAGCGCTCATCGAGCTCAGGTGTTGGCTGCACCCGTGCCCGGTGGGGCCGAGCGCTATGAGTGGACGTATCAACTTGGGGGGAAAAGGAGATACGTGACTCATCAAGGCGAGTGACGGATGGTGATTCCATCCCAGATCCGTCACCCGTGCTGGTCCGCGGCTCGGCAAGGTGCCCCGGGGGCCGAGATTCGCGTGACTCAGCATGATAGTTAGAAGTCTCCGAGCGAGTCCGTAGGCTAGAGGGCAAGCTGGCCGATGGAGAAGGGGTGGGGGAGGGCGAATTCCGTTGGCTAGTCTTTGCTCGGCAGGGCCCCTTGAGGGGAGCCTTGCCCTTAGACTTTTTGGGCAGCACCTTGAGGGGAGCTTTGCCCTTAGACTTTGCAGGCAGATCAAATGAAAGGCATTTTGAAATGGTGGCCGCTTGCCTATCAGCCTTGGGACGCCGCGGTCGTGCGTCCGTCGGTTTGGTAGACGAGGAAAGATCACGCGTCCCTTCCGCGGAGGAGTCGTCTCTGTCTACCTGAACCGTACGTTCATCGGTGTGAACGGATTGCTCCGAGATGGAATCGACCCGCGGGTTCTCCGGGAAATTGAGCGAACTCCGAGCAGTGGAGTGGCTCGACCCGGCGGTGTCCTTCACCATGTTGGGCACAGGTGGATAGAGCAAACCCGGAACACACGACCGCAAAGAGGAGACAAGGTGGCCGATCGAGAAAATCAATTAATCTCGATCGTCCGTGTGGTGTCGTGCAAAGTGCTCGAGAGATCGACTGAAACTCGAACTACCCGTACACGCCACCGGTCGGGTGACTGGTATGGCTATTAATAGCAATCTCTTTTTGGGCACTAAATCTTAATAAGCAGATCAGTGTCACGCACCCTTACTCGAACACGTTCTACCTGTGAAGGGTATTATTGAGCACTAAACCTTAATAAGTGGAACCAGCACAAAATGCGTGTTGAACCCGAGGCTCGGCAATATGGTGGGGGAACACGACCGGCGAGCGGTGCCGACGATCGCGAGTAACAAAGTCGCGAGAGTGCCGGTAAAAGAGACAAATCTTTTAATAAATACGCTCCCGAGAGTGCCGGTAAAAAAGATAATTCTTTTAATAAATACGCTCCCACCAAGAGCCTCACACGGCAAAATACTCAGGGTCTAGTGC
>CM065734.1:39644122-39654227 GCA_033310375.1 Conus canariensis | reverse complement strand
ATGATCATACGGATTTCATGCTAGATCTGAAGCTTGTTTCTTGGATTTGAATAGACGTGAAGTCATGGATTCCAATACACTTCAGTTTGTAGCGTTAAAACGGAGTTAAAGGTCACGATTTCAAATGGCTTCCCCACCCCCACCCCACCCCCCTTTTCTTTCCTTTTTTGTACTCCCAGTTCTTATAGAACAGGGAGTACTTTAGAATGGGAACGAAGAAATACTGTCTGTGTGTCTGTCTGTTGTCTGTTGTGGTCAAAATGTGTTCCACTCGCTCCAGACAAAACTACTGGGCCGATTTTTCTGAAAATTTGTAGGTATGTTCATTATGGGCCACGGATGATGCCCGATGTTTTAGTTTACCGCTATAGCCGTTACTAACGGCTGTAACGGCCTATAACGGTTTTTCTTCTTTATGGAATATCTCAAAAGTACTTGGCCAATTTATAAGCGGTTTGGATGATCTTGTGACAAATCGGAGCCTCTGTCCATATGTAAGTGATGTAATGCTGAAAATGGATTAAACAACCGTTAAAAACAGTTATTCTGCCGTTATTTCTTATATATAGGTGGATTTTAATGAAATTTGGGATATAGAAAGGTTATCACACACAAATGGCACTTCCATGTAGTGTTTCAAAATTTGACCGTTAAAAACCGTTATCTTGACATATTGTCCGATTTGGATGAAATTTGGTATGTACACATGCTTTAGCCCAGGAGGACTAAAATACCGGTTTCAAAAGTGTATATCGGTTATATAACCGTTAAACCGTTATTTTGCCGTTATTTTTTTTATATATTGGTGGGTTTTAATGAAATTGTGTATATAGAAAGTGTCACACACCCATGTTTGTGAACATACACACTTGCATTCACAAACACAGTATGCTTACTTCGTACACAACACGCAATCACTCCATTCACCCAAAGGAGCACTACCACAATTGAACTGAGTTTTCTATAAAATGCTCCCTTTACTCAAAGAAAAGGGTTTTAATTCTTCTTTGCATTTCACTGCATTTTCCAACAATTATTTCTTCTCTTCACAAGATAATTCCCCACATAGAAACAATAATGCAATATTCAAAGTTTTACCAAAAATCCAACACACTCACACACATGTTACACTATCAGTTCTTATATTAAATAGTATCAATAAAGACAAGTCATCTTGACTTGTCGAGGAGCTTTCTTTCACTTGGCTGTACCACCTCTGGACCACCACAGCCTGGACTCTCACTAGGCTCGTACAGCTCAAGCCTGGACCACCGCTGGACCACCACTGGACCACCACTGGACGCTGAGGGATTCTGTATCGAAACCCTAGGTCCAGGGTTAACCTCTAAAATGAATATTTATTCTTTCTCTTCTCTCTTATTCATAGCTCCTTTTTAACTCCTTTCACATTCACTCCAAGATCAATATAGAATACTCACATGAGTCTTGTTCCGCCAACCTATTCCTACCTACAGTTGGGGTACAGAAAGAAATCTTTATACAACAATATTTTATTTATTTATTTTTCAATTCTTCTCTTTTCGCGTTCAACCATTCATCTCTCTTTTTCCCAAATAGCGCAATATCATCACATCTTTATAATTATCAAACTTCTGTTATCATTACAATTACACCTTTACTGTAATTGCTTTAACCAGTTTACAACCCCAACTGGTACTCACCTTCTAGGGAATAAGCGACAAGCCTACCCTAGTAGACTTCCAGTCTACATCTACACTCAAAACTCGAGTGAACTTGCCACGCCAGGCATATTACACCCACCAAGGGTTAAGCACACCCAAACCAGGGTTGCATCGGACAAACCAGTCCAATAATATAGCACACCCAACCCAGGGTTGCATCGGACAATCCTAGTCCTATGTTAAACCCAAAGAGGGTTACAATCAGACATCCTCCTATGTCTGTGTCCAGAGCTCCTCTGAAGTAACAATAATCTTCCACCCTTCCTCACATTGGGTGAACACACTTCACAGTCCACTCGCGTCCTACTCTTCCGC
Organism: Conus canariensis; assembly: GCA_033310375.1. Lineage (NCBI taxonomy): Eukaryota > Metazoa > Mollusca > Gastropoda > Neogastropoda > Conidae > Conus > Conus canariensis. The sequence goes on along the minus strand of CM065734.1, from coordinate 39,652,209 downwards.
ATCACTGGCGGTTGCACTCCATGAATACAAAAAAGCATCAAACCCGTAGGTTCCATTCCACAATTGCAAAAATTACAAAATCTCTTAATTGATATGAAACTTTCCCATTCACATCACTTTTTCCTCATTCACATGACACCCCCCAACCTCCGATAAAAAAAATTTGATTCATCAAATTTTTTCAAAGAAGAGTATAGGAGTTCACAAAAAAAAAATACACCATTGACAGTATTCTGAAAAAATACTTTCCCAAAATGACAGGAGTACATGCGAACAGAAAAATGTATATTTATAAAAACATTGTTTCCAAAAAAAATTATCCAAAGCCAACATCAATGCATCAACTATCACTACCGCAAGTAATCAATATTGCACACAACAACATTCCATTACTCAAATACAAACATATAAATTCAACTTTCAACAGCAAACTTGAAAACACACACTGCTTATTACTGTCGAGACAAAATGTCAGCAATCACATTGCTGGACCCTGAAATTGGATCAACCCTGAAACTGTATTGCTGGATCGCCAAAGACCACCGTAATAGACGGTTATTCTTTGTTCTTGATGTCTTCAAAAACGTCAGAGGTCTGTGATCCGTCTGCAGGACAAAAAAACCTGCCTGTCAAGAAACGCTCAAATTTTGCAAGTGCCCACACAATCGCTAAGCATTCCCGTTCAATAGTAGAATACTTCGACTGTGCATCAGTGAACTTCTTACTTGCAAACTGTACTGGATGCAATAAATCTTGATGTTCTTGCAAAAGAACAGCACCCATTCCTGTTGAACTTGCATCAGTCCGGAGGACAAAATCTTTCTCCAAGTTGGGCAGAAGTAAAACAGGAGAAGAATTCAAAACCTTTTGAACTGCTTCCAAAGCATTCTGACAATCTACAGTCCAATCAATAGATGAATGCTTGGAACCCTTTGTCAACTCAGTTAATGGAGCTGTAAGAGTTGCAAAGTGAGGGACATAACGCCTGTAATAAGATAAGAGTCCAAGAAGTGAACGAACCGTTTCTTTGAACATGGGGTTTTGATTGCCAAAATCTTTTCCATTTTCTTCTTTTCTGGCTGCATCGAACCCACAGCAATTGTATGCCCCAAAAACTCCAGTTTTTGAAAACCCGCCATGATTTTCGATGGCCTTGCTGTCAAACCAAAAGAACGGAGTCTTTCAAAAACACTTTTCAAACATCTCAGCAGATTACTCCATGTTTGTGAAGCCAGCAAAATATCATCAAAAAAACTTACAGCAGACATTTCATGTAACCTGAGTTGTCTCATCATTCTCGTGAAAGTTGCCGGTGCATTCTGCAAACCAAAAGGCATTCGCAAAAAATGAAAAAGTCCAAATGGTGTTTGAAAAGCTGTTTTTTCTTTATCATCAACACACATCGGTATCTGCCAATAACCTTTCGTGAGATCAATTTTCACAAAATACTTGGCTTGACTCAGTTGACAAAACAAATCCTCCACATCAGGAATTGGTTCAGAATCAAAAACAGTCAATTTATTCAAAGCCCTGTAATCAATACAAAATCTGACTGAACCATCTGGTTTTGAAACCAGCACCACAGGAGCCACATATGGAGAACTTGACTTTTCAATGACCCCAAGATCCAACATGACCTGTACCTCTCTCAATAATTTGCTTTTTTGCAAAAGGTAAAGGATACGACTTCATTCGTACAGGAACATCTGTTGTCAACCGTATTCTATGAGGTTCAACACCAACTGCAGATCCTGGTTTGTCTGTAAGTACATCTGTATAATCCTGTAGTAAACACTTTAGTTGAGTCACCTGAGATGGTTTCAAGTCCTCGTTGATCTTGACATCCTCGTATGTTTCACCTTTTAAGGATAATGTAGGCAGTTGAATAACATCATCACCAGTGTCCTGAACTACACCAACAGCAGTTTCATGAATTACAGGCACCTTGTGAAACATAGGTTTGTCAAGACGTTGCAAATGTTCTGTCACACAATCCATTGGTAACAGACATGAAATGTCACATGCCAATGCTGAAATCTTATCATCAGGGACAGCAACCTTGTTGATCATAACATCAGACCTGTGAAAGTACTTTTTCAACATGTTAACATGGAAAATTTTCTTCACACCATTCATATCAATTCTGTAATTGACATCAGAACATTTTTCAATGACGACGAATGGTCCTTTCCACATCACATGCATCTTGCTCTTGTCATCTGTCAAAAGCACCAACACATTGTCACCCACAGAAAACACACGCATCTTTGCCCCACGATCAGCATACTTTTTATGCGTAGTTGCACTGTTATAAGCATTTTCTTGGGCAATACGACATGCATCTGCTATACGATTTTGTAAAGTAAAAACATAATCAAAAACATTTTTCTTCTTGAGACACATTGTCCCCAGACCATGACTTTGACAGGATGCTAATAGGTCCTTTTGGTGAACGACCAAAAAGCAACTCAAAAGGAGAGAAACCTGTGCTCTCATTTGGCAATTCCCTGTAGGCAAAAAGTATGGCTGGAATGTATTGATCCCAGTCTGATGGTCTTTCCTTAGAAACTTTCTTCATCATCTTGAAAGTACCATTAAATCTTTCCACAAGGCCATTCGACTGTGGATGGTATGGAGATGTAGTACATGCAGAAATTGAAAGTAAACGAAATATTTTCATGAGATCTGACACAAACTGAGTACCCAAGTCAGATAATATTTCATCAGGAAGTCCCATTCTGGAAAAAATAGAAAATAATGCTTCTGCCACAGAAATGGTGTCAATCTTTTTCAAAGGTACAGCTTCAGGATACCTGGTAGCAACATCCATGACAGTGAGCACATAACGAAAACCAGAATTGGAAACATGAAATGGACCAACCAAATCAATACAAACACGACTGAATGGTTCAGTAATGACTGGCATTCTTTGCAAAGGTGCAAATGGTATACGACCTTTGGGAATTGTTTTCTGACAGACATCACATGATTGACAATATTTTGAAACTTGCACACTAACACCAGGCCAAAAAAATGAAGACAACACACGTTGAAGAGTACGTTTGACTCCACAATGACCCGAAAACATGGAATCATGTGCAGTATGCAAAACAGTATCACGTAAAGACATAGGAACGACAATCTGCTCCACCACCTGTTCATCTTTAGGAAAAAGACGGTATAAAAGATTATTCTTTTTTATGTACATGATATCAGTCACTTTGTCAGGTACCTCAGGAACAACTTTCTGAAACAAATGAGTCAATGTTGTATCTGTCTTTTGTAAATCACTCAAATGTTCAGGAGTCACATCCAATTTTGGGACATAGGGAACAACCAGGGGTTTTTGACCTTGCCTTTCCTTTTTCTCTTGTGAACGAGTGCTTACCATAGAAGGCACAAAAGAACCACATTGTCCTCCACAAGACGTGGAAACACCCTTGAGATTTCCAAGAATGAGGTCTGTCACAGGATCATCAATGACACATGCTGTTATTTCACCTGTAAAATAGGGAGTACAAACATAAACACATGCCAAAGGAAATGATTCAATTTTGCCACCAAATGTACGACATTGCCGATGTGTCCCGGTGTATTGTTCTTTTCTGACTAAATCTTTGCGTACACCAGCAGTAGTACACCCAGTATCCCTCAACAGTGTAGCACCAAACCCATTGACAGCACACGATTCAATGTGTAGACCTGTAACATCAGTGTCAGACACTAAAACATGCTGAGTATCTTTAGCAGTTTGCTTGGGATCTGTTGCTAAGCACACATTACCCTGTGCTAGAAAAGGACAGTCTTTCTTCTTGTGAAATATACAGGAACAGTGCCAACAACCATTGTCCGCACCAGATACTGTATCTGGTACTGTACTATGATCAATACCACCACGGTTTGAAAATTGTCCACGGCCACGAATAGCTCTAAACTGACCAGTCCGTCGAGAATTGGTATATCCTCTTGGATTTGGATTACCCTGTGAAAAAGTTTGTCCAGAATTATTCTCTTGCCAGTTATTATAGGAATGTACATTATTCCTGTTTGTATTCTGTCTTTGAGAAAAACTCTGGCCTCCTCTATGACCATATCTCCTGTTTGGTTGAGAACGACCCGGACCAAACTGGCCTGTTGAAGCAACATTTGCCTCAAACACATCACGGTCAGATTTCCTTGAAAAATGCTTTTCCGGATGAGCAGTCCGATACTGATCTGCCAGCTTACAGATATCCTCTGCAGTTTTACAAGATCTCTCTTTTAGAAAAATAGCTAGGTCTTTGGATACGCTTTGTAAAATCTGCTCACGTAACAACAAGTCACGCAAATCAGCATATTCTTTCTGTGTTTGGGACAATTCAACCCAACGATCAAATAAATGACTTGTCCTAATAAGGAAAGCTGCAAATGATTCACCTTTTTCTGGACGAACTGAACGAAATTTTTCTCTAAAGCCTTCATCTGTATATTGAAACTTCTTCAAAAGTTCAGCTTTTAGCTCTTCCCATGTGAGAGAATCACGAACTGCCAAACTATGATACAGAGATAATGCGGTGCCCTTGAATAAGGAAGCAGCATACAATGTCCATTTGTCCTTGCTCCAACCACATGATGAAGCATGGTTTTCAAACCTAAAAAGAAAAGAGTCTATGTCATCACGATTCTCATCAAAAGGGGGTAATTTGGGAATGTAGGAAGTCTTACCTGCACCCTGAACAGGAACAGCATCAGTTTGAGAAACATTTACATTTGCAGATTGTTGAACAGCCTGTTGCTTTAACTGAAGTTCCACTCGTTTTTGTTCAAGTTCCAATCTTCTCATTTCAAGTAAATTAAGACTCTCTGTTTTTTTCATTTCAAGTTCATGCGCCCTGATTTTTTCCTCTCTATCTGTGCTTGTCTATCCTTCTCTTCTTTCTCTAACTGTACTTGTCTATCCTTCTCTTCTTTCTCTAACTGTACTTGTCTATCCTTCTCTTCTTTCTCTAACTGTGCTTGTCTATCCTTCTCTTCTTTTTCTGCCTCTGCTTTACTAAGCCTTTCTCTCTCATCTGCCTCTTTCTTCTCCTCTCTTTCTTTCGCTCTGAGCGCACGCTCTTCACACTGATCAATGTAAGCCATTAACGCATCACCAGACAACTGCAATTTCTGTCCCTGGGACAAAAATCGGTTGAAACGAACCGTTTCCTCATCCTCCTTCACAAATAAGGATTGGAATTCCTCTATTTGTTGATCATCTACTGTATCAGTCATGTTGTATGAGAGTGTAGATCACGCTTAAAGAAATCCCACAGTGTGCAAATGGGGTAGAGAAATTAAGATGTGAAATAAAAACACTATTTAAAATAGAACAACAATTTAAACTTACTTGGCACTGATTACTAGAATACAGAGCTCAAAACATTCAAATTTGTAAAGAACCAAAAAAAAACAATGACGGGACAGAAAAGAATTTTTTTTTTCCAGTAAAATTTGATTGAGTATGGAAATGCACCCTCACTGAAAAAATGTTTTATTTAATGTTAATTTAGTTGGCCAAAAAATGTGAGAAGTAAATTTAGAAATGGCTCTGAAAGACTGAATTGTGAGAAAGATTTCCGAAATACCAAGAAAAGCTAAGAATTTTTTTTTTAATTATTGTTTTAAACTAAAGCAGAGCACCGTTTTCAAAAAGGAATCCAAAAGAATGTGCCAGAAAAAACGCAAACAATTTTACAAGAAAGATTTTCAACTAAACCTTACAACATTTAAAATAAAGGGAGCATTTACACACACTAATCAGAAACCCTATTTAAAATAGCAAAAAAAAAACCGCCTAAACTTGAAACTAGAGAGGAGCTTATTGTAAATATCAAGAGAATTTTAATTAGAATAGAGACAGAAACCAAGAGAGGCGAAAACTTGAAAAAAGTAGGAAAAGTAAGACCGAGCAAAAGAACCCTTAGGTAGCCCACTAATTGAAACTACCACCCATAGAACTGGAGATGGGAATACTAAGAACAAGTATACATTACATAAACAATTGACACACCATAAATATAGATAAGAAAAACAAAATTGAAAATGCCAATGAAAATGAATAAATATAACAATTATTGAGCAATGCAGAGGGGAACAAAATAGTATCTTTATAATTGTAATTTGGCAGAGTAATTTTACTTCTATTTTTCTTTTTTTTTTTACAAAGGGGTTCAAACAATATTTTAGCAGCAGTACTCGCTCAAAAAACTAAATCCTATTAAACTCTAGCCTAAATTCAAAGACGGGGTCACCACTGTCACACACCCATGTTTGTGAACATACACACTTGCATTCACAAACACAGTATGCTTACTTCGTACACAACACGCAATCACTCCATTCACCCAAAGGAGCACTACCACAATTGAACTGAGTTTTCTATAAAATGCTCCCTTTACTCACAAAGAAAAGGTTTTAATTCTTCTTTGCATTTCACTGCATTTTCCAACAATTATTTCTTCTCTTCACAAGATAATTCCCCACATAGAAACAATAATGCAATATTCAAAGTTTTACCAAAAATCCAACACACTCACACACATGTTACACTATCAGTTCTTATATTAAATAGTATCAATAAAGACAAGTCATCTTGACTTGTCGAGGAGCTTTCTTTCACTTGGCTGTACCACCTCTGGACCACCACAGCCTGGACTCTCACTAGGCTCGTACAGCTCAAGCCTGGACCACCGCTGGACCACCACTGGACCACCACTGGACGCTGAGGGATTCTGTAACGAAACCCTAGGTCCAGGGTTAACCTCTAAAATGAATATTTATTCTTTCTCTTTCTCTTATTATTCATAGCTCCTTTTTAACTCCTTTCACATTCACTCCAAGATCAATATAGAATACTCACATGAGTCTTGTTCCGCCAACCTATTCCTACCTACAGTTGGGGTACAGAAAGAAATCTTTATACAACAATATTTTATTTATTTATTTTTCAATTCTTCTCTTTTCGCGTTCAACCATTCATCTCTCTCTTTTTCCCAAATAGCGCAATATCATCACATCTTTATAGTTATCAAACTTCTGTTATCATTACAATTACACCTTTACTGTAATTGCTTTAACCAGTTTACAACCCCAACTGGTACTCACCTTCTAGGGAATAAGCGACAAGCCTACCCTAGTAGACTTCCAGTCTACATCTACACTCAAAACTCGAGTGAACTTGCCACGCCAGGCATATTACACCCACCAAGGGTTAAGCACACCCAAACCAGGGTTGCATCGGACAAACCAGTCCAATAATATAGCACACCCAACCCAGGGTTGCATCGGACAATCCTAGTCCTATGTTAAACCCAAAGAGGGTTACAATCAGACATCCTCCTATGTCTGTGTCCAGAGCTCCTCTGAAGTAACAATAATCTTCCACCCTTCCTCACATTGGGTGAACACACTTCACAGTCCACTCCGCGTCCTACTCTTCCGCATCACTGGCGGTTGCACTCCATGAATACAAAAAAGCATCAAACCCGTAGGTTCCATTCCACAATTGCAAAAATTACAAAATCTCTTAATTGATATGAAACTTTCCCATTCACATCACTTTTTCCTCATTCACATGACAGAAAGGTTATCACACACAAATGGCACTTCATGTAGTGTTTCAAAATCTGACCGTTAAAAACCGTTATTCTTGACATATTGTCCGATTTGGATTACATTTGGTATGTACACAGGTTTAGCCCAGTGAGGACTAAAATACCAGTTTCAAAAGTGTACATCGGTTAAATAACCGTTAAAACCGTTATTTTGCCTTTATTTCTTGTCTCACAAAGCACTTGGCCGATTTATAAGCGGTTTGGAAAACTGGTAGTACGTTTATATGCTTTGCATCTTTTTTGTTTTTGTTTTTTGTTGGGTTTTTTTGTGTGTTTGTTTGTTTGCTTTTGTTTTTGATTGATTGTTTGTTCAGACAGGCTTTACATTTTCATGTTGACCAAAATGTATCTAGCTCAAACTCATGATTAATCTTCGGAATTCCAACAAACATAATCGTACGGATTTAATGCCGGATCTAAAGCTTGTTTCTTGAATTTAGACAGGCTTAAATT
>CM065734.1:39631622-39639122 GCA_033310375.1 Conus canariensis | reverse complement strand
AGGTTCATCTGCCTCGTGCCTTGGTTTGAATCTGAGGTTCATCCACTTCGTGCCTCTGTTTCAATTCGAGGTTCATCTGCCTCGTGCCTTGGTTTGAATCTGAGGTTCATCTCCTTCGTGCCTCGATTTGAATTTTGATTTTTGTAAGTGCGCATCCATACATTCTCCAGTATGATTACTCCTTTAGAACATGAAAGAAAACGGAAAAATATCACAAAACTTTCCCTGTCTATCAGTTTTACACGGATCAACCTATCTTTCCCCTACTGGTATCATTTCTACAGAAGAGATGAGCAGAGCTCTTACTGCAGTAATAAGTGAGTCAATCCAGTTGCATCATATCATATTTCAGGCACCCAACCAAAAAAATGATACTGTTTACCACCAACATCCATAGAGATACTGCAGCTTTCGCATACCCATTCATGTCTTTCAATTTCCGTTTGTGTAAGCAGGGGTTTTGTGCTTCAAACGTATGAAACAGACAAGTTTACTGTTAAAATGTATACCAGGAAGAGTGTCAATATCAGGTTTCTTTTTAAAACGTGATAAAGTCAGACAGCATGAAGCTGCGGAACAGGAGAAAAAAAAAATAGAGAGCATGAACTTGCTCTCAAAAAGCTTGAACATTCTATTGAAATCGATAACTCCTCCGACACGGCCGGCCAAAATTCTCAGGCTCCTGTCCACATTCCGGCCATGAAATTTTCCTTGGATCCTTTTAATGAGACCACTGAAAGTATTGACGCGTATTTGGACTGGTTCGAATAGCGACAGAACTTGGCCTGGACCCCCACCCCCACCCCCCCTCCCCCTCCCCCGCCCACCTCCCCCTCCTCCAAATAGCATAACATGAAACTCGCGCGAGTCTCATCAACTTTTCACTGTCTACAATGATGATGCCATGAATATTTTACAAACCGTCTCATGTTAACTGTTTGTAATGATCTGGTAATGACGGTTGAACATTCCCACAAAGTGCTTCCCTGTGAATCAAATATTGATTCCACAGTCGCACCCGATTTCGGTTAGTAATCTGCTTTACAAACTTAATCTAAGGGAAATGCCAAATACCCACAGCATGTAAATTATCCATAAGGCCGTACATCCCAGCATAACATACATATCTTTCAATATCAGAGCTACAACAAAAGTAATAATTTAATCAGACAATGAACCAATCAATCTTTCAATATCAGAGCTACAACAAAAGTAATGATTTCATCAGACAATGAACCAATCAATCTTTCAATATCAGAGCTACAACAACAGTAATGATTTCATCAGACAATGAACCAATCAATCTTTCAGGCTATAGTACTGAGTGGAGGAAGGGGGGGGGGGGTAAATTTCATGGCAGAGACATACAATAGTTAAAAAAAAAAAAAAAAAAGAAAAAGAAAAAAAGAAACAACAGCAAAACAACAAGAAAAAGACAAAACAACAAATGCTGTGAAACAGATGGGGGTGGGTCAACACAGGAACTTTTCCTTGTATGAATAATATACAGAAGTCAACAAATGATCCGCGCCTGAGGTCAAGTCGAAAGCCATGACAATATCATTTTCATATGACTGGCTTTCGTTACAAGCGGAACTTCTGACACACAGAACGGGTTTACATGAGGAGAAACTGGGAATCGCTTCGCTACAACAGGCTTTCGATAGTATTCGCATCCCTCAAGCCGTTTTGGCTCTGCATCCTTCAGTCACTCCTCATGCCAGACACCCACCTGGCTGGAGACAAACAGACGTGGACTGGGGTGGCTTAACCCAAAGTTCTTCACCCGGAACTCGTCCTTCAAGCGTTCCATGCAACCGGCATCTCCACCTGACCGCTCCTGACTCTCCGCCGGACGTTCTCCCATCTTTGCCTGGCCTTGACCTTCACCACGTGCGTGTTGTGTGTGCTGCCTGGAAAGAAAAGTGAAACATAACAAAAATGATTCTTGACTGCTGATCTTCTGTTTCACAATTAAGAACACTTGAACTTGAACTTGTAGGTGTTAGAGGCCTTAAGAGGCCTGTTCACCGTTCTGATTTATATATCTAGATCAAAAACAATTGACGTTCACCACGTGTATGATGACTGAAAAGAAAGGGGAAACGTGAAAAAAAAAGATTTCTTGACTGCTCAGAACTAAGAACTTCTGACTTTCACCACGTGTGTGTGTGTGTGTGTGTGTGTGTGTGTGTGTGTGTATGTTGTGTGTGTGTGTGTGTGTGTGTGTGTGTGTGTGTGTGTGTGTGTGTGTGTGTGTTAGTGTGTGTGTGTGTCTGTGTGTCTGTGTGTCTGTGTGTCTAGTGGTGTGTGTTAGTGTGTGTGTGTGTGTGTGTGTGTGTGTGTGTGTGTGTGTGTGTGTTAGTGTGTGTTGTGTGTGTGTGTGTGTGTGTGTGTGTGTGTGTGTGTGTGTGTGTGTGTGTGGGTTATCTTCAATTTAACGTCTATACACATTACGTGATATTAGACGAACCTAATCTATAAGAATAACATTAACAGCAACAGCAAAAAATGGATAACTAACTATAAAACATCGAAGAATAACCGGTCATAACAAGGACGTTACTAAAACACCAGTTCCCATTTTACAAAACAGAAAACATAGGACTTTGATGCAATGAAACAGCAATTTTACACATTAGTGGTAAATCGGTTACAACTGTATCCAGAGAACAATTAGGCAGAGGTGGTAGATGAGGTTTTAACTGTTTGCAGTGGAAAAGTATGTGGGAATTTGTTATCATTTCACCACAAAGGCATGTTATATTTTTGCAAAACTTTGTCTTAAAAGCGTTTAGTTTGATCTTATATATTAGCGAAATTATGATCCGAGAAAACGGCAAACTACATTGATAAAAAGAATGAAGTGTGTCAAAGTTTAATAGCTGGTTTATGCGAGTATCAAGAGAACATCCCGAATTTTGTTGTTTTTTCCTAAAATGTTTCCAGCATGCATTTTCTAGAAGTCTGTATCCCTCATGGATAGACAATGGGATACTGATAACCTCCGACCCGCTAGTATTTTTTGCTCCCCGTTTTGCTGCTCTGTCTACTCTCTCATTAAACTGAATCCCACAATGAGAAGGAACCCAACAGAAACTAATTCTTGTACCCCTAATAATCAAGAAATGTATTAGGTGATGAATATCTGTAATCAGATCTTGTCTTACTATAGGGTTTGTTTTACTTAGGGCGAATAAAACTGATTTTGAATCGACGCAAAAGAGGACTTGGAATATTGGATTTGAAAAGTCAAGTAGAAAATACAAAGCCATTAGAATGGCAGTTAGTTCTGCTGTAAAAATTGATCTGTTTTTTTTCCAAGATAATAAGATTTTTCAATTTTCAATGAAGGAATTGTAAATGCTGCACCTGCTTCTTTGGTATCCAAAAGAGACCCATCTGTATAAATTTTAAGATGAAAGGGATACGAATTTTCAATATACTCTTTTACTATTCGGCCCATCAGGTTTTCATTGTGTGTGTGTGTGTGTGTGTGTGTCTGTGTGTCTGTGTGTGTCTGTGTCTGTGTCTGTGTGCTGCCTGAAAGGAAACGGCAAACATGATAAAAATGATTCTTGACTGCTAACCTTCTTTTTCACAAACACAAAACTTTCCTTGATGATGTTTTGAAGATTTTTCATGGAAACAAAAGAACAGAAACCGTCGAAGTTTTGGTCGTAGACCATCTTCGACACTGATGACGTCAAATGAAAGACAAAGACCTATAGGTAATGACGTCTAAAAACATATACGTAAACGGACGAATATGTGTTTAAAGGGGGTGTGTGTGTGTGTGTGTGTGTGTGTGTGTGTTTGCGTGCGTGCGTGCGTGGGTGCGTGCGTGCGTGCGTGCGCGCGCGCGCGCGTGTGTGTGTGTGTCTTTTTCTCTATTACAGAAATTACATTTGTCGCTATCAACAATCTGCATACTTTTCAGCACACTATTTGTTACCAAAATTCTGTGGCATATTCTAATTTGGAACCATTTCAGTTTCGTTTCTTTGATTTTCTTAATCCTTTTCAGTACCTCTATCCAGTCAATAGGTATATCAAGACGTTGTTCCCACTTGACAAAGGCGCTTATGTTAAAAACTTCATTGGCTTCTACCATAATATCGTAATAAGTACGTGTTCCCTTAGTAACACTACAAATTTTTTGAAGTGCTAAAGTGTTATCATTACTAATGTTACTATTTAATATCAGTCTTCTTTTCTTTGCATAAGCTTTGATCGAATGCACGCAGCTTACATACTTTAGAAAATTGACCTGAAATCCCATTTTTTCTGACAATTCGTTGTGGTTTACAAAATCACCATCCTCATTGAGTAAATGTTTAACTAAAAATATATTTTTCTGCATCCATTTCTTGTAAAAGAATGGTTGTTCTCCAACTTTAAATTTCTCATTACAAAAAATAGGTTCAGTGGCTAAATCTGTACTTTCGTATAACTCTACCTGTTTGCAGAACCTTTGGTATGCTTGAAAAACTCCTTTCCAAAATTTGTTAATAACATTGTTTTCAGTAAATCTATTAGGACCATATGCATCAATATTACTTACTTCGGGACATAATGAATGTAATATTATTTTCCACTTACAATTGTACATGTACGCTTTCCTTATCCAGGCGATTTTCAAGGAGCTGATGTACATTTTCAGGTCGGGTATACCTATCCCTCCCTTCTGTATATTATGTACTGAGTATTTTCTTTTAATTTTATCATTTTTGTTGTTCCAAACAAATTTGAAACACATATTCTGTAATAAAGCAATCTGGGAATCAGGAGGATTCGGTAGAAGGATCCATAAGTACACCAATTTTGACAGCACTAATGATTTGAGCACAGCTACTCTACCTAATGGTGTTATTATTCTTTTTGTCCATATTTTGAACAAGGTTTGGACTTCTGAGAATTTATCTTTCATATTCATTTCCGTCATATCCGATAGCCTATTCGTAAACCACAGTCCTAGAATTTTGAATTTTGAGGGGTTCCATTCCATTTTATAGTGGGGTAAATATGTTTTCGTAGAGTTTTTATCTATACCTAACCAAACATTAAACGTTTTTTTCATAGTTCAATTTCAGTCCTGTTATTTGCTCAAATTCATAAAGATTTGTAAATAACTTTTCATATGATTTCTTATCTCCTTCTAGCGTAAAGGTGGTGTCGTCTGCAAACTGATTTATCTTAAATTCTGTGTTTTCTATCTTTATGCCTTTGATATCGTTGTCTTGCCTTATTTTGTTCGCCAGTACTTCAACACACAAAACAAATAGATAAGGAGATATAGGGTCCCCTTGGCGGCAACCTCTTCCAATTGAAAAACATGATGACACTTCCCCGTTCACTATTACGTAAGACTTTATCTTATCGTAAAAAGATGATATCCATCGTTGTATTCCGTTTCCGAATCCAAATGCAGCCAGAATTTTATTCATATATGACCAATAAACAGTAAACAAGTGGGGTAACTTTTGCTCCCATAAGAAAACCTAACACAGAGTAACTTTTATTCAAGACTGGCACAGCCTTTTAAACTTGAATAAAGTCAAACAAATACATAGACGAACAATCTAATAGTGGGGGGAAAAACAAGCGCAGGCCAACAACTGAACTGTCTTCATAGTAATGACTTGGCAAAGATTTGGACTTAAGGAGGGGGTGGGGGAGGGAGGAGTTTGAAGATGGAGAAAATGGGAACACGAAATTAAGAAAATATATTACAGATATGAAAACTCTTCACTAGCTGCATAAGGGAACCATCGCAATCCCTTTTGAAGGCAGATATATTTGTATTGCCTGCTCCGAGGCCTTTCGTCCGCTGGGTCGGAACTCATCAGGGAGACACGGCTGGTTGTGTCTGCGCTCCTGGCGTCAAATAGAGACACACCACAGTCCATAATACTATGGTGTTCTCTCCACCAAGGGTGCAAAAAAGAATCTAATAGCACCCCCAAAGCAGCCAGCGAAGGTTGGCCTGCGCTTGTTTTTTCCCCACTATTAGATTGTTCGTCTATGTATTTGTTTGACTTTATTCAAGTTTAAAAGGCTGTGCCAGTCTTGAATAAAAGTTGCTCTGTGTTAGGTTTTCTTATGGGAGCAAAAGTTACCCCACTTGTTTACTGTTTATTGTTTACTGTTCCCTACCTCATTTCATTTCTAATTTTGTTTCGATTAAATTGAGGTTATTTGTATTTGTTTCTGTCCGTCTGTGTGTTTGTCTTTTGATCTCCCTTGCATCTTTGGGTGGATCCTCAAGCATAGGCTCAAAGATTGTCCCCTACATTTTATACTATTCGCATAATGTCTTTAGTTTTTCAGCAACTTTTTTCCTCCCCACACTTTCGTTTGGTTTCATTTACTACCCTTCGCTGGCTGCTTTGGGGGTGCTATTGGATTATGGACTGTGGTGTGTCTCTATTTGACGCCAGGAGTGCAGACACAACCAGCCGTGTCTCCCTGATGATTGTGTTAGGTTTTCTTATGGGAGCAAAAGTTACCCCACTTGTTTACTGTTTATTGTTTACTGTTCCCTACCTCATTTCATTTCCAATTTCATATATGACCAGTTAACTGAATCGAAAGCTTTTTCAAAATCGACAGAAATTAATAACCCTCGTAAGCGATTCACTTCTAAATAAGAAATTAAATCGTTAATTGTTCGTGAACTATCACCTATATATCTACCTGGAACGAATCCCGTCTGGTCCTCGTTTATGAGTTTTGGTAAAACCATTTTTATTCTGTTTGCAATACAGGCTGAAGCAATTTTGTAGGTTACATTTAGAAGTGAGATAGGTCTCCAGTTCTTCAAGTATTCTCGCGGCTTCTCTCCTTTAGGAAGACCAATAATTATTCCTTCTTTTTGTGTTATAGACATTCCTCCGTTACTGTACCCCTCATTTAGAGAACGGACAACAAAATCTCCTAATTGTCTCCAAAAGAATTTAAAGAAATTTACTGTCATACCATCTGTTCCAGGACTCTTATCATTTTCCATATTTTTTAGGACTTTGGTGGCTTCTTCTAAAGTGATTAATCCCTCCAGTTGTTCGGATTCTAGCTGACTGAGTTTTGGCAGGTTATCTACGTAATTTCCAATCTCAATATCACTTACTTCCTTTTCTGTGTATAAGTTTTCATAATAGTTCTTTGTCTCTTTTAACATATCATCCGTTTCTGTCAGAGTTGTTCCTTGGTCCATGACAAGTTTAAGCATCTTTTGCTTACAAAATTCCTTTTCTCCAGTGAACAGAAATATTTGCTTATTTTCTCCCCGTAGGATGCCCATTTGGCTCTGGATCGAATCATTATTCCGTCAATTTTCGTTTTCCTTAGCTCACTCAGCTCTTCCTTTTTCTTTTTCAAGATCTCAAGGTCTGTTTCCAGCAAGCCATTTTTGTTTTCCAAATCTTGTATTGCTTTTTCAATTTGTTTTTCTTTTTCATTTCTATTTCTATTTTTGCGAATACTGAATGTTATTGTTTCTGC
>CM065734.1:39609122-39621622 GCA_033310375.1 Conus canariensis | reverse complement strand
AACAATTAAAACAAATTAAAATCAAACTTATGTAGTCACCTCACCTTGAAACTTAGGTTAATTAGGACATAATTACAAAATATGCCAACGCACTAATAAGCCTGATTCTATACACAGGAAAACGGAAAATGAAACGCTAGTGTCGATCACACACTGTATGACAACAAAGGAGAGAGAGGGGGGTAGGGGAGCGGAGAGAGACAGACAGACAGACAGATAGATAGACAGACAGACTGACAGACAGACAAACAACAGACAGACAGAAACACACACTGGCAAAGAGAAAGACTGTCAGACACACACACACACACACACACACACACACACACACACACACACACACACACACACATACACACACACACACACACACACACACACACACACACACACACACAGAATGAATGAATTTTTTTTAAACTAGAAGGTCACTGGCCCAATCTGATGGGGCCTCAATCACAATACAGTTACAAACGGTAATTATGTACAGTACATATATACAGATACAATGCAAAACGACAGATTGAACATCTCACTAATGATGATGGCACGTCTTGCAAAGGCTTTATACAAGTATAATGACAAGTTTCGCATCGTTACAACGTTAGTTGATGAAAGTAAGAGGCATAACCTGAACATACATGGATTCATAAAGTATTTTCTTGGGATTAGTTCGTTTCCTAAATCACTATAATCTGGACAGAGAAAGACGAAATGGGGTTCGTCTTCCTCAGCAGATGAACATAGTGGACATAACAACAGTGACTCAGTTGTTCTTGTATACCTTAAAGAACTTGCGAGCACAGATGAAACCCCAAATCTAAATTTAGTTACGGCATTCTTTGCAAATTTATTAATATTCATAGACACATTAAAACTCCCTTGAACAACTGTTTCTAAACGTTCTATAAAATCTATATATCTCACTTGTTTGCGTGTAATTGTCCCATTCCTGCCACCTGCAATCAATTATTCACTGTCTAAACTCTTTCATAAATGCTGAAACCGATCCTACACCCTGATTATCCCAAAATATAAGAAGACCAATGTTTGTCTAAAGTTGTACGAACATTTGTAACCCACGTATGCTTTCCCTTTTCGTTAAGAGAACGTAACATTTCATATGCCTTATACGGTAATCTGTGTTCCCCCATACGAGTCAAGTTTTCACCAAACTTGAATGCAACGTACATAAAGAGTTTAAATACGAGTCTATGTATACTTGAGTCCTTAAGCAAGGCCTGGCGCATTGATTTTTTTGGTGTGCAACCTCTCCTCAGCCTCAGCCTTCTCCCCTCTTTCCTGTTTTCTCCATGCTTATCAGCGGCATAACTCCTACCCCTCCCCCCCCCCCTGCCTGTCTCCCCTTCCCCACTCTTCTCCCCTCAACCGCTGTCCCCGCCCCCGCCCTCCTGTCTGTCCTTTTTCCTCATAGCTGTTTGCTTTTAAGTTTTCCTATCACAAGTACAGAGGGTGGAAATGTCCTCCTAATAGAGTGCCTTGACCCTGGCGGCAGCTCAGCTGTATATCGTCAGCCTATTGGGGCATGGCCACCTGCAGTAGAAAAAAAACAACCTTTCCTCCTTTCCATACCGGCTTCATCTAGCCTTCTTCTCTCCCCCGTCCCCCACCCACACTCACACACACACACACACACACACACACACACACCAACAACCACGGGTTGAACGCGGACCAATGAACTGCAAGCACCTCACTCAAGGACTCGTCTCTTTGTCGCAATATTCGCATGATTAATTGACGTCACTGGTCGCAAATTCTTCAAAATAGTCGGCTTTGTAATATTGAAAAATATTCCTGGAAACGTTTATCACAAATTTACGACTTTTACAATTCAACGATCTCTCTATGTAGTGGATACCAGGAAAGATTTTATCTGTCAGTCGTTCCGTGAGCTGTGATTATGCTAGTATTTGCATTTGCAGAGAAATAGCCAACGCCCACTTTACCTAGGGCACACACACACACACACACACACACCCCACACACGCACGCACGCACGCACGCGCGCGCACACACACACACACACACACACACACACACACACACACACACACACACACACACACACACATGCGCGCGCGCGTTATCATAGACTCATAAGCGACATTCTATCACATTATAGATCAAAAACACTCATTTGTCCCATCACCCCAAGTTTTCCAGAACACATCCGTTTCGTTTCATGATGTAAACGCTGACTGCACGTGTGCACGCAAATAAACAACGTTGACAGCACGTGGTACAGATTTCCCTGCGACACAAAGTCACGCACGGATCCAAAACAAGCCGCGATAGACATCGCGAAATCGAGAACTTGCGTCACAACGCGCCATCATGTTGTGCAATGCCCGGATATTGGTTTGTCGGCGCTTCATGATGGAACCTCGACGGCTTGGATCCATCGCTGTCTGATGAAGTAATCAGGACAGGTTGACAATCCGTCACACTCTTCTGGCCAGCGGTCTCCGTGTCTTTGCCTCCACCACCCCCCCCCCCCCCTCCCCACTGCCCATCCTGTCCTTGCAGCATAGTCAGTTTGGGCAATGGTGGGGGGAGGGGGGGGGGGTACTTTTCTGCGCAATGCTTGCAAAATCTCACCTCGCCCAATCCCAGATCCACCTCCCTCCTTTCAACAGAACATTGATTTTGTCTAGGAGGAAAGATGAGAGAACGTAGAGGTGTGTGTGTGTGTGTGTGTGTGTGTGTGTGTGTGTGTGTGTGTGTGTGTGTGTGTGCGTGTGTGTGTGTGTGTGTGTACGCGCGCGGTGTGTGTGTGTGTGTGTGTGTGTGTGTGTGTGTGTGTTTGAGAGAGAGAGAGAGAGAGAGAGAGAGAGAGAGAGAGAGAGAGAGAGAGGATGTCAGTGGGGAAGGGGAGGGAAGGTCCAAATTTTGTTTTAATGCCTTAACAGCAACAAATAAAAGAAAAAAAAAACCCAAAGATGAAGAAGAACACTGGTATCTTAGGAAGAGGGGTTGGGGCGAAGGGGAGGGGAATAGTAAGGAGAGGAGGGAGGGGGGAGGGGGAGGGAGGACGGGAATAAAGGCCGACTGCATGGAGTCTTCACTTTATTCACTACACTCTATAGACCGATTTATTTATTGAGGGGCTCCATTTAACTCGCTTTTAAATTTTGTCATGCATACGAAAAGCCGTCATGCGTTGTACATAAAAAGAATATTCACGCTTGATGATATGCATTCAGATAAATTTACGAAGAGAAAGTGTTGCAGACTTTGTAGACTACATATCTAGACACAGGCACACCTTGTCACAACACGGAGATACATACATCAACGTACACACACAACACACACACACACACACACACACACACACACACACACACACACACACACACATATATATATATATATATATATAGAGAGAGAGAGAGAGAGAGAGAGAGAGAGAGAGATGTTGCGTTAAAGCTTTGCTGTGTATAGGGCTTATACATATACACTGCATAATGTCCATACAAACATACAAGTCCACTACAGACTCATTGAACTGAATACAAAATCGAGCGAGTAAACAACCAGTGTCTCAACTGATTATCCACAGAAATGCTTTCGTTTGTCAGTGGTTCATACAGACCATTCAGTTAGGAATTTAGCATATTCTGTATTACAGAAATGCTTTCGTTTGTTAGTGGTTCATAGACAGATCATTCACTTAGGAATTTAGCAGATTCTGTATTACAGAAATGCTTTCGTTTGTCAGTGGTTCATAGACAGACCATTCAGTTAGGAATTTAGCAGATTCTGTATTACAGAAATGCTTTCGTTTGTCAGTGGTTCATAGACAGACCATTCACTTAGGAATTTAGCATATTCTGTATTACAGAACTGCTTTCGTTTGTCAGTGGTTCATAGACAGACCATTCAGCTAGGAATTTAGCATATTCTGTAATACAGAACTGCTTTAGTTTGTCAGTGGTTCATAGACAGACTATTCAGTTAGGAATTTAGCATATTCTGTATTACAGAAATGCTTTCGTTTGTTAGTGGTTCATAGACAGATCACTCACTTAAGAATTTAGCAGATTCTGTATTACAGAACTGCTTTCGTTTGTCAGTGGTTCATAGACAGACCATTCAGCTAGGAATTTAGCATATTCTGTAATACAGAACTGCTTTAGTTTGTCAGTGGTTCACAGACAGACTATTCAGTTAGGAATTTAGCATATTCTGTATTACAGAACTGCTTTCGTTTGTCAGTGGTTCATAGACAGACCATTCAGTTAGGAATTTAGCATATTCTGTATTACAGAACTGCTTTAGTTTGTCAGTGGTTCATAGACAGACCATTCGGTTAGGAATTTAGCATATTCTGTATTACAGAACTGCTTTCGTTTGTCAGTGGTTCATAGACAGACCATTCGGTTAGGAATTTAGCATATTCTGTATCTCTCTACGATAAAACAGACGTACAAAAGCTGTCGTGTGACGAAAAGTACCGTTTATTTCGCATCTGTATATGTAAACTTTGGCCGATGCAATAATCAAATGGAACTGCATATTTGGCATGTGTAAATGTAAACTTTGGCCGATGCAATAATCAAATGGAACTGCATATTTGACATGTGTAAATGTCAACTTTGGCCGATACAATAATCAAATGGAACTGTTTATTTGGCATCTGTAAATGTAAACTTGGGCCGATGCAACAATCAGATGGAACTGTTTATTTGGCATCTGTAAATGTCAACTTGGGCCGATGCAACGATCAAATCGGCACTGTTTATTTGGCATCTGTAAATGTAAACTTGGGCCGATGCAACGATCAAATCGGCACTGTATTTTTGGCATCTGTAGATATAAACTTTTGGCCAGAACAACGCTCAAATGAAAAGTATCCTCTGTTTTACACTTACTAAAATATCCAACATTGTAATTTTTCCCCTCTCTGTCTGCATCATAACATTTTCAGCTAAAATTTTCTCGTTGGATCCAAAAGCCTTGTTCAATATCACGTTGGCAAACGGATAAAGAGTTTCATCCACCGCCCTTTTGGATGTACATGGTTGCATTTTTCAAGTGTTTCTGTGGTTACAATTATCCTGTACTTGACTCGTCTGAAACCACTTTCGTTTTACTTCCTTTGTTTCGTGTATTTTACCGTAAATAATTGTCCAGTCAGATTATTGACGATTCTATTGCACCGTTTGTTACAATACTTGGGGTCCGATTATTCCTTGTTAAAGCATTATGAAATATTATTGTTCCTTTCTGAAGTTAAAAGATAACATCAAAGAGTTTGTCTGTCTGTATGGACTTCATTAAATTCTTTTATGATACCTTTTCCTCTTATTTTTTTTCTTCTTCTTCTCTTTCTTTTTCTTCTTCTTGTTCTTCTTCTTCATCTTTTTCGTCGTCTTCTTCTTTTTCTTCTTCTTTCAATGTAGTTTCGTTTTGGCTGCATACATTCGTTGCACTTGTTTGTTTCTGAATTTTTCAAATGCGTAGAGATAACGGTTTCCACGTTGGAAACGATTTTGAAAGTATATTATCTAATCTAGTCATTTCTCTAAAAAAAAAAAAAAAAAAAAAAAAAGAAAAAAAGAAGGAAAAAAAAAGAAAGAAAGAGAGAAAAAAAAAAAGAAATACGTCTGTTTTCCATCTTCATATTATCGTGTTAAAAAGGTCTGCCAACTGTTCATCCATCGTAGAAAAATACAGTTTGGGGGTAAATGATCAGGTGCCTTTACTACATGCCTCCGAAATCGATTTACTGTAGCATTGACCAGCAACGACGATCCAAGCATTCAGGTGGTTGTTACCGCAGTAGTAGTAGTACTAGTTAGTAGTAGTTTCCCTTGTATGGTTACGACCATTTCTTTTAATTCAAACCAGTTTCAGGCCAAAAATATCATTTACTTTTTTTTTCTTACATCGAAAAACAAATTTGAAAAGTTTTTGATAAAGGACCGCCAACGAACGTAGACAAACGAATCACAAGACAAAACACGACGCGTTTTGACCTCTTTGGTCTTCTTCGGGCGAGACACAAACACTCAGGACAACGAAAATGGACGATCAATCACTTACCTTCACCCCCAGTTCGGTGCTTTATCAATAACTTTTCAAATTTGTTTAGATATCCGTGTGCAGTTGCCTCACTTTGCAAGTAGATCTTCTGAAATCGAGTAAGCCTAGTCTTCTGTTGGACGAGTTTTCAACGATTTCGTTCTTATTCCCCTTTCAAGACGAATCGGAAACACGTAAGCTGTCATTCGTCGATACTATATAGTCGTAGATTAGTTTGGCAAGAGCTTGTGCAGCTGGTTAATCTTTAAAAGAATGACAGATTTCAGAACAGCCGTTCTTCGTTATAGTGTGATGAATCCTTTGATGTAAATGTTAAGTAGACTCCTTCCTTCTGATAATGTACCGTTATATTCAAATCCTCCACAGTCATTAAATGTGCTGTGACGTATATCTAAATGTCTCAATTTTTGGTGAGTTCAGTTTAGGGATCTATTTCCGCGCGCGCGCGCGCGCGCCTGTGTGTGTGTGTGTGTGTGTAAGCTGGTGGGATGTGGATTTACACCGCTTGAAAACGCTAGAAACCGCCATCCCTTTGTTTTCCCTTCCTACCCCCACCTTATATGGAGGATAAACAAATCTGCCCTGAGCATTCTAATGGAGCACAGAGATGGAATCAAACTCTTAATGTGGTCTAAACCATCGTGTTTGTGTGTCTGACTTCGTCGACGTACATGTACACCACAATTACTATTTTCCTCACCAACCCGTTTTTAACCATTCACAGTGAACCCTATTCACGCCAAACCACACCACCAACCCCTGTCATTTTTTCATCGCATCATACAGGGGGGAAATATTCATGCTCTACTTCACAGCTTCTTAGAGGTGGAAAAGACTGAAAACAGGTGGGAAGGAAAGGGAGGGTGGTGGTGGTAGCCGTGTTGGCGCGCTGCCGTCTTTATTGCTGGGTTTGTGTCTCTTTCAGATCGCTCGACTGTAACTTCCAGCCTCGACTACTCGGGGGGGAGGGAGCAGAGAGACATGCACAGATCCTTTAGTCCAGGTGGTTGTGGATGACTGGGTGGGTTGGATGACTGGGTGGGTGTGGATGACTGGGTGGGTGTGGACGACAGGGTGGGTGTGGATGACTGGGTGGGTGGGTGTGGATGACAGGGTGGGTGTGGATGTCAGGGTGGGTGTGGATGACTGGGTGGGTTGGATGATAGGGTGGGTGTGGATGGCTCAGTGGGTGTGGATGACTCAGTGGGTGTGGATGACTGGGTGGCTATGGATGACTGGGTGGGTGTGGATGACTGGGTGGGTGTGGATGACGGGGTGGATGTGGATGACTGGGTGGCTATGGATGACTGGGTGGATGTGGATGACTGGGTGGGTGGATGACTGGGTGAGTGTGGATGACTGGGTGGGTGTGGATGACTGGGTGGGTGTGGATGACAGGGTGGGTGTGGATGACTGGGTGGGTGTGGATGACTGGGTGGGTGTGGATGACTGGGTGGGTGTGGATGACTGGGTGGGTGTGGATGACTGGGTGGGTGTGGATGACAGGGTGGGTGTGGATGACTGGGTGGCTATGGATGACGGGGTGGATGTGGATGACTGGGTGGGCGTGGAAGACCGATAGATGTGGATGACTGGGTGGATGTGAATAATTGGGTGGGTGTAACTGTGTGGGTGCGAACGACTGTGGGTTGGAAGTGTAGGCGACGTAAAGAGGGTTGGCATGGGAAAAGGATGTGACACAGGTCAGTCTGGTAAAACCATCAAAAACCTTTAAAACAACAGCAAAACAACAATACAACAACAGAAACAACAACCAATGCCATTATTTCATAACAACAATGATATCAAAACAACTATAGCAATATTAGCAACAACGCCCAACACGACAACCGTACGGTAAGTCTCACTCTGCAATCTTTTCCAACAACGACTGTTCATTCAGGAGAATAATTTTGACGGTTTTTGTTTGTTTGTTTGGGGTTTTGTTTGTTGTTTTTCAATACTGTACTTGATGTTAAGCCTATAAGTTCAAAAGAACAAAGGTGACAAAATATTTTTCACACAACAACATCAACCATAATGATGCTTAAAAGAACTTTTATGTATGCGCTCATCTCCCGAATGATTACAATAAAGCTGATAACGACAACAACAACAGCAATATCAGCAACTACAACAACCGTAATAATGATGAAGACGACAACAATAATGTATACGCGCTTACCTTCCTAAGATACTACGGGTCCAATCGAATTCTATTACGGCTCCACAACGTTTCAAACTTTCCTTCAGTGTGGGCGGGGATGAATCGCTTCCCAACAGGCGCAAACACAGAATGAGGGAAACCTGTGCTGGAGTCCCATCCTACATAGGTATTCGTGTTGTCGTCTTCTTCCCTACCACTATTACGCTTCCGCTGGAGTGCGTGCGATATGTGTGTGTGTGTGTGTGTGTGTGTGTGTGTGTGTGTGTGTTGTGTGTGTGTGTGTGTGTGTGTGTGTGTGAGACAGAGTGAGAGAGGGTGTGTGTGTGTGTGTGTTGTGGTGTGTGTGGTGTGTGTGTGTGTGTGCGTGCGTGTTTGTGGGTCACTGAAAAGACACCGCTCCTGTGTACAGCATGTCAAACTGGGTCAGGCGGTCACTTGGAATGGCGGCGGGCACTCAACAAGCCCGTGCAGCCGTCACGGTTTCTGCACACTTTGATCGCCTGAACATTTCTTTTTGAAACGACGCCAACGCTGGCTGGCTGGTCTCTGACGAAACCGGCTCCACCACCACAGACCTGCATGCCACTCCCCGTTTTCACATCGACCCGCTGATTGGTCGAAACTTTCACAGCTTTTTTTTTTATTATTATTCCCTGTGTAAATGACTCGATCGGGGAGGTCGGGGGTTGGGATGGCAAAGGGAGGCGAGGGGGGGGGGGCGAGGTGGGGGAGGAGATGGAGGGAGGGAAGGTGTTCGTTTTGGTTTTGGTACTCGGTGATTTTTTTTTTCTCTTTGGCTTTTTTTTTTTTTGCGTGGGGGGGGGGGGGGGGGGGGGGGGGTTAGGGGGGAGAGAGGGTGTTTGTGACAGCAGGGGTGATGGCGTCAGAGAGCGATTGGGAATATGGGGGTTGGGGAGTGGGGAGAGAAGGGTGGAAGGTGGAACAGAGGGAGCTGAAGGTGACCCAGAAATGCCTTCATCCGGTTAAAGCTTTGACACGTACTGCGCAGTAGAAAGAAACTCGTGGAGAGCGTGGCAGCAGAGAGTCCTCAGAAGAGAAGCCCCCTACAAGCAAGTGTTTCGGCCCTATCTCGTGACACTCTAGGGGGGTTGGGCCACACCCAGTTCATGACTCCGGATTCCCTCTGCTGCCCCCTTTTTTTTTCCCCATCTTGGGACGAGCCATGGCTGGGATTCGAACCCATGACCCTCTGGACATGCTCATTTTCCACTTAATGACTCGCACTCTAACCACTGAGCCACTGGGGCACCTGATATTTGTAGGGACACAATGTCCCCATATGTGGCTAGTTTGTGTTCCAGGGTGCTTTTCCCTATCAGTCCATCGAGTCTTTGGACGATTTTTGCATCCAGTTTCTCCCAATCTTCAGTTTCGTTTGCTCGTGGCAGGTTGAGTTTCAGGCGCCTGGCATCGAGGGCCTGTGCAAATTCCTCATCCGAACCAACAGCGTGGATGTCCTTGGCACTGTGGTTTAAATCCTGGCCTTGGTCTTCCGACATCTTATCTGCTGATACAGTGTGCTGCTGCTCATTCAGATGAGTCTTCACACATCCCATCTTTGTTCTGCGGATCTTCATGCCACGGGTGGTAGCGAAACGCTTTCCACAGACACAAGGATATTCCATTTGATCCATGTTCATAGTCCGTTTGGGATTTGCAGTCGTGATTGGTTGAGCACCGATGGATTCATCATTCTCTCCCCTTTCGGTGAATCCTGGGAGCATCTTTTCCGCACAATATAAGCAACAGCGGAGGAAAAGGTGATGAAAACGACACTCCCGAAGGTGCAGGTGGGACCCAGAGAAGTACTGTCCTCAACTGCCGAACAAACCAGCGGGGAGCAATCCTGCACCACCCTTGGAAGCCTGCGCAGTGTTCACCAAGGGCACAGGGCATTCCATTACGACGTCATTGTGTAATGGCCACTGGATGTGACACGACAGAACCTCCATGGGACTGTTCCCATGGATGTACTGGCCAATATTTCATGATTTCATACCCAACCGGCAGAAAAAGCCACCTTCAAGCAACTGCCATGTGCATTCCGCAGACTCACTCGTTGCTGTTCTGCTGACAGGTGAAGACAATGCAGCTCCAGGCACGGCCATGCTTTCGCCGTGTGGTTTTACGTAACCCGCAAAATCTTATAATGTTACATTTTTCACAGAGATAACTCTAACCATTATAACTTCGTTACATTTTGCGTATGTGATCATTCCGTATATAGTCACTAAATCTTCGAGGCAAATCCAAACACTGTCTTTTATGTTTTGTAACTATAATTGTCGTCCCATGCATAAACAAAAAAAACACTAATTTCCCCTGACTGGCAGATTGAAGCGGTCGAATTTTCACTCGCTAAGGTAAGCCGAATAACTGATGACGTATAGAGAAAGTAGATGAAGTTGGGGAAGTGAGGGGAGGTAAGACAGGGGGAGAGGGAAGCAAAGAGGGGGGGGGGAGGGGTAAGAAAAGGGAGGGGAGGCAGGAGAAGAGGGCGGAGGAGAGGGGGGGTAGTGCCGACTAAACGAATATCCAATGTAGGTCCCATTTATCTGAAGTAGATCAACTGAAAGGCGGATTCAGAGTTGACATGGGTGGTGGAATTTTTTTTTTAATGGAGAAAGAGAAGAAAAAAAAACCGGTTTAATAAGGCTCGAAAATTGGTGACTGATCAGGTTGCAGAACACAGAGACTCAAGATAATTTGTTGATCTACTATGACCCGAAATGAAAAGGGGCATAACATGCTTGAAATTGACCAAACATACGACGTTATTCTATTGCCACGAAAGCTCAGCGCAGAAAATCAGACACAACTGCCTCGTGTACCCGAAATCTTGGCACCAATAAATTACTCAATTACAATCCACATGTTGGTTATCTGATGACGTAGCAAACATAGTGGAAATGAACTGGGCTGCAACTAATATTTCCTGGTAATAAGTTATTGCTGGTGTTGTTGTTGTTGTTGCTGCTGCTGTTGTTGTTGTTGTTTGTCACGGAAATGACCGAAAACGGGGCATTTCAAACTGTGTTAGATCAGTCTAGTTTGAATCTTTACACAGGGGACAGGGCAGAGAACAGCGTGCACATGTTTGTACCGAGAAGCGCGAGACTGATTTTGGATCTGTCAAATATAAATGCCATCCATGACCATGGATTGTCAATGTTGGTCCAGTTATTTGAAAGACCTATTTTTACAAAATGTGTCGAATTTGACAATCCGCATATCTATTACTTAAGTAGAAACACACACACACACACACACACACACACACACACACACACACACACACACGGTCGTGCTCGCCGTATGCCACACGGGGGGTGGGGGGTGGGGGGAGGGAGAGAGAGAGAGGAGTGGGAAGTAGTGCTGATGCTCTACTTCTCCCTCCCCTCCTCTGTCTCTGTCTCTGTCTGTCTGTCTGTCTGTCTTCTCTCTCTCTCTCTCTCTCTCTCTCTCTCTCTCTCTCTCTCTCTCTCTCTCTCTCTCTTCCTCCGTGTGTTCAGACTACCGTTCATTAACAATGTACACTCAAATACTTCACTGAGCTAAGATTCTCCACCGGCACTGTAAGATTTCAGTGATGTTTAGTACTGTTCTAATGATGTCATATACACGACAAGAATACACTGATTTAAAACAACCCTAGGCCTCCATCTAAAATCTTCATCCAGTAGCATTCAAGATCAACCAATCAATCGATCAATCAGTCAATCAATCAATTATTCAATCAAATCAATCCATGAATCAAACGATCAGTGAACTTACCAGTTAACCTCTCTCTCTCTCTCTCTCCTTCTCCTCTCTCTCTCTCTCTCTCTCTCTCTCTCTCTCTCTCTCTCTCTCTCTCTCTCGCATACAGACTCGCATTTGAAGCTGCAATTCGAGCAATAAAGAGTAATAAGGCAGCTGGCCCAGATAAGCTTATTGGAGAGTTTTATAAGTACAGTAGACAAGTCATTATGCCTTTCCTTGTTAAATTTCTCAATACAATTTTTGATGAGGGGTTGTTTCCGGAAGATTGGTCAGTCTCTATCTTGCAACCACTATTTAAGAAGGGTGATAGGAATTGTCCAGATAACTACCGTGGAATCTCTTTGTTGAACATTCGTAGTAAAATATATAGCTTTGTTCTCAATAGAAGGTTAACCAAATGGATTGAAATGAACAATATTCTTGGGGAGGAACAAGCTGGTTTTCGCGACAAACGATGTACAACAGATCACATTTTCAC
>CM065734.1:39574122-39604122 GCA_033310375.1 Conus canariensis | reverse complement strand
GATCAACTAAATAGATTTCATCATCTGTCCATATAAACCTTCTGTCGTGATATGCTTTGTTCCATTTGAGTGTTGGACAGAAAATTACAATATGATCAAAATTATAACTATAAACTGTTTGTAATAGGTCGAGGACAAATATTGTTTTTCCACAACCAGTCTGTCCACAAATCAATGAACAATGAGGGGTTTTTGTCATAAAGTTTAACATCGGCATTGACACCAAAGTCGTCTGCTCCATAGTTTTAAAACATAATTTAATCTAATCCAGTTATTGTTTTTATCATACTCTGTCAAAACTTGTTCAGTATAATAAAAACCTATAAGGTCTAAATGTGTAAGATTAATCCAGTTTAGTTCTGTAAGATCGTTTCTATTTAGACTAATATCAATTTTGTTGCTTGTTGTTATGACCTTAATATCCTCGCCATTGTAAAGAACAACGACAGTAACTTTAAGTTTGTCAACGTCTAAGTTTTGCCAGCTAAAAAGAATTCCTTTCATAAGATTGTCACTGACGCCCAGAGCTCCATTTCTCGCCTCATCTTTTAAGAAAGAAATTTTAAATATCATTGTGAACGTGTCTCCTAATTTTGTGCGTGGAATAAACTGTAATTTTGTAGAAGCTTTCTTTAAAACCGATTCTCTTCTGTGGAGGATGTACTGTTTGTCCCCAAACGGCTTTATTTCGATCTCTTTCCGACTGTTGTCCTCTGGCATAAGACTTACATGTAAAGGGCCAGAGTTTAATGCTTTTCTGAAACTTTTTTGACGGTCAAAAAATGTAAATGGGCTTAAGAATTCAAATTTTATGTCCCATTCTAAATATGGTTCTAAGTGCCATTTGTTGTCAGTTTTTCGAACTATTTTATATTCATACTGACCTGTATTATTTGCTTCTAGATTGCGTAGTTGTTCTAGTTTAGGAAACCTTTTGTTATCGTCAACCTCTTTGCGTTTATAATAACCATCTTTAGTGTACTCAAAACCATACAAAGTGCCTATCTCACCGTTTTGTTCAAAGTCCTCAACGTCTGCAAGGTCTTTTAATTCTAAAGTTACACACCTCTCAGGCGCTAATGTAACTCCTGATTCTTCTGGCCCACGAGACATTATTTTTTAGTACACCTTATTATTTTATTTCTAAAACAATGTGCAGGTTATCACATTTCACGACTTTCCCTGTTTTATCTGTGATCTTTATATTAAATGATCTGACCCTCCCACAAGCTAATCTTTTAAACTGTAAATTAGGGAATTGTATAATTTCATAATCGCAATATGCAGCTTTCCCTGATGGAAGAGGCTCTTAAAACAGTTGAGGGCCTTCCATCATATAAGTTTTCATCAGTGCTCAGCTCGTCCAAATGAACATAGAGTAATGAATGTAATGCAAGATCGAGCGGATATTCTCCCTCATAAGTAGTTTCGTCTGATGTAACTCTAAAACCATGATTGTCAGTTGCAAAGCCTAACATTTTAGCTAGCTCTACATCAAAAAGGTAATGGTCTACTTCTTCTTCAGGTTTGAATGTCAACATTATTTTCAAATTTGCATTGTTAAGTTTGAGAGTAATGTCGAAGTTACTCATTGCTTCTTTTAGCGAGCAAAACCCGTAATAACCATCAGGTATGGTTAACTGGCTAACTAAGTTTCCTCTATTATCAAATTGTTTAATCTTATTATTCTCCTTGGATTCAGTTATATTAAACCATACGACTTTGTAAAAAATTTCATGGAGTGCGACCCTTTGGGTTCCGCAGTTATTATCAATAGCATATTCTAAAAACGAAGGACTGTCTTGAGTTGTTATTGTTACAAACATTTTTAAAACAAATTTAAAAATGAGTGCATTCAAATATACTAATGCAAAATATTCTGTTGGGCCGCTCTACAATCTTAAAAATATAACAACTGACACCCTCGACATTTCTGTGACTCAGACTGACGCCTTTCAAGTAAAGGTTAGTACTCCATTGGATCGTTATCTTAACCCTCCTATTAAAAACGACTACATCCCGAAAGTGTGGTTCAGTCATCCGATGCAGTTTTATCAGAACCAGTTAAACTTTGCTGTGTTTTGTGCATCAACTGGGTGTGGAGTGTCGTATGCTGATCATTTAAATCATCCTGTTCCTTTGGTGAGGTCAGTGTATAGATTTCATTTTTATTACACCTTCAGACGTATTTTATCTGAACTGCAAGCGCCATTACCAAATGACAAAACGTTTAATCCATTCAGCAACAGAATAGATTACAAGGCTTTTGAAAGGATCTGTAACGAATTTGATATTGACCCAAAGACAGACTTTAGACAAAAGTTGGATCTTAATCATGGTTTAGGCACCCTTTATTTTTGGGGCGTGCATAGAAAGTATAACTATGATTGGAATCCTCCTTACACATCTTTTTCTTCAGGCACAACTGTTCACCTCGGGTCCATAGAGCAAGAGCATAAAACAGCATGGACAACATTTATTTTGGATACTTCTAAGGGCCTAACAAAAGCGGGAATAGAACGAATAAACGACTCTATTCGTACTTATGTTTGGTGTTTGCTAGGTTCGCAAGCACAAACGAGATCAAACATAATTGATCCTTCTACTGGCTTTGACGCCCAAAAACAGTATTTAGCAAATTTAGAGGATTCTATTAATTCTGCAATTGATTTGCCTTCAAGTATTAAAAGGTACCAAAATGTTTTGCAATACGCAAGATCGAAAGTAGACTTCGCCGTTGGCACTGGTTTATACATGCTGCCTTCCGACCTCAGACTTCAGATAGGAACAATAATAAACTATAATAATGAAATCCTTGTGGCTGGTAAAGAAGAGAAGGTCGGAAAAAACGACATAAATTCTAAGCCAGCAATAGCAATAAAAAAAGAAGCCTCACCAATCCCCGAGCCCCCCAAACCCCCCTCAAAACCCCATCCAATCCCCGAGCCCCCCTCAAAACCCCATCCAATCCCCCCAAGAAATAATGACCATGAATATGAAAAGACAGCACTTGTTATTGGATTAACTGCCCTAGGATTACTTGGTCTTTATCTTACTATAAAGTAACCCAACTATTAAGACAACTAATGTCCATAAGTGCTCAGCCATAAAGCCAACTACTTTACTTGCGGCAGACAAAAGCCAGCTAACGATCCCCCCTATTATACCAGGCAAAGAATCTATTGCCTTAGTGGCTAATTTTTTTTAATAAACTTGCAAGATGATCAAGTTGTTTTTTTACCCATGATTTATCTGATGGTGGTCCTGGTGGCACTGCTCCCCCACCACCGCCGCCTGTAATAGCCAACACCAGTGTACTTATTGCAAATCCTAAGGCTGTTATAACACTTGCTAATGTGACACCTTGCTCTCTAAACAGTGTTCTTATTCGTTCTGCTAACGTTGTGTCTTCATATAAAATTCTTTGGATAGTTTCTCTTATTCTGCTCACTTGAGTTCGTAATTGTTCTCGGTTATTAGACAACACTTCTAGTCTTGCTGATCTCTCTTGTTCAAGATCTTTTAGTCTTTGTGTTATTCTTTCTTTAACACCAGGTCCTAAGTTGTGGTCATCAGCCTCAACTAGTTTTTCTTTTTCTCTTTTTATATGCTCATCTAGTTCACCCAGTTTTGCTAAATTGTTTGTTAACTCACCCCTGATGCTTCTCAAAGCATGATCAAGGGCCGTTATTTCTCTCATAGGTAGCGGCGGATCATGGATAGTTTTTAATGCTGTTTCTTCTGAAAAACTGGTTTCTGCTTGTATTATTTTATCTGCTGTTGGGCTTAAATCTTTAAGTTCTATGTTTTGCATTTGGTTATCTGTTGGGAGTTCTTGTAGTGTGTTTTGAAGTTTAGCAACTGCTTCCCTATCTAATTTTGGTTTAGTAATGCCAAGGCGATTTTGTTCGCTCACACTGAGCCTTTGTCTAATTGTAGTCTTTGCTAAAAACTTAAATGAGTTTCGTTTATCTGTAAGCTGAAAAAGTTCGCCTTTATCATTTTTAAAAAACAAGTGATCATTTTTTGTTTCAAAATCATTAGGGTCTATAAAATCAGGAGGTTCTTGACCTAAACTTTCGTAAAATGATCTGACCTTACTTTCTGTTAATTCACGCCGCAATGATTGTAATGGATGTGTCAAAGGTGTCATTTCACTCATGTCGTCTCCAGGATCAAAAACATCATAATCTTCAATGCCTGCCATGTTTTTAAATAATTAACTTTTTATTTTGTTTTAAAAAAAAAAGTCACAAGCATATGGCTCGATTCTTGACCCGCATAAAAGACTGAAAGACCCCTTTGGGCGTAAAGGGGAAAATAAACGAATATTATTTTTCCAAATAATCCATCTACTATTGTTTCAGATAAAATTTCTTACTGTTAAATTTTCCAGACCTAGGAGCAGAGAAGTGATTGGCCGGGATCTGCAGGGCTTATTTTTCAAAAAGAACTTGATTCAGCAACAGACAAAACAGGACAGTTGTACAAAATCTGGGACGGGCAATCGTTAAGAAAATTTCTAAAAAAAATTGAGGGCAAAAAATATTTTTTTTACACAATGCAGACATATTTCAAATTTCTATTGTGATCTATGGCAAACCAAAAAGAAAGGGGAACTTGCGTTTAAGGGGAATAAAAAATAAAAAAGCAAAAAAACACAGAATAGACCCCAAAAAGACGCTAAAGCCGGCAACAAGTATGAAGCTGTAATTTTTTTTTTATGGAAAACGTTTTTTCCTACCTTTAAATTTTTTGGGGGAATTTTTAAAAGGAAAACCCATATTTTAAAAAGGGCTTAAAAGAAAAGGTTGGAAAAAGAACAAACCTTTTAATGAAACAAAGGTTTCATTAAATAAAACAGAACTTTTTTAATAAGGGGGCATTTTAATTGTTAGAGTAATTGAGGAACCCTCCTTACAAGCTGGAGCAACAATTCAAAAATTACCCATATTTAGAAAATTTTTTCATACAAAAATAAAAAAAACCCCCCCGGGAAACATATGGGAATTTTATTTTTAGCGCTGCGCCGATCATTTTAAAAAAAAATTTTATGTTTTTTTAAAGAGAAAAAAAAACAAAACCAAAAAAATAAATTTTTACAACCAAAAAATAAGAAATTTACAATGTTAATTAGGGAAACCTAAAAGTTACGGTTCGTTAAACCTTTATCATTTTTTATAAATAAGAAAATTGTTTTAGCGGGAGGTCTAAACCCCAAGGACCTTGTGTTAAAGGGTCTAACCCCTTTAAGTTTTTAACTTGATGAATATTTTAAAACGAAAAAAACGGTTAATTACCAAGGTAAAGAATAATCTTTTTCAGGGATGGGAAAAGTTAAAAAAAATTAAATAAAAAATCAAATTAAAAAAAAAAGTGAAAAAACTTAATTAATTTTTTTTTAAAAATTTTTTTTGATGCCACGAATATTCGAAAACAAGAAAAAGATTCCAATTAAATTAAATTTATTTAAAAAAGCATGGCTTTTTCACTTATCCAAAATCCCAAAGAAGAAATTTTGTTTAAAAAAAAAAACTTTCAATAAAAAAAATTTCCAAAAAGCAAAACCCAATAACCCTTTAAAAACAGTAAAAAAAAAGAAGGTAACTGCTTCTTTTTAACGGGGTTTTAAAAATTTAAAATGGAGCAATCACACTATCTCAAAAAACGGAAAATTAGGTCTTTTCAAACGTTTGACCGGGTTAAACTCCCAGTTTTTGGTTTTTTTTAAAAATTTGGGCCTGTTTCATTGCTGAAGTCTTTTCGCAAAAAAATAAAGAAACTCCAAAACCAACTTTGGTTTTTCCCTTTTTTTTTTTTTTGTTTTAAACTTTTTTTTGTAAAGCCCCCCCCCCCACTAAACATCAGGGAAAAAAAACCCAAGGTATTTAGGAACAAAAAAACAAAAGTTTTTTTAAAAAAAAAGGCCGGGAAAAAATTTTTCTCAACAAAAAGAACCGGAAAAAAAAAGGGGAATTTTAAAAAAAAAAAGAAAAATTAAAATCTTTCTCCCAAAATTAAAAACAAAACTTTAATTTAGTTTTTTTCGATAAACAAAAAAGTTTTTTTGCAAAGATTTTTTTTAATTTAAAAAAAATATTTATTAAAAAAACTCAAAAGGAAAAATAAAGTTTTGCCCCTTGGTTTAATAATAAGAAGAAGACTTTGGAAAAAGTTTTAAAAAAAGGCTTTTAGAAGGGGTTTTAAAACCCAAAAAAACGTGCGGGCAACGTTGAAAACATTTTTTAAATTTTCCAATAAATAACAAAAACCCTCCAGTTAAAAATTGTTTTTTTAAAAACCAAAAACAAAAAAAGAAAAAACTAAACGGGTCTAAAAACACGAAATTTTTTTTTTTTCTTCCCCCCCCTGGGCAAACCTCCCCCAAGTTTAATGGGGCCTTTTAAACAGTAAAAGAAGGCCCCCCTTTTAATGGGCCCCTAAACCAGAAAAAGCGGCTTAAAAAGCCAATTTAGAATTTTCTTAATTCCCCCCCCCCCTTTTCCCCCCCCAAGAAAGTCCCCCGCCCCAAAAATTTTTAGGAACAAATTTTTTATGTGGGGGTTCTTGCTTTTGGGGCCCCTTTTCCAAAAAAAACGAGAAGTTTTTAATTTTTGGGCCAATGTTCTAATTTAAAGGTTGATTTCCTTTGTTTAAAAATTTTTAAAAAACCCCCCCTTTTTTTAAAACCCCCCAAAAACCCCCCCCCTTTTTTTTTTTTTTCCCCCCCAAAATTTTTTTTCCCCCCCTTTTTAAATTTTTTTTTCCCCCAACCCCAAAATTCCCCCCCCCTTTTTAAAAGGAAATTTTTTTTTTCCCCCCCCCCCCCCCCCCCCCCCTTTTTTTTCCCCCCCCCCCCAAAACCCCCCCCCTTTTAAACCCCCCAAAAAAAAAAACCCCCCCCCTTTTTTTTTTTAAACCCCCCCCCCCCCCCCTTTTTTTTCCCCCCCCCCCCCCCCTTTCCCCCCCCCCAAAAAACCCCCCCCCCCCTTTCCCCCCCCCAAAAAGGGCCCCCCCCCCTTTCCCCCCCCTTTTAAAAAAATTTTTTGGGGGTTTTTTTTCCCCCCAGCCCCCTTTTTCCCCCCCCCCCCCATTCCCCCTTTTTTTTTTTTTTTTCCCCCCAAATTTTTTCAAAAATTTTTTTTTGCCCCCCCTTTTTTTTTTTTAAACCCCCCCCCCCTTTTTTTAAATTTTTTTTTTAAAAAATTTTCCAATTAGAGTGTCAAAGAACAGTCCAACAATAGGCGAACCAACCAAAACTCATGTAGACTTACTCCTGAGGCAAAGCCTTAATGGGTTGCACTACACTCTAATAACGCACAATGAAATACTAGTGAATACTACAAAACAACATAGCAAACAAAATTTTGTAGAAAATGTTTAACAAGAATTCCGTCTGTTCAAGCAGCGAGTGAACATGTAAAACATTGTCTTAGTCCAGTTTGACTGCAAACAGAACTAATTAATGCCAAGAGAAGGCAGAAAGGGTTGTTTTAAGAATTACAAAAAACTCCAGAGGTCTCATACTTGTTTACGCAGACTTCGAATCGCTTAATTGTTCCTTATGAAGGACCTGCTCCAAAACATTTACCAAAAACTGTTATAAATGAATAACCACCAGATTTGTTCATTTGCCTTCATTGTTGTCAGGTCAGATTGGTGAACATTCAAAGCCAGAATTATACAGAGGACCCACATGCAGCAAAACATTTCTTAAAACGCATGCAAGAAGTTCGTAATGTCTGTTCTAATAATCTAGTCCTATCCGATCTAAGAAAGACCCCTGAAGATCAAGATCGCTATGACTCAGCCACTCACTGTTGGATTTGTGGTTTAGAGCTAACACCTAAAAGTTTAAATCCAACAGTAAGAGACCCATGATCACATAGCGGAGAATTCAGAGGAGCAGCGCAATAACAATTGCAATCTTCAACTAAAGTTTGATCCTAGGACTTGGAACTTCCTATATTCTTTCATAACTTGCGAGGTTACGACTCTCATCTTATATTGCAAGCAGTAACTAGCGCCTTTAGGGTGTCATGCATTGCGCAGTCATCAGAAAAGTACATGTGTTTCACTTTAAAAAATTTATCTTTTTATTTACTCTATGCAACACCTGATTGGTTCATTAGAGTCACTGGCTAGTCCTTAAAGTCCTGCCCAATAACGAAGAATATTTTGACCCAACACTTGTTAGAAAAGGCATTTATCCTTATGAGTACATGAACAGTTGGGAAAGGTTTGATGAAGACTCACTTCCTCCTAAAGGCGCGTTCTTTAGTAGTCTTAGAGGAAAGGACATCAGTGATTCTGATTATTCTTATGCCTCAAGAAGCGTGGCAAAAATTAGACTCTAAAACAATGGGAGACTATCATGATTCCTATTTAATGGCGGATACTGTTTGTTGGCGGATATCTTTTTTTTGAAAATATACAGAAAGACCTGCATGAAACATTATAGTCTAGATCCTCGCATTATATTTCTGCGCCTGGGATGAGTTGGGATCTTTCTTAAAAAATTTTCTGGTGTACAGATATGAATTTATTAACTGACCTACCAATGCTTCAGATGATTGAAAACGGATTGCGTGGCGGAATTAGTAAGGCGTCTCACCATTACTGTAAAGCAAACAACAAATACCTAGACAACTATGATCCAAGTAGGAAGTCTAACTATCTTATGTATTTAGATGCAAACCCAATCTGTATGGTTGGGCTATGAGTCAATCACTTCCATTACGTAACTTTAAAATTGTACACAGGAGGGGTTAAAAGACATTCAAAAGTTTTTAAAATGGCTGCATACTCTAGAAGCTGATCGTAAAAGAGGTCTCATTCTAGAAGTTTGATTAGAATATCCTCATGAAAATTCATGATTACCATAATGATTACCCATTAGCAGCAGAAACCCTAAAAATGTCAATGACAGAACCACCTAAACTTGTGCCTAATCTTCGTGACAAAAAAAATTATGTCTGTCCCTTACAGACTTCCCCCAATTTTATTTAAGACATGGTTTAAAGTTAACAGCAGTTCATCGTATAATTGCATTTGATCAAGAACAGTTCATGAAACCATACATCATGAAGAACACTGATCTCAGAACTAAAATCTGCAGATGCTTCAGAAAAAGACTTTTTTCAAGTTGATGAACAACACTGTTTTGGAAAGACTATGGAAAATCCGCACAACACAAAGATGTCAGATTGGTCACTAGAGAAAACGATGCAATAAGTTGACTTCAAAACCAAATTATCAAAACTTCAGAAGATTTCATGATCAGCTTTTTGGTAATATGAATGAAAAAAAAGAAAGTTTAAAATTGGACAAAACCTTTTTTTTATTGGTTTACTGTTTTAGAGCTGTCGAAGCTTTTGATGTTAGAATTTCTTTACGACTACTTTAAACCCTTGTATCCAGAGTCCAAGTTCTGTACACAGATACAGATTCTTTTGTAATCGACATCCCTACTGAAGATTTTTACAAAGACATGGAATTAGAAGTAGCAAAAGAGCATGCTGGATGGTACGACACATCTGATTACCCTTAAAGATTCACCTTTGCATTCAGTTATTAATAAGAAGGTTTTAGGTAAGATGAAGGATGAATTATCTGGAGGTGTGATCAAGGAGTTTATTGGTTTAAGGTCGAAAATGTACAGTCTTTCAAGCCAAACAAAAACTGTTAAAAAAGCAAAGGGAATATATCGCAGTGTTGTGCAGTCAAACATATCACATGACAACTAACAAAGAAGCATTGTTCAATAAAAAGACTTTTCATCATGACAATTACAAACTACGATCTAATCTGCATGAGATTAACACAACTGTTGTAACAAAACGGTCTCTTGACAGCACTAACACAAAAAGAGTATTTGTTAATCCAGAGTATTCATATGCAATTGGTCACTGGAGGACATTTGGTCAAGCGCAATTAGATACTCAGTAATTTCTTTATCCAGTATAGCCGATTATTTGTGGTTGTTGTTTCAAGATTTTTGATTTTTTCAAAAATATTAGGATCTATTGGCAGTTTATTCTTTATCATTGTTTTAATAATAAATTTATACGCAAATAATTTTTTTTGAGCTTCCATTTTAAACTCAAATGTATTTGCCTAAATTAACTAAGCGACTGAACTGTGTCTGGTGGGATTATCTGCAGTTCTTCCTTCACAAAAGATCTTCGGGGGGCTGGTCGTTTTGTTGTGTCAGTTTCTCGTAAATAATACACGGGCGGATTCATTTTCACAATTTTTTTTATCTCATATGGATCAACACACCAAACTGGATCTGTTGCCCTGATGCGAGTGTCCCCTTCCGCTTCTCCCGGTGAATAAAGGTATCTCACTTTTAAACCAAATGGCAATAGTTTGCTGGATAGAGTCTTCAATAGCAACATTTATTCGTTTGGTTTTGATTGCTTGTACTGGTTTAAGCCCTTTAAATTCTTCATTATTCATTGCGCGCAAAACTGAGGGCAGCTTTTTTACCCATTCTGTGTTTGCGAGAATTGTCAATCAGCTCTCGTGATACTGGTAGGAGAAAAGTCTTTCAGATAACTGTTTGTTAAAGTTTTCAACCAAAGCCTGTGATCTGTGAACTCCTGGAATGCCTCTTTAAATGGTAACTCTATGTTTTAACAATAATTGATTCACTTGACCTTTAAATTCTTTTCCGTCATCGACTTGAATCATGCGAGGATAAGTTAACGGGCCTCGTTGATATATCAGTTGTAAAGCGACAGCAACAGCAGAAGCACTCTTTTGTGTTAATGGTTCAGCATCTTTGTATCTTGAAGCTATGTCCAATGACTGTAAGTGCGTACTTAAAATCTTTTTCGTCTAATTCGTATCATGGGTTAAATATAGAAGATCCATTTGATGGGTGTCGTTTGGAGTTATATTCACAAAGTGTGGTCTCTGTATTCGTTTAGGCGCTGGTAGATAAATTTGCCAAATCGCTTGTTTTAGATAACCATTCTTTTGCTGTTTGTTCACTGACTCCAGCTGCTTGGCTTAGCTTTTTAATTGCTGTTATTCCCTTCCAATATCCTTTTGGTGAATAATAGATTTTGTTCATTTTTTATTCAGCCAATATTATGCGCAACAAAATACACAACGGTCATGCCAAAGACAATAAACAATATTTCTTGCATCTTTTGTTTTTCTGATGGTTGATAAAATCGCTGAATTTTGGTGGAGGCAATGTCTCGATTGGCTTGCCTGTTACAAGATAATATTCTTTTATTGCTTGATCAACATCTTTAAATGTGTAAGCTGCATGTCCCTGTTTTTTCAGTTCATCGTTAATAAAATCTAACTGCTCAATTCTCTGCTTTTCATACGCAGCTTGTGCTGCGGCTAGTTGCTCCATAGCTCTGTTATGTCTTTTTCCTCTCATCGTTATTTTGTAGTTTTACTAAATTGCGTAATTACTTCCGCTAAAAGCAAGCGCATTAACCACAGCGCCACCAATCATCATTACGAGTGAAGCCATTTTTATAAATGTATTTTTTTTAATTTTACATATTGATACTGTCTGGAATTATTCCTTGCTTAACTAAAAAATCTTTCGTAGCAAATGAAGCTGTAATAACAGCAATCAGCTTTGCTGAGTCCTTCAAAGTCTAGTTTTGCCAAGATCTGCTGGTTTTTATTCTTAACAAGCTTTTACCAAGCATTGTGTATCCTACACTTAGACCTCCAATAACAGCAGAATGGTATACAAGGTTGGCAACAGTTTTTTTTCGGTGCTCATTTTTTAAAAATAAAATAAAATTTATTATTAATAAAACATGAACTGCGATGATTTACTTCCTGAACTTATGATTACAAATGATCAAGTTGATGACCAAGCTATTATGCGCAAAAAGGAAGGGCTGTATTCTTTAGCAGCATGTGGAAAAACAAAACAGTACCTTGGAAATGAATTCAGCATAGAACAGATTCAACAAATGTCGCCACAAGACATTTGTAAAGTATCACAACAGGTATGAAGCGCAACTGGGGTCAAGAATGGTAAAAAGTGTTGGGCAAACGGTTCTTAGTTTGTACACTAAACTAGTTAGTAGATTTGCTCCCATTGATTCTGAACAAGATTTTATGTATGATTTAACACAGGATCCCGTTTTAACAAAGTCATTAGAGTCTCTAGGATGTGATCTATATTACAGATTTGGAACATTGTTATCGCCATTAATCATGGATAATTACTTTTAATCATATAGATTTTGTTTCCCTTCAAAATGACCGAGCCAGAAAATCAGCAGAATCAGAAAACATTGAATCAGGTGGAGAAAGTGACCAGTAAAAAAGCCTCCTCATCCTGGGCGCGTTGCAGCAGGAAAAAAAAATTAGCAGAGTGGAACAAACAAAAAAAATAATGTTGCAATCACAGAATATAAACTCATAATGAAAACATAACACCGCCAACGCCAACAGTTGTTTCAATGCCAGCTGTAAATACACAAGTTGATTCAAGACCTACAACACCAAAGTCGTCATGGAATATTGAATTTAAAACAGTTGTCATTTTGGCGTCATTGCTGCTGGGGTGGTTATTAACGGTTATAAAATATATAAAACAACGCCAGCAAAAACCAAAGCAGTCCAAAAAATCTCAGCCACTAAATACAGAAGCCGAACAAAAAAGCATGCCAGA
Organism: Conus canariensis; assembly: GCA_033310375.1. Classification (NCBI taxonomy): domain Eukaryota; kingdom Metazoa; phylum Mollusca; class Gastropoda; order Neogastropoda; family Conidae; genus Conus; species Conus canariensis. The sequence goes on along the minus strand of CM065734.1, from coordinate 39,591,461 downwards.
ACTGCCAACAACAAAATCTCATTTTGATCCATTTGATATGCAATAATATGTTAAGAACTTAATAAATAATTATAAGTGACTTGAATAAGAACTTGATAACGACTTGATGACGACTTGATGAAAACTTAAATAAGAACTTGATAAGAACTTGATGACGACTTGATAAGAACTTAATGACGACTTGATGACGACTTGTTAAGAACTTGAAATAAGTACTTGAATAAGTACTTGAATAAGAACTTGTTAAAGAACTTGATGATGACTTGTTAAGAACTTGATGTTGACTTGTTAAGAACTTAAATAAGAACTTAAATAAAAACTTGTTAAAAACTTAAATAAGAACTTGAATAAGAACGTGATGCCAACTTGAATAAGAACCTAGAACGACTTAATGACGATTTTTTTCATAAAACACAATTAATTGTTACATTCTTTTCCGGGGAGACAACCCTCTTCACTTCTGAAGGGTTTGCTGCCTTTATGTAGTATCTAGGTCAGACATGTCTGGCCACGGCTTACTCAACTGCAAATATTGCCGAGTCAAAGCGTCGCACTGTTTCCGGGTTCGTGTCGAGTTACACATAACGGAGTTGGGGCGTCGTTTTACTGCAGGCCGCCACGCAGCATTGTATAAATTTAGACGGCTAAATTCCCCACCGGCGTCGTTTAGTGCAGGCGTTAGCCGTCACGCGGCATTGTATAAATTTAGGCGGCTAAATTCCCCACCCCAAAATAATCTTTTCCCAATTTTATGTATTAAAAGCAGCATTTTTATATTCAATCTAATAAAGTATTTAAAATAAATTTTATTAAAAAGTAGTGACTAAAAAGTAAGGTAAGATGCACTTTGTTAATTAGCTTTTGGTGTTGTTTTAACAAAATAAAAACAACTTTACTCTAGGCAAGTAGACACCATGTAATTGTAAGCGTTTGTTTGTGTACAGTATATATATAAATCTTGAAGATAACAACATTGGGGATATGCCTGCAGTAGTTTTAAAATACTTGGTTGTCATGGTATTGCAAAAGTCTAAATTTGCCCTCTTCCCTGCCCTCTAGTGACTCTTCCCATTTCGTGTTTCGTTTGTCTGGGTCACTGGCGCGGCTATAAACGCCCGTAAAACCACATGTGTTGTGTTGTCTGGGTCACTGGCGCGGCTATAAACGCCCGTAAACCCAAATCTGGAAGAGTCACTAAAAAGGGGGTGAGGGGATTGCCCAAATTAGACAAATAGAAAGCAGGCAAACAAGTATAAAAGTATACTACTGTTGGAGGCATATTCTCAAAACCCTTCACATCTGGCCGTGTTATATGTGACCCTCTGGGTCTGGCTTGGGGCCCTAGGGCGCCATAGGGTCTCAAGTGAGATCCAGAGGTGATCAGTAATGCGGCCAGATGTGAAGAGTTTTGCAGAAATTTTATTTCACATTTGATGAATGTATGCGTGAAAATGATGTTTATTGATCAAGAAAAACGAAGCAAAAATTAAAATCTGAAAAAGTTTTCTAAATTAGTGTTTAAAAACAGATAATCCTACACATTATGTATGTTTGTAAAGTGTTTACTATTAGAGAACTATAAAATAGGCATTCTGGGTAAGCCGGCGGAGCAACAGCGGAGCCGGCTTCAGCCGGTTGGAGCTGGGCGGAGCTGGGTGAGCCAGAATGCCTATTTTATAGTTCTCTATTTCCTTCCTGCTCTGTGTGGTATGTGTGTGTGTGTGTGTGTTTGTTATGTGTTGTGTGTTTGTTATGTGTGTGTGCTTTGTAGTTGGTTGTTGTGTGTCGTGTGTGTGTGTGGTGTGTGTGTGTGTGTTACTGCCTTGCAATCAACACCATTGGAGTAAAAAAGAAAAGCTTCCTGCCAGTCAAAGACTGTGGAGGAGAGGGGAGGGGGCGGGGGGGGGGCGGGGACAGACCGAGAGGGCGAGGGGGGGGGGTGGTGATAATGTCTTAACATAATCAGAAAAGATTTTGTTTTTTTGACTTGACTTCCGCTCACCGAAGTAGTTGGACGTGTCTGACGAGAGCTCCGCAACACGACAGGCTTTGAAGTCTTATTTGTTACCTCCATGTTTTGCAGTCTGTGAACTAAGCTGTTTCTTATCTGGAATATTTGAATGGAACTACTGTGCGAGAAACAACTGACTTTCTTTCTGTGGAGACTGTGACATGGTGTGTTAGCTTTCTGTGTGGTAAGATGGAGTGAATGCAGATGTTAGCGGTGAGGTGAGCGTGGCGCTATAGTTTTTTTTTCCTCCTTCTATTTCTCAAGAGATGAACAATTAAGATTACCAAGACGCAACATTTATTAAACCAAAGATGTACAATGGCAGGAGAATACATGAAAAATGACCCCCACCATTTCTGGATATTTTACGGGAAGAGGAGGTGAAAAGCGGAAACCGTCTTCGTCGTCGAGTGAAGTGAGTACCCCCCAGCCCGAGTCAAGAGAGCAGAACTATGAGCAAGAAACAGAAGCAAGATTTAGAAGAAGCGTAGATGAAATGACAATGCAAGAAACTCTGTGTGAAATTAAAGCGGCTTTGACGAAGCTGTCCACGAAGGAGGATGTTTCACCAGCTGAGAGAGGAGATGGAGAGACTTAGAACTTCAATGACAAACAGGATTGAAGTGCTAGAGAGCAATGTTAATGGACCTACAAAATGAAAATGACAAACTTTCCTCTGAGGTTTCTAAAACTCGCGCGGAGAATGCAGAACTCAAAGCACAACTGGCCGAGATTTTGAAAGAAACCAGCTCTCTTAGAAGTGTGCAAAACGACAACGAACAACACGGCCGGTCGTGGAACGTACGTATGTACGGTATCAGAGAGGCGCAAGAGGAGACAGCAGAGGACTGTGTCAAGAAATGTGTTGAGGTGTTTTCTCAAAAACTAGGCGTCTCTGTGTCGGCAGCTGATGCGCAGGTAGCCCACCGGTTGGGAGGATGTCCACGGGAGGCGCGAGGCCGCGCCCCATCATTCTCCGTTTTTTTTTCACGGAGGAAGCGCGGACAGGTGTTGACCGCCCGGAGAAAACTGAAACAGACCGGAGTGACTGTAGCAGAGGACTTGACCCAGGCCAACTACAAGCTGTTGAAGAAAGCCAGTGCCCACTCTGCAACGATGGCCACTTGGTCATCGAATGGGAAAATATTGGTAAAATTGAAAAATGGAAAGACACTGAAAATAGATGTAAAGATGGACATTGATTCCTGCTTCAGGAGAGAAATGGCGTGAGTGTAATTGAAATGATCATATATTCTTTTTTGGATGAAGCGAGTGTGTGTGTGTGTGTGTGTGTGTGTGAGTGTGAGTGTGTGTGTGTGTGTGTGTGTGTGTGTGTTGTGTGTGTGTGTGAGTGCGCGCGCGCGTGTGTGTGCGAGTGAGTGAGTGGGTGAGTGTGTGTGTGTGTGTGTGTGTGTGTGTGTGTGTGTGTGTGTGTGTGTGTGTGTGTGTTGTGTACGTGTTTGTGCGGGTGGGTAGGGGGGTTGTGTGTGTGGGAGGGGCGGAGGAGGCATATTCTTATCGTCAGTTTATTTTTCAGCACATGAAGTTAATAGTCCTTTTTCATCTCCTTTTTCTTTATTCATTTATTTTATCGCCCCCCCTCTCTCTCTCTCTCTCTCTCTCTCTCTCTCTCTCTCTCCCTCTCTCTCTCCCCCCCTCTCCTCCCCTCCTCTCTCTCCCTCTCTCTCTCTCTCTCACACACGCACACACTCTCTCTCTCTCTTTCTCTCTCTGCTCACCCCCATCACTCCGCCATCTCTCTCTCTCCCGCCTTTTCCTTTCCCTTGTCGCACAGACCCACACAAAGAACCCCATGAGTTCAGACGTATGCATAAAATACTCTCTCTGGGTAAAATGATCTTGTGATGGTTTGTGTTTCTGTTTCATCACTGGGCTTAGTTTCACTTACAAGAAGAGAATGATTGTTCACTGCTGGTTGTGCGGTGAATTTACATATTCTTCTCCCCCCCCCCCCCCCCCCGGCCCCCCCCCCTCTCTCTCTCTCTCCTCTCCTCCTCTCTCTCTCTCTCTCCTCTTGTAACGTTGGTAATTTTCTGTCGCCATCAAAGAGATGTTAGGTAACAGACTTAATGTTGTTTCCCTAGAACATGTAACTAATGAAAAAATGCAATATAAGTAAAGATCGTGCGCGCGCGCGCACGCACGCGCGTACAGACAGAAGACACACACCTCTGCAGAGAAAAAAGGAAGGGGAGGGTAATTACCGGTCTCCTCTTCAGCTTCGTTCTCTTCTACTCTTCCCGTCACAGCGCTCCTGCTCCCACCCCGGCTTCCACCCACTCCCCCCTTCCTCTTAACAGTCTGTACGGTTCTTCTGTTGTGTCTACTTACAGCAATACGCATCGGCAGAAGATATTGATCCCCTCCACCCAGTCTCCCCCCTTATCTTTTTTTTTTTTTTTAAATTATTTCAGATCTAATATTGTTGCACAGTGATGATCACTGAAGCTGTTGGAGGATGCCTGCAGACAAATAGTTACTGAGAGAGGTGGATTAAGGATACTGATAAGAAGCGATGATGACAGTGTTGCTGGATATCATTCCTCCCTTAGTACTCAATGATAATGTGGTGGTGTGTGGCTAGATGATGTTGATGGTGAGGTTGAGGGGTGAGGCTGGCAGATGTAGTTTCAAAAGGGTGACTGGGTAGTATTGTTGGCAGATGTTCACAGATAACGACAGGAGGTAATGGTATATGAGGTTGATGAGGTATGTTGGACAGAAGATGCGGATGGCAGAAAATGAGTGTACTGTTGATGGATGACGTTGACAGATGAAACTGATCGATAATTTGATGGAGAAACTGATGGAGGATGTCGGATAGATCAGTGAAGTGGATGAATGACTCGTGGGTGGTACGAATCAGATATATTGATTTATTATATTAATTAAGGAATAGACTGGCAAGATAATGTTGACCGAAAGTGAGAGATGATGTGGATGAACTTTATTGATTCTTGAAAGGATTGATGATGTTGATATGTAATAAGATTTGATCATATTGATTGTTGCATTGGATGATCTTTAAAGCCGAGGTTGATCGGTAACATTGATTGGCAATACTGGTGGAAGATGATGGACCATTTCTGTATGCAATAGTGAAGATTACACGAAAGAAAAACCATTTGGTTAGAAGATAATGTAAACACTCTCTCCTCTCTCTCTCCTCCTCTCTCTCTCTCTCTCTCTCTCTCTCTCTCTCTCTCGCTCGCTCGCTCTCGCTCGCTCGCTCGCGCGTTTCCGCATTGCTCCTCTCCCTTTCTGTCTCTCTCTCTCCCTCTCTCTTTCTGTCTCTCTCTCTTTCTGTCTCTCTCTTTCTGTCTCTCTCTTCTGTCTCTCCCTGTCTCTCTCTCTTTCTGTCTTTCTCACTCTCTCTCTCTCTCTCTTCTCTCTCTCTCTCTCTCTCTCTCCTCTCTCTCTCTCGTTCGCTCGCTCGCTGTTCCGCTTTGCTCCTCTCCATGATAAACTTTGATAAAAGTATTGCAATAAGATTTTTGCTTTTGTTATCTCTCTCTTATATTTGTCGGTAGGAATCTAATGCTGATGAACAAAAATCCCTGATGGGGATGGATGATGCTGATGGATAAATGTTGACAGGAGATGTGGAAGAATGATCTCGATGGATAGTATTAGAAATGATGTCATTGTGTTGGGTGTTGGTTATGTTTGCAACATATGATAATAGTGAAGCAGATTATTGCTGTGCATGAATGATATCCATGGATAATGTTATTAAACTATGTTTGTGATTAGATGTTATAGAGAATGCTGATTGGGAAGGTAGCTTCATTTATATGAGCAGTCAATAGCTGACATTGACGGAAGGTAATCATGGATGACTTGGATGAGATAAGCAGGATGGGTGGTGCTGATGTGGTGAGGTTGATGTGTAGTGAGGATGGATGGAGTTGGAGGATGAAGCAGATTGATGACTTGGGGAACAATGAATATATGGAGGGTGAGAAAGAATGTTCCGACAAGGTCATATTAATTAGTTATATTGATACAGGATGCTAACTGATCAGGTGGATTAGTAATATTGCTAGAGGTGGTCGGGTGAACTCCAGGTGGGATGTTGATGGCATCTTATTATGTTGTTATTTGATATTGATGTCTGAGTTGACAGATCGGGTTATATAGAGATGTTGAAGCGCTACCTGATAAATGTTAGCGACGATCTGATCCTCTTTTTTGTATGTACTAGTAAAGTTCTATGAAAAAGTTTGTCACAAAGTAATATACGTTAGACAGGCGCGGGTTCATGCGCGCGCGCGCGCCGTCCCCCCTCCCCCCTCCCCCCCCCCCCTCCTTTTTTTTCTTTTTATGATAGATCAGCATGGAAGGTAATCAAGAGAAATTTTTCCTATGTTCTGCTCGTCCCTCGTACCGCGTAAAAAGTTGTTCTGTAAAAGTCACTACAATTTTTTTCTTTTTTTTGTCGTGCATTGATGGACAACTTCTCTTCTTTCTTGGTAAGACGTCATTACTGCCATGGGTGTGGTGGTTACACTATTTGATGATTTTTTTCATTAAGTCTACATCTACAATGTTTTCTCTAAGTCTACATCTACAAAGCTGATGGGTGCTGTACAGAGAAATGGGTGATATAGACGGGGACACGAACTACTAATGCTTGATTGTTGAATTTGCTCGTTTTGTTTTTTCTTTGAAAAGTTGTTTTTGATAATCTGAGCTTCTTTAATTGTGTTGATTTTGAAATGAAGTATGGAGTTTTCATGGCCATGTTCATAAGTTATGCAAAGTGATATTAAGAGGAGTGGACTATGTGTATTGTTTAGACGTGACTTTTTCTTGGAAATGAAGGTGTTGTCATTGATGTTATTGTTGTTTTAATAACTCTTGAAAGGCTTTGACAAAATTATGCTTTTTATACATGACCTTATTTAGTAGGAGATTTTCCCCTCTGACCCTGTTTTCTTTCTTCCTTGAAACATTTATCAAACCCGACTTACCGTTATTGAAAATACCAATGGTGCATAACCCCACTTACCCCCCCTCCCCCCCCCCCCCCACTGCTCCCCCGTCCCTTTCCCCTCCCCCCCCCCTCCCCCAAACTATTGATCAAACCCGACCTGCTGTTATTGAAATACTCATGGCGCATAACCCCACTTACCCACCACCCTTCCCCCTGCTCCCCCCCCCCCCTTATTGAAAAATACCAATGGTGCATAACCCCACTTACCCTCCCTCTCCCCTCCCCCTGCTCCCCCTCCCTCTCACCTCCCCCCTGCTCCCCCTCCCTCTCACCTTCCCCCCCCCCCCCCCCAAACTATTGATCAAACCCGACCTGCTGTTATTGAAATACTCATGGTGCATAACCCCACTTACCCTCCACCTTCCCCCCTGCTCCCCCCTCCCCCTCCCCCCCCCCCCCCCGAAACATTTATCAATCCGACTTACTGTTATTAAAATACACATGGTGCATAATCCCACTTACCCTCCCCCCCCCCCCTGCTCCCCTATCCCTCCCCCCCTGCTCCCTATCCCCCCCCCTCCAGAAACATTTATCAAACCCGACTTGTTATTAAAATACACATGGTGCATAATCCCACTTACCCTCCCCCCCTGCTCCCCTATCCCCCCCCCCCCTTCCCAGAAACATTTATCAAACCCGACTTGTTATTAAAATACACATGGTGCATAATCCCACTTACCCTCCCCCCCCCCCCCCTTCTCCCCTATCCCCCCCCCTTCCCAGAAACATTTATCAAACCCGACTTGTTATTAAAATACACATGGTGCATAATCCCACTTACCCTCCCCCCCTGCTCCCCTATCCCCCCCCCCCCCCCCCCCCCCTTCCAAGAAACATTTATCAAACCCGACTTATTAAAATACACATGTGCATAATCCCACTTACCCTCCCCCCCCCTGCTCCCCTATCCCCCCCCCCCTTCCCAGAAACATTTATCAAACCCGACTTGTTATTAAAATACACATGGTGCATAATCCCACTTACCCTCCCCCCTGCTCCCCTATCCCCCCCCCCCCCCCTTCCCAGAAACATTTATCAAACCCGACTTGTTATTAAAATACACATGGTGCATAATCCCACTTACCCTCCCCCCTGCTCCCCTACCCCCCCCCCCCCCCCCCCTTCCAGAAACATTTATCAAACCCGACTTATTAAAATACACATGGTGCATAATCCCACTTACCCTCCCCCCCCCCTGCTCCCCTATCCCCCCCCCCCTTCCCAGAAACATTTATCAAACCCGACTTGTTATTAAAATACACATGGTGCATAATCCCACTTACCCTCCCCCCCCCCCCTGCTCCCCTATCCCCCCCCCCCCCCCCCCCCCCTTTCTCAGAAACATTTATCAAACCCGACTTGTTATTAAAATACACATGGTGCATAATCCCACTTACCTACCCCCCCCCCCCCTGCTCCCCCATCCCCACTCCCCCCCCCCCCCCCAAACATTTATCAAACCCGACTTACTGTTATTAAAATACACATGGTGCATAATCCCATTTACCATCCCCCCACCTGCCCCTCCCCCTCCCTGTCTCCCCCCCCCCCCCCCAAACATTTATCAAAGCTGACTTACTGTTATTAAAATACACATGGTGCATAATCCCACTTACACTCCCCCCACCTGCTCCCCCATCCCCCCCCCTCCCTCCCAAACATTTATCAAAGCTGACTTACTGTTATTAAAATACACATGGTGCATAATCCCACTTACCATCCCCCCACCTGCTCCCCCATCCCCCCCCCTCCCTCCCAAACATTTATCAAAGCTGACTTACTGTTATTAAAATACACATGGTGCATAATCCCACTTACCTCCCCCCACCTGCTCCCCCATCCCCCCCCCCCCTCCCTCCCAAAACATTTATCAAAGCTGACTTACTGTTATTAAAATACACATGGTGCATAATCCCACTTACCCTCCCCCGCTCCCCCATCCCCCGTCGCCTCCCCATCACGCTTTGCACGTGACAAAAATAAGTCGCCCCAATACACCTGTCCTTGAAGACGGTCAGTTGAATGTGTTCACAAGTACATTGAACTTGAGGCACACACACGGTGCGTGAGCGCGATTCCACACCCCATCGGCACCCCCTCACCCCTTTCCCTTTCCTTTCTTGTTAGTGAGGGTACGTGTGTGTGCGCGCGCGTGTGTGTGTGTGTGTGTGTGTGTGTGTGTGTGTGTGTGTGTGTGTGTGTGTGTGTGTGTGTGTGCTCGATCATTTCACTTAGTTATTATGCATACAGAACGGAAAGCATACGTTTCACTTTTTTTTTCAAAGTCAAGTTTGTCTTAGTTTGATTCTGCTTTATCTATGTGTTCCATTGCCTTTATAGGTATATTGCGTCCTTTTTCTTCTCCGTGTTCTTATTCTTCTTGGTCTTGTTCTTGTTCTTCTTCTACTTCTTCTTTCTTCTTTTTCTCCGCGCCAGCCGCTCGACTGCGTTGGTCAAGCAAATTGTGACTCATTTTTTACTTTAAAGCGTACGTGTTTGTAGTCTGGTAGATTATTTTTTTTTAGTATGCATTTGTGTATGTTTGTGTATGTGCATATATTTTTGTTTTTTTTTTCTTAGTTGTTCTAGTATCAAGGGTTGTATTTGGGCACACTATCATGGCTGGGGAGAAAAACATAGAAAAGTAAGGATACTTAAAGAGGAATGGACTCTATAGCAATATCATCTTTGAATTGCCAAGGTCTCGGGGAATACTCCAAAAGAAAGGATGTGTTTCAATTTTTAAGACAAAAACAATACTCTATTTATTTTCTATAAGACACCCATTTCACAAGTAAATTAGAATGCCAGATAAGAAGTGAATGGGGTTATGAATGTGTATTTGCTTCCAACAACTCTCGATCAAGAGGTGTTGCAATACTCTTTAATAATAACTTTGAATTCAAAATAAAGAAAACTATTAAAGATGCTCATGGTAATTACATAATAGTAACTATTAATACAATGGGAAAAGATTTAGTATTAGCGAATATCTATGGACCAAATAATGATGAACCATCTTTCTTTGAAAATGTAAAATTAAAAATAGAAGATTTAAATGTCCCCAACATAATAATGGCAGGGGACTGGAATCTCGTTCTTGATCCTAGTAAGGATTATCACAATTATAAACATATCAATAACGCTCGCGCACAGGAAGAAGTTATGGAAATTATGTCTAGATTAGAGCTAGTTGATATTTGGAGAGAGTTGAACCAAGACACGTGGCGATATACTTGGAGAAGACCAAAACCGTTTCAACAAAGCAGGCTAGATTTCTTTTTACTGTCCGACACGCTTATCACTTACATAGAAGATGCCGACATTTTGTTTGGATACAGAACAGATCACTCTTTGATATACATAAATATTGCTTTTAAAAAAGAAGAGAGGCATAAAGGATTCTGGAAATTTAATTCTTCTCTTTTAAGAGACAAACAATATGTAAATCTGGTCAATGAAACGATTGAAAGAATCAAGGGACAATATGCATTACTACCATACAATAAACGCTCTGTCAGTAAAATCCCAAATGATCAAATCCAGTTCTCAATTTCAGACCAATTATTTTCAGAAACTCTAATTATGGAAATAAGAGCAGAAACAATAACATTCAGTATTCGCAAAAATAGAAATAGAAATGAAAAAGAAAAACAAATTGAAAAAGCAATACAAGATTTGGAAAACAAAAATGGCTTGCTGGAAACAGACTTGAGATCTTGAAAAAGAAAAAGGAAGAGCTGAGTGAGCTAAGGAAAACGAAAATTGACGGAATAATGATTCGATCCAGAGCCAAATGGGCATCCTACGGGGAGAAAATAAGCAAATATTTCTGTTCACTGGAGAAAAGGAATTTTGTAAGCAAAAGAATGCTTAAACTTGTCATGGACCAAGGAACAACTCTGACAGAAACGGATGATATGTTAAAAGAGACAAAGAACTATTATGAAAACTTATACACAGAAAAGGAAGTAAGTGATACTGAGATTGGAAATTACGTAGATAACCTGCCAAAACTCAGTCAGCTAGAATCCAAACAATTGAAGGGATTAATCACTTTAGAAGAAGCCACCAAAGTCCTAAAAAAATATGGAAAATGATAAGAGTCCTGGAACAGATGGTATGACAGTAAATTTCTTTAAATTCTTTTGGAGACAATTAGGAGATTTTGTTGTCCGTTCGCTAAATGAGGGGTACAGTAACGGAGGAATGTCTATAACACAAAAAGAAGGAATAATTATTGGTCTTCCTAAAGGAGAGAAACCGCAAGAATACTTGAAGAACTGGAGACCTATCTCACTTCTAAATGTAACCTACAAAATTGCTTCAGCTGTATTGCAAACAGAATAAAAATGGTTTTACCAAAACTCATAAACGAGGACCAGACGGGATTCGTTCCAGGTAGATATATAGGTGATAGTTTACGAACAATATACGATTTAATTTCTTATTTAGAAGTGAATCGCTTACGAGGGTTATTAATTTCTGTCGATTTTGAGAAAGCTTTCGATTCAGTTAACTGGTCATATATGAATAAAATTCTGTCTGCATTTGGATTCGGAAACGGAATACAACGATGGATATCATCTTTTTACAATAAGATAAAGTCTTACGTAATAGTGAACGGGAAAGTGTCATCATGTTTTTCAATTGGAAGAGGTTGCCGCCAAGGGGACCCTATATCTCCATATCTATTTGTTTTGTGTGTTGAAGTACTGGCGAACAAAATAAGGCAAGACAACGATATCAAAGGCATAAAGATAGAAAACACAGAATTTAAGATAAATCAGTTCGCAGACGACACCACCTTTACGTTAGAAGGAGATACGAAATCATATGAAAAGTTATTTACAAACCTTTATGAATTTGAGCAAATAACAGGACTGAAATTGAACTATGAGAAAACGTTTAAATGTTTGGTTAGGTATAGATACAAACTCTACGAAAACATATTTATCCCACTATAAAATGGAATGGAACCCCTCAAAATTCAAAATTCTAGGACCGTGGTTTACGAATAGGCTATCGGATATGACGGAAATTAATATGAAAGATAAATTCTCAGAAGTCCAAACCTTGTTCAAAATATGGACGAAAAGAGTAATAACACCATTAGGTAGAGTAGCTGTGCTCAAATCATTAGTGCTATCAAAATTGGTGTACTTATGGATCCTTCTACCGAATCCTCCTGATTCCCAGATTGCTTTATTACAGAATATTTGTTTCAAATTTGTTTGGAACAACAAAAATGATAAAATTAAAAGAAAATACTCAGTACATAATATACAGAAGGGAGGGATAGGCATACCCGACCTGAAAATGTACATCAGCTCCTTGAAAATCGCCTGGATAAGGAAAGCGTACATGTACAATTTTAAGTGGAAAATAATATTACATTTATTATGTCCCGAAGTAAGTAATATTGATGCATATGGTCCTAATAGATTTACTGAAAACAATGTTATTAACAAATTTTGGAAAGGAGTTTTTCAAGCATATCAAAGGTTCTGCAAACAGGTAGAGTTATACGAAAGTACAGATTTAGCCACTGAACCTATTTTTTTGTAATGAGAAATTTAAAGTTGGAGAAAAACCATTCTTTTACAAGAAATGGATGCAGAAAAATATATTTTTAGTTAAACATTTACTCAGTGTGGATGGTGACTTTGTAAACCACGACGAATTGTCAGAAAAAATGGGACTTCAGGTCAATTTTCTAAATTATGTAAGTTGCGTGCGTTCGATCAAAGCTTATGCAAAGAAAAGAAGACTGACATTAAATAGTAACATTAGTAATGATAAAACCTTAGCACTACAAAAAATTTGTAGTGTTACTAAGGGAACACGTACTTATTACGATATTATGGTAGAAGCCAATGAAGTTCTTAACATAAGCGCCTTTGTCAAGTGGGAACAACGTCTTGATATACCTATTGACTGGATAGAGGTACTGAAAAGGATTAAGAAAATCAAAGAAACAAAACTGAAATGGTTCCAAATTAGAATATGCCACAGAATTTTGGTAACAAATAGTGTGCTGAAAAGCATGCAGATTGTTGATAGCGACAAATGTAATTTCTGTAATAGAGAAAAAGACTCAATTAATCATTACTGTGGGAATGTGAGTTTACACACGCTTTCTTGAAAGACCTTGAAAGAGCTCTAAAAGTAAATTGTTCACACTGTGAAAGATTATCCCTTAATGTGGAGATTATATTATTTGGTACGGATGAGAAAACAAAAACCGATGATATGCTAGACCTGATAATTTTAATGGGAAAATATTTCATCTATAAATGTAGAATTAACAAAACAAAACCCAGTGTAAACATGTTTTTGAAGGAGCTGAACTACAGATATAAAATGGAGAAATATATGTCCTTGATGGAGATGAATCATGCTACCTACCAAGAAAAATGGTCACCATATACTAAACTACTAGAGGACTAATGGTTATATTATGTACTATATATACATGTGTATGTATGTATGGTGAATGTATGAATGTATGTTCAAAATAAGCGCTGTATTTTTTTTTTTTAATTTAAAGTCATCCGTGACCTTGGAGCCTCGAGAAAATAATCGTAAATTAAAGTGTGTCTGTACAATTTAACTTCTTCGAATGCCATACTTCGATGGAGTCGATGATTTAAGTAATACGTTTTATAACCCTGCATTATGTTTGTGTACATTATTCGTTTTGTGTGCCCATTTAAAAGATAAATATTCTAGATCAGGGAAAAACCCTGCGGTAGCAAGATAGTCGTTACTGTATAATTATTTGAATAGTTGGTAGTAGAGTTCTAATTCAAATGACATGCCGATTTTTTTTTTTTTTTGGGGGGGGGGGGGGGGGGGGGGGGCATGGAGGGGATATTTTTGTTGTTTTTGTTCTATGTGACCATTGTAATTGTTTGAAATGAAATAAAAGAGCTCTTTTCAAAGAGAGAGAGAGAGAGAGAGAGAGAGAGAGAGAGAGTGAGTGAGTACCAGGCAAAAAAATTTTTTTTTGTTTTTGACCAGTAACCCTAAGGGCAAAATCCAACGAGTTTCTTTCGAATATCAAATGAATCTCAAACGGAAAGACACTGAATTAGAACCCTGAAGTTCTCTTTTTTCTTTTTCTTTTTTTTTTTTCTTTTTTTTTCAACTTTCTCGTCTTTCACTTCTATCTACTTTGAGATCTTAACGTAAAACTCAGACTCCACAATTCGCCGAGTTTTGTAACCAACCTTGAGATTGGTTTAAAAAAAAAAAAAAAAAAAAGAGTCGTCAATAATTCACACGCTGCCATTGGACAATAAAAAAAGAAACGGAAGGAAATTCCTTACACAACACTCTCCTGTTACGGGGAAAATGTCAGGCAGAACGCCCTCAATCGATCGCCGTAGAATTCAAGCAACCGTTCTAAAGTATAGACCACACTCTCCACCACCAAAGTAGGGTAGGTAACCAGTCTAGGTGAGAGAGATTCCTCTGACATCTGTCAATGGCTGAAGACGTTAGATGCAGGCCTCCCTGTGCTTCCCATGCCCCACCATCACGCGGATTTTGCTGATAATGTATGACTTAGGAAATCTTACATATATGTCAGCGAACCGCCAAGAGAAACGTGGACAAACGAGTCACAAGACAAAACACGACGCGTTTCGACCTCTTAGGTCTTCTTCAGGCAAGACACAAACAAATAGGACAATGAAAATGAACGAGTAATCACTTAGCTTTGATCTCTTTAGCGCAAGGTAGGCGTAACTCGTTCATTTTCATTGTCCTATTTGTTTGTGTCTTGCCTGAAGAAGACCTAAGAGGTCGAAACGCGTCGTGTTTAGTCTTGTGACTCGTTTGTCCACGTTTCTCTTGGCGGTTCGCTAACATTTATTTAAGATTTGTTTAGATTTCCGCCTGCAGTCGTCTCACTTTGCAACTAGATCTAGTATGACTTAGGGTTGTGGTTTTCGTCCGACATTGTCACGTATGTGTGTCTAGGTGTGCACGTGCGCCAATGCCAGATGAAGCACTCGCCTGACACTGGATCACCGTGCAGTCAGCGCGATGCCTGATCGTCGATCGGCGCCTTAACTTCGGAGGATGACTCGACTTCCCAGTGCGGTGAATTAATCAAAAGCATGTTGCCAGTCAGTCGCACGCTTCTGGCCAACCGTATCAGTCTTGTGGTCTCGATCGTCCTGCCCCCCCCCTCCCCCTTCCCTCCCCCTCCTTCCCCCCCCCCCCCCCCCCCCCCCCCCCCCCCCCCCCCCCCCCCCCCCCCCCCCCCGTCCTTTTGGTTTGGCTTGCTTTTCCGCATAGGGTTTGCTAAACACACACACACACACACACACACACACACACACACACACACACACAAACATTCAAAAAGAAAGACGGTGGGGAGGGGGGGGGGGAGGCAAGGAGAGGGGGCAGGGAGGAGGGGGCAGCGGGGCGGGACTAAGACTGTGTGCGAAGTTGACATCCACAACAACTCAGCAAAACAACCTGGGCGACTATGAGGAGGGTGAGAATGCGAGAGGGGGAAGAGAATAGTGAAGGAGGGGTTGGAGGGAGCAAGGAAAAATCGTCCATTGCATGGAGCTTCATACCTGTCCTCGCCTCCAATAACACTTCTTTTTTTTTTTTTTCTTTTTTTTTTCCCCAGTAACGGAATGATATCAGTTTTCGAGGGGGTGTAGGTTTCGACTCCTTGAAAAAAAAAAATAATCAGAACTTCCCACTCTTACTCCTACCCCTACCTCCCGTCCTGCCCCTACCCCCTCCCCCCACCCACCCACCCACCCCACCTACTGAAAACACGCATACACCCGCACCAGGAAAAAAAAATATTATCCCCACCCGCCACCCATACCCCCACCCATTAACAAAAAGTCTGGGAGCAAGGGTATGGAATCAGGATGCTGATTACGTCTGAACCATGGTGTGTTAGTGTCTGTCTGCCTTTCTGAACCATGGTGTGTTTGTGTCTGTCTGCCTTTCTGAACCATGGTGTGTTAGTGTCTGTCTGCCTTTCTGAACCATGGTGTGTTAGTGTCTGTCTGCCTTTCTGAACCATGGTGTGTTTGTGTCTGTCTGTCTTTCTGAACCATGGTGTGTTAGTGTCTGTCTGCCTTTCTGAACCATGGTGTGTTAGTGTCTGCCTTTCTGAACCATGGTGTGTTAGTGTCTGTCTGCCTTTCTGAACCATGGTGTGTTAGTGTCTGTCTGCCTTTCTGAACCATGGTGTGTTAGTGTCTGTCTGCCTTTCTGAACCATGGTGTGTTAGTGTCTGTCTGCCTTTCTGAACCATGGTGTGTTAGTGTCTGCCTTTCTGAACCATGGTGTGTTAGTGTCTGCCTTTCTGAACCATGGTGTGTTAGTGTCTGTCTGCCTTTCTGAACCATGGTGTGTTAGTGTCTGTCTGCCTTTCTGAACCATGGTGTGTTAGTGTCTGCCTTTCTGAACCATGGTGTGTTAGTGTCTGCCTTTCTGAACCATGGTGTGTTAGTGTCTGTCTGCCTTTCTGAACCATGGTGTGTTAGTGTCTGTCTGCCTTTCTGAACCATGGTGTGTTAGTGTCTGTCTGCCTTTCTGAACCATGGTGTGTTAGTGTCTGCCTTTCTGAACCATGGTGTGTTAGTGTCTGCCTTTCTGAACCATGGTTGTTTTAGTGTCTGCCTTTCTGAACCATGGTGTGTTAGTGTCTGTCTGCCTTTCTGAACCATGGTGTGTTAGTGTCTGTCTGCCTTTCTGAACCATGTGTGTTAGTGTCTGCTTCTGAACCATGGTGTGTTAGTGCTCTGCCTTTCTGAACCATGGTGTGTTAGTGTTGTCTGCCTTTCTGAACCATGGTGTGTTAGTGTCTGTCTGCCTTTCTGAACCATGGTGTGTTAGTGTCTGTCTGCCTTTCTGAACCATGGTGTGTTAGTGTCTGTCTGCCTTTCTGAACCATGGTGTGTTAGTGTCTGTCTGCCTTTCTGAACCATGGTGTGTTAGTGTCTGTCTGCCTTTCTGAACCATGGTGTGTTAGTGTCTGTCTGCCTTTCTGAACCATGGTGTGTTAGTGTCTGTCTGCCTTTCTGAACCATGGTGTGTTAGTGTCTGTCTGCCTTTCTGAACCATGGTGTGTTAGTGTCTGTCTGCCTTTCTGAACCATGGTGTGTTAGTGTCTGTCTGCCTTTCTGAACCATGGTGTGTTAGTGTCTGTCTGCCTTTCTGAACCATGGTGTGTTAGTGTCTGTCTGCCTTTCTGAACCATGGTGTGTTAGTGTGTTGTCTGCCTTTCTGAACCATGGTGTGTTAGTGTCTGTCTGCCTTTCTGAA
>CM065734.1:39554122-39569122 GCA_033310375.1 Conus canariensis | reverse complement strand
TAATCTCCACTTTTGTTTAAAGGCTAAGTTAAGCTTACAAAAGGGTAGGACACAGTAATACACTGTTACACAGTTTCAGTCAAACAGCTCTTCCATGTTTCTTATGAATCAAATTACATTGATTTGGGCTACACTTAGTCCATTCCAACAATCACCAGTATTTACAAATCAGCTTAGCAGTTTTTAACCTAGCACAGGCATGCTGTCTTTCTGATCAAAATTAATCATTGAATTACTGTCTTAACAGACAGAATTGCATACTGGCAAAAGTCAGGGTGAACACAAAGAATGGTGGTCAGATTGTTAACAAAGAATCATAACCACATGGAGAGAGAGCTTTTGCCATATGATGGCAAGCAAACTACTACACAGAATAATCATTCATCAGTTTGATAAATGCTGCTAAGCATTTGTACAAAGTTACAATGTTAACGCACACAGCATACATAAAATCAATAAATAGATTCGAAAATGTAAAACAGAGTTCCAACTCACTTTTCTTGGGAATGAACGGTGAATGAGACTGGAGGTCAAGGAGTACCAGGAGTTTACCAGGCCTTCTCTAGTCGTCCCTTTGTCTTCCACTGGTCTCATCTACAGGCAGTCTTGAGGGATCAGTGAAGTTGCGACCCTGTGTGTCTCGTATATGTATTCTAAACTGCCAAATCAGGTTTCTGCTCTGACAGGCTGTCATTTACACATCAGGGGTGAGAGGGGGAGGGATCTAGTCTTATCACCATTCGCCTCGGAAATTGTTTGAACCTAATCGGCGCTGGCTTACTGAAATCAGCGGCCAATTAATTTATGCGTCCGTATAGACAAAGACTCGCGGAGAAACTCCAGTGACATAATTTACCAGATTACTAAGTACAAAAGGAAAAGATGCTCCCAGGATTCACTGAAACGGGGAAAGAATGATGAATCCATCGGTGCTCAACCAGTCACGACTGCAAATCCCAAACGGACTATGAACATGGACCAAATGGAATATCCATGTGTCTGTGGAAAGCGTTTCGCTACCACCCGTGGCATGAAGATCCACAGAACAAAGATGGGATGTGTGAAGCCTCATCTGAATGAGCAGCAGCGCACTGCATCAGCAGATAAGACGTCGGAAGTCCAAGGCCAGGATTTAAACCACAGTGCTAAGGACATCCACGCTGTTGGTTCGGATGAGGAATTTGCACAGGCCCTCGATGCCAGGCGCCTGAAACTCAACCTGCCACGAGCAAACGAAACTGAAGATTGAGAGAAACTGGATGCAAAAATCGTCCAAAGACTCAATGCACTGATAGGGAAAAGGACCCTGGAACACAAACTAGCCACATATGGGGACATTGTGTATACCACATGTAGAGACGCCTATGGAGCAAAACTACCCAAAGAGAAAACACCTCCAAAGAAATCCAGACGCCAAGAAGAGATGGACAAGATCAGGATCCAAAAGAAAAACCTTAAGAAGCAAATGAAGACCACACTGCCAGCTGAAAAACAAGGCTTGGAAAAACTCTGGAAAGACCTGAAAGCAAAACACAGCGCCCTCAGCAAAGCAGAATCTGCGAGGAAGAGGAAGAGCAAAAAGAAGAAGACACAAGAGCGTTTCTTCAGAGACCCCTTCCAGTTTGCCAGAACACTGTTTGAGCAGCCAAAATCTGGGACCCTAAGTGTGGACAAAGGAGTTCTTGAGCAGCATCTGAGGAAAACATACTCTGACTCACAGAGCAAAGCACCACTCGACATTCAAGGTCCGGTGTGGCCAACCAACCCTGAGGTACAGTTCAATGACAAGCCTCCAACGTTGGCGGAAATCAAGGTGGTCGACAAAGTCAGAGCCAAATCATCACCAGGGCCAAACGGAATACCTTACCAGCTGTACAAGAAATGTCCCAAGGGTGGGCTGGAAAGGGGTAGGGGGAGAGAGACAGACAGACAGACAGAGACAGAGAGAGACAGAGAGACAGACAGAGTGGCTCCACGGGCGGCTGCGATCAGCTTGGAAAAACGGGAGGTTTGACGGTTGCCTTTGTGTCAACTACGGCCGCACGTGACTCAGGTGGTGGGGGGTGGGTGGTGGTGGAGAGAGCGGCGTCGTGCCTTTGTGTCACGGGGTAGAGAGGGGGGCGGGGGGGGGGGGGTGTGTGCGACGGGCCATTGTTAAAATGCAGTGTAAATTTTACTGCGTCTTAGGTATAACCCGTGTGGGGGTGAAGGAGGGTTGACAGGGGAGGGGAGTGGGCATAGCTTTCAAATCTATTGTTTGGTTTGGGGTTTGAGTGGGACCGATCGGATGGGTTTGTCAAGTGTTTCGTCACACCTGTGTGTGTGTGTGTGTGTGTGTGTGAGAGAGAGAGAGAGAGAGAGAGAGAGAGAGAGAGAGAGAGAGTGTGTGTGTGTGTGCGTGCGTTCGTGCGTGCGTGCGTGCGTGCGTGTGTGTGTGTGTGTGTGTGTGTGTGTGTGTGTGTGTGTGTGTGTGTGTGATAGAGAGAGAGAGACAAAGACAGAGAGAGAGAGAGGAGAGAGAGAGAGAGAGAGTGTGTGTGTGTGTGTGTGTGTGTGTGTGTGTGTGTGTGTGTGTGTGTGTCTACGTGTCTGTGTGTTTGTGTATGTGTATGAGTGTGTGTACGTGTGTGTGTGTGTGCGTGTGTCTATGTGTGTGTGTGTGCATGTGTCTATGTGTGTGTGTGTGCGCGCGTGCGTGTGTGCGTGCGTGCGTGTGTGCGTGTCCGTGTATGCGTGTGTGCGTATGTGAGCGCGCGCGAGCGCAGTTGGGTGTGTTCGGGAGTGTGTCACTCTCTTAGAGAAAAAAAAAGAAAACAGAGCACCTTAGGAGAGAGCGTCCGCAATGTCAGCGGGTCGTGAGACCTGTCTGTTGCTATTCTCCCAATGGCAAGCAGCTGTAGACAGTCACGGCACCTGAACATTGTCACGCTCTACAAACTCTACTGAAGAAACCCCTCCTGGGGGGGGGGGGGAGGGGGGGCGGGAGGAGGGGGTTGGCCTCTCCTGCCGCTCCGCACAACACCGCTGCCTGCCACTGCCAGTTTAAGGTCTATGGTCTTCCCCTCCCCCCTGGATTTTTAACTTTAAATGTATATATATATATATAAAAAAAAAGAGACGAAATGAGATAAACAACAGAAAGAAAGCGTAAACACCCCAGCTTTAAAAAAAAAAAAGAATGATCTTCATTCCGTTTAACACCCGCTAAACCTTCGATACAAACAAGATCGCTGTCGCTTGAGACCATAAAAGAAATATATTCCAATCATGCACCGCCATTTTTCAAACTGCCCATACAGCGCGGATCATAATAATACGAGCGTCGTCCTGATCGCATCACTCAAATACTGTTGGGTTGAATCGTGAGCTGGTTTTGGGGGGAGTGTGTGTGTGTGTGTGGGGGGGGGGGGGGAACCTGACACCAGAGATTTGTAGGACTTCGGGCAGGGAACACTGGCAGTTACACGAGGTAACACAGAATTGAGCGAAGCGGAACTGGGCGAAAAGGGGTGAATCCGAGGGGGAAGTTGGAGGGGGGGCGGGGGGGGGGGGGAGAGGGAGAAGAAAGGGGGGAGGTGTGAGGACAGGCGGCGTTGCTTACGTAAGAGGGTGGGATGGAAAGGGGTAGGGGGAGAGAGACAGACAGACAGACAGACAGAGACAGAGAGAGACAGAGAGAGACAGAGACAGGCTGACAGACAGACAGACAGGGAGAGACGGACAGACAGACAGGGAGAGACAGACAGACAGACAGAATCAATGACAGATAGACAGAGACAGACAGACAGAGACAATGACAGAGAGACAGAGACAAACAGAGACAATGACAGAAAGACAGAGACAATGACAGAAAGACAGAGACAGACAGACAGGGAGAGACAGACAGACAGACAGAGACAATGACAGATAGACAGAGAGAGATTGGAGGGGAGAGAGAGAACTATAAAATGTGTGTTCTGGCTCACCCGGCTCCGCTGTTGCTCCGCCGGCTTACCCAGAACACACATTTTATAGTTCTCTTATAGTAAACACTTTACAAACATACATAATGTGTAGGATTATCTGTTTTTAACACTAATTTAGAAAACTTTTGAGACTTAAGTTTTTGCTTAATCCTTCGTTTTTCTTGATCGTTTTCAATAACATCGTTTTCTTTCATACATTCATCAAATGCGTCTCTGTCTTTCATGTGAAATAAAACTACAGTCTTTAACTGTTCTCTAAAGTCTTTTAAAACTGAATTATATTTTTGACATAAAATCCACACACTTATCCCAGCATGTCTTCCACTGAAAGCTAGCTTTGATAAAGTGTTTCTTTTTTTGACTATATCCTTTTCTGCCGAACAATCATCTATAATAAATAATGTCTGCGTTCCCTCAAACAGTTTAAAAAAATGTTCTAAACACTCACTCAGTTTATTGCTAGGGTCAACTAAATAGATTTCATCATCTGTCCATATAAACCTTCTATCGTGATATGCTTTGTTCCACTTTAATGTTGGACAGAAAATTACAATATGATCAAAATTATAACTATAAACTGTTTGTAATAGGTCGAGGACAAATATTGTTTTTCCACAACCAGTCTGTCCACAAATCAATGAACAATGAGGGGTTTTTGTCATAAAGTTTAACATTGGCATTGACACCAAAGTTGTCTGCTCCATAGTTTTAAAACAGAATTTAATCTAATCCAGTTATTGTTTTTATCATACTCTCTGTCAAAACTTGTTCAGTATAATAAAAACCTATAAGGTCCAAATGTGTAAGATTAATCCAGTTCAGTTCTGTAAGATCGTTTCTATTTAGACTAATATCAATTTTGTTGCTTGTTGTCATGACCTTAATATCCTCGCCATTGTAAAGAACAACGACAGTAACTTTAAGTTTGTCAACGTCTAAGTTTTGCCAGCTAATAAGAATTCCTTTCATAAGATTGTCACTGACGCCCAGAGCTCCATTTCTCGCCTCATCTTTTAAGACAGAAATGTTAAATATCATTGTGAACGTGTCTCCTAATTTTGTGCGTGGAATGAACTGTAATTTTGTAGAAGCTTTCTTTAAAACCGATTCTCTTCTGTGGAGGATGTACTGTTTGTCCCCAAACGGCTTTATTTCGATCTCTTTCCGACTGTTGTCCTCTGGCATAAGACTTACATGTAAAGGGCCAGAGTTCAATGCTTTTCTGAAACTTTTTTGACGGTCAAAAAATGTAAATGGGCTTAAGAATTCAAATTTTATGTCCCATTCTAAATATGGTTCTAAGTGCCATTTGTTGTCAGTTTTTCGAACTATTTTATATTCATACTGACCCGCATTATTTGCTTCTACATTGCGTAGTTGTTCTAGTTTAGGAAACCTTTTGTTGTCGTCAACCTCTTTGCGTTTATAATAACCATCTTTAGTGTACTCAAAACCATACAAAGTGCCTATCTCACCGTTCTGTTCAAAGTCCTCAACGTCTGCAAGGTCTTTTAATTCTAAAGTTACACACCTCTCAGGCGCTAATGTAACTCCTGATTCTTCTGGCCCACGAGACATTATTTTTTAGTATTATTTTATTTCTAAAACAATGTGCAGGCTGTCGCATTTGACGACTTTTCCTGTTTGGTCTTTGATTTTTATATTAAACGATCCGACCCTCCCACAAGCTAATCTTTTAAACTGTAAATTAGGGAATCGTATAATTTCATAATCGCAATATGCAGCTTTACCTGCTGGAAGAGCTCTTAAAACAGTTGAGGGCCTTCCATCATATAAGTTTTCATCAGTGCTCAGCTCGTCCAAATGAACATAGAGTAATGAATGTAATGCAAGATCGAGCGGATATTTTCCCTCATAAGTAGTTTCGTCTGGTGCAACTCTAAAATAATGAATGTCTTGATTGTAAGTTGCAAAACCTAACATTTTAGCTAGCTCTACATCAAAAAAGTAACGGTCTACTTCTTCTCCTTCATGTTTGAATGTCAACATTGTTTTTAGATTTGCATTGTTAAGTTTGAGAGTAATGTTGAAGTTACTCATTGCTTCTTTTAGCGAGCAAAACCCGTAATAACCAGCAGGTATGGTTAACTGGCTAACTACGTTTCCACTATGGTCAACTTTTTGAACCTTATTATTTTTCTTGGATTCGCTTATATTAAACCATACGACTTTGTAAAAAATTTCATGGAGGGCAACCCTTTGACCCCCGCATTCGTTATCAATAGCATATTCTAAAAATGAAGGACTGTCTTGGGTTGTTATTGTTACAAACATTTTTAATACAAATTTAAAAATGAGTGCATTCAAATATACTAATGCAAAATATTCTGTCGGGCCGCACTACAGTCCTAAAAATATAACAACTGACACCCTTGACATTTCTGTGACTCAGTCTGACGCCTTTCAAGTAAAGGTTAGTACTCCATTGAACAGATATCTTAACCCTCCTATTAAAAACGACTACATCCCGAAAGTGTGGTTCAGTCATCCGATGCAGTTTTATCAGAACCAGTTAAACTTTGCTGTGTTTTGTGCTTCAACTGGGTGTGGAGTGTCGTATGCTGATCATTTAAATCATCCTGATCCTTTGGTGAGGTCAGTGTATAGATTTCATTTTTATTACACCTTCAGACGTATTTTGTCTGAACTGCAAGCGCCATTACCAAATGACAAAACGTTTAATCCATTCAGCAACAGAATAGATTACAAGGCTTTTGAAAGGATCTGTAACGAATTTGATATTGACCCAAAGACAGACTTTAGACAAAAGTTGGATCTTAATCATGGTTTAGGCGCCCTTTATTATTGGGGCGTGCACAGAAAGTATAACTATGATTGGAATCCTCCTTACACATCTTTCTCTTCAGGCACAACTGTTCACCTCGGGTCCATAGAGCAAGAGCATAAAACAGCATGGACAACATTTATTTTGGATACTTCTAAAGGCCTAACAAAAGCGGGAATAGAACGAATAAACGACTCTATTCGTACTTATGTTTGGTGTTTGCTAGGCTCGCAAGCACAAACGAGATCAAACATAATTGATCCTTCTACTGGCTTTGATGCACAAAAACAGTACTTGGCAAATTTAGAGGATTCTATTAATTCTGCAATTAATTTGCCTTCAAGTATTAAAAGGTACCAAAATGTTTTGCAATACGCAAGATCGAAAGTAGACTTTGCTGTTGGCACTGGTTTATACATGCTGCCTTCTGACCTCAGACTTCAGATAGGAACAATAATAAACTATAATAATGAAATCCTTGTGGCTGGTAAAGAAGAGAAGGTCGGAAAAAACAACATAAATTCTAAGCCAGCAATAGCAATAAAAAAAAGAAGTCCCACCACCTCCAGAGCCACCCAAATCAATCCCCACGCCCTCCAAATCAATTCCTCAACCAATCCCCATGGATATGAAAAGACAGCACTTGTTATTGGATTAACTGCCCTAGGATTACTTGGTCTTTATCTTACTATAAAGTAACCCAACTATTAAGACAACTAATGTCCATAAGTGCTCAGCCATAAAGCCAACTACTTTACTTGCGGCAGACAAAAGCCAGCTAACGATCCCTCCTATTATACCAGGCAAAGAGTCTATTGCTTTACTGGCTAATTTTTTTAATAAACTTGCAAGATGATCAAGTTGTTTTTTTACCCATGATTTATCGGGTGGAGGAGATGGTGGCGGAGGCACTAACCCTTGCCCACCACCGCCTGTAATAGCCAACACCAGTGTACTTATTGCAAATCCTAAGGCTGTTATAACACTTGCTAATGTGACACCTTGCTCTCTAAACAGTGTTCTTATTCGTTCTGCTAGCGTCGTGTCTTCATACAAAATTCTTTGGATAGTTTCTCTTATTCTGCTCACTTGAGTTCGTAATTGTTCTCGGTTATTAGACAACACTTCTAGTCTTGCTGATCTCTCTTGTTCAAGATCTTTTAGTCTTTGTGTTATTCTTTCTTTAACACCAGGTCCTAAGTTGTGGTCATCAGCCTCAACTAGTTTTTCTTTTTCTCTTTTTATATGCTCATCTAGTTCACCCAGTTTTGCTAAATTGTTTGTTAATTCGCCTCTGATGCTTCTCAAAGCATGATCAAGGGCCATTATTTCTCTCATAGGTAGCGGCGGATCGTGCATAGTTTTTAATGCTTCTGAAAAACTGGTTTCTGCTTGTATTATTTCGTCTGCTGTTGGGCTTAAATCTTTAAGTTCCATGTTTTGTATTTCTGTTGGGAGTTCTTGTAGTGTGTTTTGAAGTTTAGCAACTGCTTCCCTATCTAATTTTGGTTTAGTAATGCCAAGGCGATTTTGTTCGCTCACACTGAGCCTTTGTCTAATTGTACTCTTTTTTAAAAACTTTGATGAGTCTGGTTTAGTTGTAAGCTGAACAAGTTGTCCTTCGTCGTTTCTCACAAACAAATGGTCATCTTTTGTTTCAAAATCATTAGGGTCTATAAATTCGGGAGGTTCTTGACCTAAACTTTGATAAAATGATCTGACCTTACTTTCTGTTAATTCACGCCGCAATGATTGTAATGGATGTGTCAAAGGTGTCATTTCACTCATGTCGTCTCCAGGATCAAAAACATCATAATCTTCCATGTTTTAAAAATAATTTATTTTTGTTTTATAAAAAAAATGTCACAAGCATATGGCTCAATTCTCAACCCGCATAGAAGACTGAAAGAGCCCTTTGGCGTGAAGGGAAATAAGCAAAATATTATTGTTCCAAATAATCCATCTACTATTGATTCAGATCAAATTCTTACTGTCAAATTTCCAGACCTAGGAGCAGATGAAGTGATTGTACCAGGCTCTGCCCGACTTACTTTCAAAATAGATCTTGAATCAGCAACAGATTCTAACAGGACAGTTGTACAGAATCTGGGACGGGCAATCGTTAAGAAAATTTCTATAAAACTTGAGGGGCAAGAAATATTTTCTTTACACAATGCAGACATATTTTTAATCTATTCTGATCTATGGCTAACCGCGAATGAAAGGGCTGACCTCGCGTTTCAAGGAATCGAAAATAACGAAGCACTAAAACACAGAATAAGCGCCGCAGATGCTAAAGACAGTAACAAGGCTGAAGCTGTAAGTTTTGCTTATGGAAATCGTTTTTCTATACCCTTAGATTTTGAGTTGTTAAAAGCGCATGCACCATACTTTCAAGGAGCATTAAAAGACAGATTGTCATATGAACTAACTTTTAATGAATACAAACGTGTCATTAAATCTACAGACTCTAACGCAAAGTACAGCATTTCTGACATCTCGTTAGAGTTTGACATTGTTAGCAACCCTAACTTAGCAAGGCTGATTGAGCAACAATATCAGTCAAAATTAGCAATATATTACGAAAGAGTGATTCATCATACTAAATATCCTAAAAGCAAGGCAGACGCTATATGGAACTTTAGTTTTAGCGCCTCAGCAAGATCCCTTAAAGGTATTTTATTGCTATGTGAAGATGAATACCCATACGAAAGACAAACTGAAAAGTTTGTTAATCCTAAAATAACGAAAGTACAATGTTCAATTGAGGGCAGTCCTAACCAAGTCTACAGTAGTGGGCTTAAACCTTATCAGCATTTTGACGAAATAAGAAAATATTTTGGAGGCGGGAGGTCTAGATGTCCAACAGCAGATCTTGTGTCCAAAGATCTACATCTTCATAATGTTAGACTTGATGAATATTTAACAACGAAATACGGTTTATGGATTGACCTAAGGTCAACAGAGGATAATCAGTTGCATGGAAGCGGAAGATCTGTTAAAGACCAAATAACCATTCAAATTGATAAAAAGAAAGAGAGTGATGCCCCGATTAATGTATATTTGTTTTTAATATATGATGCGCAGCTGAATATTCAAGATAACAGATTAAAAGATATCCAATACTAAATTATTTTTATTTTTTAAAAAAGCATGTCTGTTCAGGTTTATCCAAAAGTGCCCAAAGAAGAGATAGTAGGCAACATCGACTCCAGGGTCGTCTCTGACATAAAAACTTTCAGATTAACAAACATAACACAAATGCAAACCCAACTAGAGCAGGACCTTTCAAAATACAGTAAAACCAAACGAAGGTATTCTGCTGTCTTTAATGCTGTTACATATGTTAATACTGGAGCATCGGCGGTTAGTGCTCTATCAGCAGGAACAAGTGTAGGTCTCTTAGCAACAGGCGTAGGTGCACCGGCAGCTTTACCTCTAGGTGGTTTGTCTTTAACTCTTGGCCTGTGTTCATTGGCTGTAAGTGCTGTCAGCAAAAAAATAAAAGCTAAACTCCAAAAGCACACAGCTATGGTTCAACTAATAACAGCTAAACTTAGTTCCTTCAAACTGATAATTGATAAAGCACTTGCTGACTCGAACATCACGGATGAAGAATTTAGTCGCCTACAGGCTGATTTTGAGGACTACAAAAGACAAAAGTTTGATCTTCAAAGAAAGGCAAGGGCAACTTTTTCTCAACAGCCAGACACCGACCAGATAAAAAAGGAATGCTTAAAAAAAGTAAACGAGACATTAAACTCTGTTCTAAACAGCTCACATTAACAACACCAAAGGGCGTTTATACTTTAGTTTACGAGTCCAAGCACAAAAAGACCTCTGATATTGATTCTGATTAATTATTATTTTTTGATTTAAATAAATATTTTGAGTTAGAAAAGAAACTCAAAATGGAATACACTGATTTTGATTCTTGGTTTGATGCAGAAGAGAGTTTGTCAAAAGCTTTGAAGGATACAAATATAGAAGTTATTAATCCAACAAATGTGTTAGAAAGCGTTGAGTATGCTATTTCTCAAATCCCCAATTATTTAGCAATAAACCCTCCAGTTAAAGTAAGGTTAGTTGTTTTAGTTGATTACATAACAATAAGCGAAGAAAATCTAGAAGTCTGGGTCTCAACTAAACAGCAGGCTATTCTTTCTTATAATGATTTAACGCCTGATTGGGCAGAACAACTTCTTACTCAGTTTAACGA
Source organism: Conus canariensis (assembly GCA_033310375.1). NCBI lineage: Eukaryota > Metazoa > Mollusca > Gastropoda > Neogastropoda > Conidae > Conus > Conus canariensis. Next base: position 39,558,132 of record CM065734.1, on the reverse strand, counting down.
CGCCTCTGAAGCAGCAAAAATGAGAGGCTCTGGTTGGTCAGAGGGTAAAGTATTAGAGATTAGATTAAAACAGGCTAAATACGAGCCAATTATAGGAAAGTCTTTTATTCCTCTACCATCAGAATTAGTTGCAAAGAGAGCGGTTCTGAACATAAAGAATTCAGATAACAAATGTTTTATGTGGTGCGTTCTTGCTAGGCTACACTTTGTTAAAAAAAATGCAGAGAGAGTTACTAACTATTTGCAGTGGGCCAATGATCTTAACTTTAACGGCCTTGAATTTCCTATGGCTGTAGACAAGATTGATCAGTTTGAAGAACAGAATCCCCCAATAACTGTTAACGTATACACATGGTCTGAAGAAACCAACCTTCTGCCCATTAGAGTGTCTAAGAACAGCCCATCAATAGGCGAACCAACCAAACATCATGTAGACTTACTCCTGATGTCCAGCCATTCAGGATTGCATTACACGCTGATACGCACAATGAGTAGACTGTTAGCATATACTACAAAAAATTATGGCAAACAAAATTTTTGTAGAAAATGTTTAACAAGAATTCCATCCGTTCAAGCTGCGAGTGAACATGTAAAACATTGTATCAGCCCAGTTGACTGTAATACAGAACTAATTATGCCAAGAGAAGGAAGTAAGGTTAGTTTTAAGAATTACAAAAAACTCCAGAGGTCGCCATACGTTGTTTACGCAGACTTCGAGTCGCTTATTGTTCCTTATGAAGGACCTGCTCCAAAACATTTACCAAAAACAGTTATAATGAATAACCACCAGATTTGTTCATTTGCCTTCATTGTTGTCAGGTCAGATGGTGAACATTCAAAGCCAGAATTATACAGAGGACCACATGCAGCAAAACATTTCTTAAAACGCATGCAAGAAGTTCGTAATGTCTGTTCTAATAATCTAGTCCTATCCGATCTTAAGATGACCCCAGAAGATCAAGATCGCTATGACTCAGCCACTCACTGTTGGATTTGTGGATTAGAGCTAACCCCTGAAAGTTTAAACCCAACAGTAAGAGATCATGATCACATTAGCGGAGAATTCAGAGGAGCAGCGCATAACAATTGCAATCTTCAACTAAAGTTTGATCCTAGGACTTGGAGACTTCCTATATTCTTTCATAACTTGCGAGGTTATGATTCTCATCTTATATTGCAAGCAGTAACTAGCGCCTTTAGGGTGTCATGCATTGCGCAGTCATCAGAAAAGTACATGTGTTTTACTTTAAATAACCTGTCTTTTTATGACTCTATGCAACACCTGATGGGTTCATTAGAGTCACTGGCTATGTCCTTAAAGTCCTGCCCAATAACGGAAGAATATTTTGACTCAACGGTGATTAGAAAGGGCGTTTATCCTTATGAGTACATGAACAGCTGGGAAAGGTTTGAGGAGACAGTCCTTCCGCCTAAAGGTGCGTTCTTTAGTAGTCTTAGAGGAAAGGACATCAGTGATTCTGATTATTCTTATGCTCAAGAAGCGTGGCAAAAATTAGACTCTAAAACAATGGGAGATTACCATGATGCCTATTTAATGGCGGATACTTGTTTGTTAGCAGATGTCTTTGAAAATTACAGAAAGACCTGCATGAAACATTATAGTCTAGATCCTGCGCATTATATTTCTGCGCCTGGGATGAGTTGGGATGCTTTCTTAAAATATACAGGTGTACAGATTGATTTATTAACTGACCTACCAATGCTTCAGATGATTGAAAACGGATTGCGTGGCGGAATTAGTATGGCGTCTCACCATTACTGTAAAGCAAACAACAAATACTTGGATGATTATGATCCAAGTAGGAAGTCTAACTATCTTATGTATTTAGATGCAAACAATCTGTATGGTTGGGCTATGAGTCAATCACTTCCATTACGTAACTTTAAAATGTACACAGGACTCAAAGACACTCAAAAGTTTTTAAAATGGCTACCTACTCTAGAAGCTGATCGTAAAAGAGGTCTCATTCTAGAAGTTGATTTAGAATATCCTCATGAACTTCATGATTACCATAATGACTATCCATTAGCGGCAGAAACCCTAAAAGTGTCAATGACAGAACCGCCTAAACTTGTGCCTAATCTTCGTGACAAAAAAAATTATGTCTGTCATTACAGACTTCTCCAATTTTATTTAAGACATGGTTTAAAGTTAACAGCAGTTCATCGTATAATTGAATTTGATCAAGAACAGTTCATGAAACCATACATCATGAAGAATACTGATCTCAGAACTAAATCCGCAGATGCTTCAGAAAAAGACTTTTTCAAGTTGATGAACAACAGCTGTTTTGGAAAGACTATGGAAAATCCGCACAAGCGCAAAGATGTCAGATTGGTCACTAGAGAAAACGATGCAATTAAGTTGACTTCAAAACCAAATTATCAAGACTTGAGAAGATTTCATGATCAGCTTTTTGGAATAATGATGAAAAAAAAAGAAAGTCAAATTGGACAAACCTGTATTTATTGGGTTTACTGTTTTAGAGCTGTCGAAGCTTTTGATGTTAGAATTTCTTTACGACTACTTTAAACCCTTGTATCCAGAGTCCAGAGTTCTGTACACAGATACAGATTCCTTTGTAATCGACATCCCTACTGAAGATTTTTACAAAGACATGGAATTAGAAGTAGCAAAAGGGCATGCTGGATGGTACAACACATCTGATTACCCTAAAGATTCACCTTTGCATTCAACTGTTAACAAGAAGGTTTTAGGTAAGATGAAGGATGAATTATCTGGAGGTGTGATCAAGGAGTTTATTGGTTTAAGGTCGAAAATGTAGTCTTTCAAGCCAAACAAAAACTGTTAAAAAAGCAAAGGGAATATCTCGCAGTGTTGTGCAGTCAAACATATCGCATGATAACTACAAAGAAGCATTGTTCAATAAAAAGACTTTTCATCATGACAATTACAAACTACGATCTAATCTGCATGAGATTAACACAACAGTTGTAACAAAACGGTCTCTTGACCGCACTAACACAAAAAGAGTATTTGTTAAACCAGAGTATTCATATGCAATTGGTCATTGGAGGTCATTTGGTCAAGCGCAATTAGATACTCAGTAATTTCTTTATCCAGTATAGCTGGATTATTTGTGGTTGTTGTTTCAAGATTTTTGATTTTTTCATAAATATTAGGATCAATGGGTAGTTTATTCTTTATCATTGTTTTGATAATAAATCTATACCTAAATAATTTTTTTGAGCTTCCATTTTAACTCAGAAATGTATTTGCCTAAATTAACTAAGCGACTGGAACTGTGTCTGGCGGGATTATCTGCAGTTCTTCCTTCACAAAAGATCTTCGAGGGGCTGGTCGTTTTGTTGTGTCAGTTTCTCGTAAATAATACACGGGCGGATTCATTTTCACAATTTTTTTTATCTCATATGGATCAACACTCCAAACTGGATCTGTTGCCCTGATGCGAGTGTCCCCTTCCGCTTCTCCCGGTAAATAAAGGTATCTCACTTTTAAACCAAATGGTAATAGTTTACTGGATGAGTCTTCAATAGCAACATTTATTTTTTGTTTTTTGATTGCTTGTACTGGTTTTAGACCTTTAAATTCTTCATTATTCATTGCACGTAGAACTGAGGGCAGTCTTCTAACCCATTCTGTGTTGCGAGAATTGTCAATCAGCTCTCTGTGATACTGGTAGGAGAAAAGTCTTTCAGATAACTGTTTGTTAAAGTTTTCAACCAAACCCTGTGATCTGTGAACTCCTGGAATGCCTCTTTTAATGGTAACTCTATGTTTTAACAATAATTGATTCACTTGGCCTTTAAATTCTTTTCCATCATCAACTTGAATCATGCGAGGATAAGTTAAAGGGCCTCGTTGATATATCAGCTGTATGGCAACAGCAACAGCAGAAGTACTCTTTTGTGTTAATGGTTCTGCATCTTTGTATCTTGAAGCTATATCAATGACTGTAAGTGCGTACTTAAATCTTTTTCGTCTAGTAATATCATGGGGTAAATAT
>CM065734.1:39547388-39554022 GCA_033310375.1 Conus canariensis | reverse complement strand
TTTTTTTTTTTTTTTTTTTTTTTTTTTTTTAAAAATTGGTTTACCTACTATAAAGTGATCGTAAAAGAGGTCTCTTCCCTAAAAGTTGATTTAGAATATCCTCATAAACTTCATGATTACCAAAATGATTATCCATTAGGGGCAAAAAACCCAAAAAGGGTGTCAATGACAAAACCCCCTAAACTTTGCCTAATCTTCGTGACAAAAAAAATTAGGGTCTGTCATTACAGATTTCCCCAATTTTTTTTTAAAGACAGGGTTTTAAATTTAAACAGCAGTTCATCGTATAATTAAATTTGATCAAGAACAGTTCATAAAACCATCATCATAAATAAATACTGATTCAGAACTAAATCCGCAGATCCCTTCAGAAAAGCCTTTTTCAAGTTGATAAAACAACACTGTTTGGAAAGACTATGGAAAATCCGACAAGCGCAAAGATGTCAGATTGGTCACTGGGAAAAAAACGTTAAATTAATTGCCCTTAAAAACCAAATTATCAAGATTGAAAAAGATTTAAAGATCATTTTTTGGGAATAATGATGAAAAAAAAAAAAAAGCCCAAATTAAAAACCTGTATTTTTTTGGTTTAAACGGGTTTTAGAGCTGTCGAAGCTTTTGATGTTAGAATTTTTTTACAAAATATTTTAAAACCCCTTGTATCCAGAGTCCAGAGTTCTGTACACAGTTTTACAGATTTTTTTGGGAAACCCGAAATCCCAAATTGAAGTTTTTTTAAAAAAGGGGCCCCCCAGGGAAAAATTTAGAAGTAGCAAAAGGGCTTGCGGGGAAGGGTACAACAAAATCGGGTTACCCAAAGTTTTCACCTTTGCATTCAACTTTTAAAAAGAAGGTTTTTGGGTAAGTTAAAAGGAAATAATTTTATCTGGAGGTGTGATCAAGGAGTTTATTGGTTTAAGGTCGAAAATGTAGTCTTTCAAGCCAACAAAAACTGTTAAAAAAGCAAAGGGAATATCTCGCAGTGTTGTGCAGTCAAACATATCGCATGATAACTACAAAGAAGCATTGTTCAATAAAAAGACTTATTCATCATGACAATTACAAACTACGATCTAATCTGCATGAGATTAACACAACAGTTGTAACAAAACGGTCTCTTGACCGCACTAACACAAAAAGAGTATTTGTTAAACCAGAGTATTCATATGCAATTGGTCATTGGAGGTCATTTGGTCAAGCGCAATTAGATACTCAGTAATTTCTTTATCCAGTATAGCTGGATTATTTGTGGTTGTTGTTTCAAGATTTTTGATTTTTTCATAAATATTAGGATCAATGGGTAGTTTATTCTTTATCATTGTTTTGATAATAAATCTATACCTAAATAATTTTTTTGAGCTTCCATTTTAACTCAGAAATGTATTTGCCTAAATTAACTAAGCGACTGGAACTGTGTCTGGCGGGATTATCTGCAGTTCTTCCTTCACAAAAGATCTTCGAGGGGCTGGTCGTTTTGTTGTGTCAGTTTCTCGTAAATAATACACGGGCGGATTCATTTTCACAATTTTTTTTATCTCATATGGATCAACACTCCAAACTGGATCTGTTGCCCTGATGCGAGTGTCCCCTTCCGCTTCTCCCGGTAAATAAAGGTATCTCACTTTTAAACCAAATGGTAATAGTTTACTGGATGAGTCTTCAATAGCAACATTTATTTTTTGTTTTTTGATTGCTTGTACTGGTTTTAGACCTTTAAATTCTTCATTATTCATTGCACGTAGAACTGAGGGCAGTCTTCTAACCCATTCTGTGTTGCGAGAATTGTCAATCAGCTCTCTGTGATACTGGTAGGAGAAAAGTCTTTCAGATAACTGTTTGTTAAAGTTTTCAACCAAACCCTGTGATCTGTGAACTCCTGGAATGCCTCTTTTAATGGTAACTCTATGTTTTAACAATAATTGATTCACTTGGCCTTTAAATTCTTTTCCATCATCAACTTGAATCATGCGAGGATAAGTTAAAGGGCCTCGTTGATATATCAGCTGTATGGCAACAGCAACAGCAGAAGTACTCTTTTGTGTTAATGGTTCTGCATCTTTGTATCTTGAAGCTATATCAATGACTGTAAGTGCGTACTTAAATCTTTTTCGTCTAGTAATATCATGGGGTAAATATAGAAGGTCCATTTGATGGGTGTCGTTTGGAGTTATATTCACAAAGTGTGGTCTCTGTATTTGTTTAGGCGCAGGTAAATAAATTTGCCAAATCGCTTGTTTAGATAACCATTCTTTTGCTGTTTGTTCACTGACTCCCGCTGCTTGGCTTAGCTTTTTAATTGCTGTGATTCCCTTCCAATATCCTTTTGGAGAATAATAGATCTTGTTCATTTTTTATTCAGCCAATACTTTGTGCAACAAAATACACAGCGGTCATGCCAAAGACAATAAACAATATTTCTTGCATCTTTTGTTTTTCTGATGGTTGATAGTAATCGCTAAATTTTGGTGGACGCAATGTTTCAACTTGTTTGCCTGTTACTAGAAAATATTCTTTTATTGCCTGGTCAACATCTTTAAATGTGTAAGCTGCATGTCCCTGTTGTTTAAGTCTGTCGTTAATAAAATCTAACTGCTCCATTCTTTGCTTTTCATAGGTGTCTTGTGCAGCGGCTAGTTGCTCCATAGCTCTGTTATGTCTTTTTCTCTCATCGTTATTTTGTAGTTTACTAAACGCGTAATTACTTCCGCTGAAAGCAAGCGCGTTGACCACTGCGCCGCCTATCATCATTACGAGTGAAGCCATTTTTATAAATGTATTTTTTTTACATATTTATATTTTCTGGAATTATTCCTTGCTTAACTAGAAAGTCTTTAGTGGCAAATGAAGCTGTAATGACAGCAATCAACTTTGCTGAGTCTTCAAAATCTAGCTTGCCAAGATCTGCTGGTTTTATTCTTAACAAGCTTTTACCAAGCATTGTGTATCCTACACTTAGACCTCCAATAACAGCAGAATGGTATACGAGGTTGGCAACAGTTTTTTCGGTGCTCATTTTTTAAAAATAAAATAATATTTATTATTAATAAAACATGAACTGCGATGATTTACTTCCTGAACTTATGATTACAAATAATCAAGTTAATGACCAAGCTATTATGCGCCAAAAGGAAGGGCTGTATTCTTTGGCGGCGTGTGGAAAAACAAAACAGTACCTCGGAAATGAATTCAGCATAGAACAGATTCAACAGATGTCGCCGCAAGACATTGTAAAGTATCACAACAGGTATGAAGCGCAACTGGGGTCAAGAATGGTCAAAAGTGTCGGACAAACTGTTCTTAGTTTGTACACTAAACTAGTTAGTAGATTTGCGCCCATTGATTCTGAACAAGATTTTATGTATGATTTAACGCAGGATCCAGTTTTAACAAAGTCATTAGAGTCTCTAGGATGTGATCTATATTACAGATTTGGAACATTGTTATCTCCAGTAATCATGGGATTAATTACTTTTAATCATATAGATTTTGTTTCCCTTAAAAATGACCGAGCCAGAAAAACAGCAGAATCAGAATCAGAAAATACAGATGGAGAAAGTGACCAGTAAAAAGCCTCCTCATCCTGGGCGCGTTGAAGCAGGAAAAAAATTAGCAGAGTGGAACAAAAAAAGAAAATTAGAGTTACAACATATAACTCATAATGAAAAAACACCAGTTGTGCCAGAGCCACAACAAGAACAAGTTGTTTCAAGTCCCGCAACACCAAAGTATTCATGGATTATTTGGATTAAAAGAGTTGGCATTTTTGGCGCCATTGCTGTTGGTGGGGGTGGTTATTCGTTTATAAAACATATAAAGAAAGACAGCAAAAACCAAAGCAGCCCAAAAAATCACAGCCACTAAATACAAAATCTGAACAAAAAAGAATAACAGAACTGCCAACAACAAAATCTCATTTTGATACATTTGATATGCAGTAATATTTCAAGAACTTAATAAATAATTATAAGTGACTTGAATAAGAACTTGATAACGACTTGATGACGACTTGATGAAAACTTAAATAAGAACTTGATAAGAACTTGATGACGACTTGATAAGAACTTAATGACGACATAATAAGAACTTAATGACGACTTGATGACGACTTGTTAAGAACTTGAATAAGTACTTGAATAAGTACTTGAATAAGAACTTGTTAAAAACTTGATGATGACTTGTTAAGAACTTGATGTTGACTTGTTAAGAACTTAAATAAAAACTTGTTAAAAACTTAAATAAGAACTTGAATAAGAACGTGATGCCGACTTGAATAAGAACCTAGAACGACTTAATGACGATTTTTTCATAAAACACAATTAATTGTTACATTCTTTTCCGGGGAGACAACTCCTCTGAAGGGTTTGCTGCCTTTATGTAGTATCTAGGTCAGACATGTCTGGCCACGGCTTACTCAACTGCATAATTGCCAAGTCAAAGCGTCGCACTGTTTCCGGGTTCGTGTCAAGTTACACATAACGGATGTAAGGGCGTCGTTTACTGCAGGCCGCCACGCAGCATTGTATAAATTTAGACGGCTAAATTCCCCACCGGCGTCGTTTAGTGCAGGCGTTAGCCATCACGCGGCATTGTATAAATTTAGGCGGCTAAATTCCCCACCTCAAAATAATCTTTTCCCAATTTTATGTATTAAAAGCAGCATTTTTATATTCAATCTAATAAAGTATTTAAAATAAATTTTATTAAAAAGTAGTGACTAAAAAGTAAGGTAAGATGCACTTTGTTAATTAGCTTTTGGTGTTGTTTTAACAAAATAAAAACAACTTTACTCTAGGCAAGTAGACACCATGTAATTGTAAGCGTTTGTTTGTGTACAGTATTTATATAAATCTTGAAGATAACAACATTGGGGATATGCCTGCAGTAGTTTTAAATACTTGGTTGTCATGGTATTGCAAAAGTCTAAATTTGCCCTCTTCCCTGCCCTCTAGTGACTCTTCCCATTTCGTGTTTCGTTTGTCTGGGTCACTGGCGCGGCTATAAACGCCCGTAAACCACATGTGTTGTGTTGTCTGGGTCACTGGCGCGGCTATAAACGCCCGTAAACCCAAATCTGGAAGAGTCACTAAAAAGGGGGTGAGGGGATTGCCCAAATTAGACAAATAGAAAGCAGGCAAACAAGTATAAAAGTATACTACTGTTGGAAGCATATTCTCAAAACCCTTCACATCTGGCCGTGTTATATGTGACCCTCTGGGTCTGGCTTGGGGCCCTAGGGCGCCATAGGGTCTCAAGTGAGATCCAGAGGTGATCAGTAATGCGGCCAGATGTGAAGAGTTTTGCAGAAATTTTATTTCACATTTGATGAATGTATGCGTGAAAATGATGTTTATTGATCAAGAAAAACGAAGCAAAAATTAAAATCTGAAAAGTTTTCTAAATTAGTGTTAAAAACAGATAATCCTACACATTATGTATGTTTGTAAAGTGTTTACTATAAGAGAACTATAAAATGTGTGTTCTGGGTAAGCCGGCGGAGCAACAGCGGAGCCGGGTGAGCCAGAACACACATTTTATAGTTCTCTGGAGAGGCAGGGAGGAGAGAGCTCATGGTGATCCGGAGGTGTGATCACCCAGTAATTTTTTCCCCCTTTTTTTTTTTTTTTACTGTTTTTTCCCCTGTTTTTTTTTTCCTTCTCTCCTTCTCCCCCCCCCCCCCCCTCCCCCCCTCCCACCTGCCATTTCATACTACTTTCTTCTCCCCAAGTATTCCAGCCATCACGATACCTGGCTGCTGATGCAGGTAAAGAATGTCACTGAATCGGATTCAGTACGTGGCTTATATCCCTCTGTTTCCATTATTGCAATGGTTGGGGGTGTGGGGTGCGTAGCATTGATGTTATCCTTCTGTCGGCGTCTCGACGTGAATGTGACTGCACAGTTGTTTTTTTAAGTGGACAGTACTGCTGTCCGGTTGATATCGGGCCACACTAGCCCGTCGAAAGTCAGACTGTCTTGGTACCAGCGGCCGTCGTTTCGGATATAGCTGTTTCTTGGGTTGTTGGTTTGGTCATCTGTCGTAGTGGGGCCGGAGTAGCCCAGTTGGTAGAGCGCCGGACTCGTAATCTTGGTGCTCCTAAGGTTGCGGGTTCGAATCTCGGCCGGGCTGTGTCAGTTCAGGGGGATTTTTCCCTCGGAGTTAACATTGGTCCTGACTCTATTTCCCAAATAGTCCTTCGAATGAGACTATAAACCGAGGTTCCGTGTGTGAACGCACGCATAATATCTTGCACACATCGTAAACTCCCATCACCAACTTTCGGAAGGAAGGCCAGTTTGGCCGTTGGTGTGGATGACACGTTACACATAGCATGCACCCTGCGTGAAAAAATTGAAAGAATGAAGGAAGTAAAGAAATTGAGGGACACCGATGTGAGAGGTCAGTGTCAGGCGGCGCAGCGATCCTTCCAGCCATATGGATGACGGGCGGGTCTAGTCTGTGTCCCCGGGGGACTGCTCTTGGAGAAGGCAGGCTTGGGGGCACCTCTCTCGGGGTTGGGCTGAAAAATTGCCCTGTTGTTTGGCGAGACTTACTAATAATTCTTTTTAGAATTTGAAACGCCAGAAGATCAACAACAAATAGCAAATCGCTGTAAGATGCTGTATCGACGACGAG
>CM065734.1:39539888-39542388 GCA_033310375.1 Conus canariensis | reverse complement strand
TCTTTCTTTCTCTCTCTCTCTCTCTCTCTCTCTCTCTCCACACACACACACACACACACACACACACACACACACACACACACACACACACTTACACAGAGGCGCGCGAGCGCGTGCGCGCGCTCACCCACAGAGACAGACAGACAGATAGAGACAGAGACAGGGAGAGAGACAAATAGACAGACAAACAGAGAGACACAGAGTCAGGCAGTCAGACAGACAGACAGACAGACAGATGATTCTCTCCGCTATGTAAAAAAATAAATAAATAAATAAGAAAAATAAAAAAAAAGTGGCACGGTTGTTCTATCGTCATAATCACGCGTGATTTTGCCTTTCAACACGCTAGAGGTATATGATCAGTATCTCTCTCCCTCCCCACTCCTCACCCCCAGCCCCATCTCCACCCCCCTTCACCCACCCACATCCACAACCCTCATCTACCAAACCACGCGCAGATCACCATGCAAAATTCGGCATTATTATTATTAGTGTACACATATGAAACTGTGCTGCCACCCTCTTCCCCCCCCCCCCTCCTCTCCCTCCCCACCCCACCAACCTCACCCACCCCACCCCCACCTCTCCTTCCAGCCTCATCATGTTCCCCTTTCTCATACATTTCACAGGCGAACATGACCAGTGACGTCACCTTTGACCTTTTGGACTACCGCTCGGGAATCGATAGAAAGAGACAGGAAGGAGAAGTGGGAGGAAGAGTGTGGAGCGCGAGGAGGATGAGGAGGAGGAGAAGGAGGAGGAGGAGGAGGACGACGACGACGACGACGACGACGACGAGACTCGAAAGGGCTGTGATTATGTAACACCTCCCCTTCCGCCGACTTCCGGAAGTTCTGTATAAGCAACTTCCTCTCTCCTGTTCCTGTTTGACTCTCTTTGACTCTGTCTTGTTTTTTTGAAAAATGTAGTTACTTTTTTTTTATTTTTTCCTGTCGTCTACTGTTCTGCCTTTATGTCTCTTAAATTTGTTCTGAAAACTCTGATACCTTTTTTTTTTTTTTTTTTTTTTGCTGATAGCATGCAGTCTGCGACATGCCAGTGATTGAGATGTAATTTCAAAAATCATATTTGTGAAAATTGCACACACTATCCTGAGTGGATACTAGCGGTCCATTCTGCGATGTCTGTTTGCCCGTATCGGTTTTTTTTTTTTTTTTCATTTTTTGTTTTGTTTTATCTGATTTCTTTTTTTTTAAGTTTCTCATAATCTTTTTCTGCTTTTTTTTTTTCTTTTTTTTTTAAAACAAATCTGGGACCGATAAATAGAGAGGAATGCCTTGCGCTGTCAGCACACCCTGATTTCATACGCCATATGACGTCAATAGTTTAGCTACCATGTCATAAACCGCTTTTGGTGTTTGTTTTTCCCTAAGATTTTGTTCGGTTTTCTTTTGGTTATTTGGGGAGGGGGGAGGGAGGGGGGGGGGTTGTCCGATGATCTGACTTGTGTATTATTTGATTTTTTTTTTCTGTATGAGTTTGACAGCCCTAAAAAGCTATGTGTGGACGGCTGGGTTATAATACTTAATACTCTCTCTCTCTCTCTCTCTCTCTCTCTCTCTCTCTCTCTCTCTCTCTCTCTCTCCTCGCGTGTATGTGTGAGTGTGTGTGTATGTGTGTGCGCGCGCACGTGCGCGTGCGTGCATGTGTATGTGTGTGTGTGCGTGTGAGTATGTGCGTGCGTGCGTGTGCGTGTGTGTGTGAGTATGTGTGTGCGTGCGTGCGTGCGTGCGTGTGCGTGTGTGTGTGTGTGTGTGTGTGTGTGTGTGTACAAGCAAGCACGTGCATCCATGCACAGGTGAGCTGCACTTATATCTTTAAAACACATCTGCTCCAATTCTCTCTGCTAAGTGATTATCACAGCAGGAAACGGGGAGATGTATTGACAGCAAACAGTGAGTTCCCTTGCTCCCCGTTCACCAGTTCACTACAGTTCGTCGGCAAATCAAATCAGAAAACGTACGTCACAGTCCTAAAAGGGTAACCTGTCCTAAAGTAGAATAGTGTGTTCAAGAAGACACGCTAGCACCGCGCTATCTTTGGGTTCAATGATCATTTCAATCTTCCTACGCTAATGAAAAGTCAGTCTTTACATTATTCCTAGTGGGACAGATAAGAAAAAAATGTAAGCAATGAGCTCATTTTACCTCAATTAAAACCCGACCGACCTGTCAAAACCCTTTTAGGGATGCTTAAGTATTATGGATGTAATACTGTGACAATACAGTTGAAGAGCAATGTAGACATCAATGGGCGCGCTTTGGTGGCGTGTACAGTAATTAATGCTATATCGTAATCAAAGGGATCAATACAATTGCCTCTTTTATTTTGTTTCCAGGATAGAAGACATGGTTACTTACCATGTTGTATTTCGTAACATGTTGTTTTTACTTGTCTTGAAAAAAAAAGTGTGCTAAACAAACAACAACCAAAAAAAGACCGGAAACTCAATTGTATGGATGTGCTTCATATTTAATTT
>CM065734.1:39532388-39534888 GCA_033310375.1 Conus canariensis | reverse complement strand
CTTATCTGAGGAGGGTTTCTTCTCTGAAAACCTGCTGTCAAGCTCTCCCTAGAGCTTCTTCCTACTGCGGGCAGATTAAAGATTTAAAAAAAAAAAAAAAAAAGTTACTCAGTAGAAAACGTCCATGTTCAGCTTTTTGGGTTTTGTTGTTTGTTTTGTTTAGTTTTTGATCACAGTTGGGTTTTTTTTGTGTTTTTTTTTTCATCACGATCATATGATTCATCGAGCAGTAATTAATCACAGTTGTTTGTTTTGCGAGTGGAAGGTATATGGTTCGAGAGGTGTTGCTTCCCCAGTTGTTCGTTCCATCCGTTTAATGCTCCAGTAAGCCAAATGTAATTCTTTTCTATGAAAATACAGAACAAACAAACAAACAAACAAACAAACAAGTGGAGGAAAAAACAAAACAGGTAAACAATTTCGTCGTTAACAAAATGACAGCACACGTGTCATCCCACCTCATTACCACCTGACCTTTCCGACTGATTAAACAGCGCACACAAAACTGTTTCGGTGCCAGCTGGCGCAAAATAAATTAATTAATAAATGAAAGAATGAATACGTAAATAAATGAACAGATTAATCAATTAATTAGTTAATTCATTAACATATTAAAAACAGTATTTGTAAATATTACACAGATCTTTTTGTTTCTCATCTTCACTGCCTGGTTCTTATCTTCCCTGAACTGCCAGTGACACTCCTGTCATACCACTCAAGTTGTCTCCCCCTGACCATTACACAGCCACATTCAGGCCCGTTCTATCACAGCTGCTGTCCAAATCCCAGCGGTGCACAGGGAGGCATCTATGTCGCGACACCAAGAGGCCACTCACCGGAGGAGACAGTGTTCTGCTGCCTGTCATCGTCAGTGAGGTGCCGCACAGCCTAGTTCTGATCCAACATGCGCAAGGTACCACGTGCTAAGCCCGCCGCTGACGTCAGTAGTTGCCTGGTTACGGAACTAGCGCGAGTGATGCTTCCCCCTCCGGAAGGAGATAACCATGCCGCCACGTTGTTCTGGTGGTTGTGGTGCTTTAAGTTTCTGCCACCCTTTGTGCCTTGGGAGACTACTACTGAGAAAGCTTAATGATATTTTTTTTTCAAACAACAAAAAAATGAACCAGTCATGAACAACACATATAACAACCATTTATCTATTAAATTTGTGTTAATAAGATTGTTTCGAAAAAGTTGGGGGCAGGGGAGGGGGGGGAGGGGAGGGGGGGAGGCAGATGGTAGTAGCCTCTCGCCGCACTTCAATCCGCTAAACGTAAAAGAACGGCCATCCGACCAATGGCAGCAAAGCATTCATTTACCAGCGGACCACCCGTGTCCGTCCAACGACTGTCCCAACCTGCACCTCAAGCTGAATGGAACGAACTACATGTGTAGCAGACTCCACTCCCCTCTCAGTCCTTTAGGGCCAGACTTTGACTTGGGGGGGGGGGGGGGGGGTTCCGTGCGTGAACGCCATGATTAGAACATCTAGCACGCCGGTGAAGGCTCGGCCTGTCCACCTCTGAAGTGATGAGCTGACCATCGTATGACGGTCGTGTGGGATGATGATACCACAAAGAAACACACACACACACACACACTGGTGTCGTCGTGTGTAGGCACTGTCCCCGAGGACTGAATGTGGTTACCTTCATGGTGGGATTTTAAAAAAAAAAAGGAAAAAAGAAAGAAAGAAAGAATGAAAAGGTCGCCTGCGGGAAGAAAATCGTCGAAAACTTGCCGACACTGTGAAACAAACCGATCACGAACGTGTGCAGGGTTTCGTAGGAGGGTTCTGGAATTTGAAGCATTTTGGGGTGATAATCCAGTGAAGACTAGGATGGTTAGAACAATGCTATGTAGTTTCAGGGTGTGGAAAGGGGGAGAAAGGGATGGGGGAGGAGGAGCAGGATGCAGGTATGGGTAGAAAGAAAGAGAAATCATATGAAAACCGACGGTGACAGACGCAGAGACGTACATTCACACACATGCCCACAGGCACGCGCGCGCGGCGTGCGTACACACACACACACACACACACACACACACACACACACACACACACACACACACACACACGGTTACAGGCGCACACAAACAGGCTGGAAAGATGGTGGGTGAGCAGGAGACGGGGGGTGGTGGGGGGGGGGGGGAGCGGGTGAAGGGAGACAAACTGACAGAAGAAAGGAGGGCAAGCAGTAAAAGCCAGACTCACAGACAATCGACTGACGGACAGAGACTTCCAGACTAAACGGACGGACAGAGATTCTCTATAAACAAAAAGTCTCTAACTCTTATTTCTTTAGAGAATTGACGGTCAGCCTGTACAACTACCTACCCAACTCGCTCAAACCGTTCTCTCTCATGCGTCTTAACCAATGACCTACGTGAACCAGCGTTCGAGGTCCGCACACAATCCAACTGTTCACTGCCTGCTTGCAAATAGATCTACTGACTGACTGGTTGTGACAAGACAGGTGGCGATCATTGTTTTCCACAG
>CM065734.1:39519888-39524888 GCA_033310375.1 Conus canariensis | reverse complement strand
GCTGCTCCATGTACAAGCTCCTACGACTGAAATTAACAGGACAGATTTGTAAAGGTATACTGGACTCGAACTTGTGTAAGCAATGCCCCAGAGTAAAAACCCTGCGACGACAATCTATCAATTCATATTGCCAAATGTATCCACGATCGCATGATCATGAAGAGACCATAATGACACTGTATATGTACCCGTATGCATTACGGTTCATGCATAAAATTTGATCTGTCTTCATTTATCTGTAATTACCATATTGTGACCATGGAGCTTTGAGGGTTCTCGTGACGATTAAAGACCAAGTATGAGAGTCTCGTCTGAGTCACACACGCGCGCGCGCGCGCATGCACGCACATAAGTCACACACGCAGACACACGGACACATGCATGCACGCACATAAGTCACACACACAAGCGCGCGTGCGTGCGCGCACCCACACGTACAGACTAACCTCTCTCTCTCTCTCTCTCTCTCTCTCTCTCTCTCTCTCTCTCTCTCTCTCTCTCACACACACACACACACACACACACACACACACACACACACACACACACTTTTGCTCGCACGCGTGCGCTCAACACACACACACACACACACACACACACACACACACACACAAAAAAACACGCACGTACACACACACACGCACGCACGCACGCATGCATATATAGACATAAAAGCCTGAATAATCGAATGGGAACGCTTTCCAAAACCACAAACAAGTATTATGTCCTGATGATACATACGGGACAGCAGCTGTTCAAGCGTCCTACCCTTCCCTGCTCCCCCACCCCCACCCCCATCCCCGACCTATTGTCCCCATTCCCTCAACTCATGTCACCTTACCGTCAGAGACCAGTCGAACTAATCGTATCATTCCGTACTTTCATTTCACCTCGTGAGTTAGATGGCGAGAAATTCAAAAGTGAAAACTGAAATAGAACAACTAAATCAGGGCTCTTCTGTTGCGCAGAAGGTGCATCATTCACCCACTAAAACAATATTTCACTCCCTTGGAGGGACTTTTTTTTCGCGAGAACTTTAGCCTCTAAAATTTGAAATAGAGACTGGTTCATCTCCAAGATTTCGACGAGTTCGTCTGCGTCGAAGTCCCTGGTCGTCTGCACGGCTAACGATCTGTAGTTGAATAGCCTCCCTTTAACACTCGAGTTCCGAAGGGAATTTTGAAAACTCAAATAACACAAATCTTAACAGTTCAAGGATATCTTTTTCACCGATTTTTGCCTCTCGCGATTGTTTTAAAATCGGTTTTTGAATAAAGCAAATTTAGCCGTCTCATGTCCGTACATCTTTAGACGTCATTGTCTTTTGCTACATTGTGTTCGCTAATGGTTTTTGCATTGTGTTTACTGTTGGTTTCTGAACTGTGTTCACTGTTGGTTTCTGCACCGTGTTCACTGTTGGTTTCTTCACTGTGTTCACTGTTGGTTTCTGCGTTGTGTTCACTGTTGGTTTCTGCGTTGTGTTTACTGTTGGTTTCTGAACTGTGTTCACTGTTGGTTTCTGCACTGTGTTCACTGTTGGTTTCTGCACTGTGTTCACTGCTGGTTTGGTTTCTGCACTGTGTTCACTGTTGGTTTCTGCACTGTGTTCACTGCTGGTTTCTGCACTGTGTTTACTGTTGGTTTCTGCGTTGTGTTCACTGTTGGTTTCTGTGTTATGTTTACTGTTGATTTCTGAACTGTGTACACTGTTGGGTTTCTGCACTGTGTTCACTGTTGGTTTCTGCGTTATGTTCACTGTTGGTTTCTGAACTGTGTTCACTGTTGGTTTCTGCACTGTGTTCACTGTTGGTTTCTGCGTTATGTTCACTGTTGGTTTCTGAACTGTGTTCACTGTTGGTTTTTGTCGAAGTTCTTAAAATTGCTAAAAAGACAAATCATATGTAACCGAAAACTGAACATAATCTTCTTTTTTTTTAGGGGGGGGGGGGGGGGTTACGTTTTCAGCGAGTGGCTAAAATGAAATGGTAACTTCCTTACTCGTTTACTCGCTTATTTTGTAATGTCATTTCTTCTTTTAGGACATTTTTTGTTCATTTCACAGCACATATATTGTTTTCACCGCTATTACTGAACACGAAAAAAAAAAGTCTCTAATGTTGGGAAATGAGGGTGAAAATAGCCTCGGAGCTTCAACTTTTTTTCTTTTTTTTTTTTCTTTTTTTTTTTTTTTTTTTTTTTGATTACCATGGGAGACATGTACCTTGGCTATTTATAATAAAGGGACTAAAAGCACAGGCACGAGCCAAACTTAAGTCAATGTATATGAGCTCTCAGGTGATTCTAACCAGTCTTTAACAGCAAGCATCAATAATTTGATGTGGTGGTACTTTCCACCAGATTCAGACTGAAATAGCAAAAAAAAAAAAAAAAAAAAAAAAAAAAATCGATTTCGTTACAAAACACACAGTAATACAGACTTGAAATGTCCTCTTTGCCAAAGTGAAAAAAAAGAGATGAATTACGTTTTGTTTATTGCTCCGTTTTGAACAACGTACATCCCATCTACATTTTGGAAAGATCCGAGTCAGTTTAGACTGACACTGGTTGCAGCACCTGAGCATGAACGAACGGTTCGAAACTTGTCAATATAATATTTGTGTAAAGCGTTTAAAGCTGCGTCTTATTGTCACGTTTTGAATGCATAGTAAAATGTATTACTGACACTAGACTTGTATATTTCTATTAAATCTGACTGTTATTTTTGTTTATATGCACTCCTTCATGAGGGGCAATTGCCTATCGACCTACATGAATGAACTATCTGTATCCGTCTCTCTCTCTCTCTCTCTCTCTCTCTCTCTCTCTCTCTCAAATGTCGGAGTTCCCAAAACAAACAGTCAGGATGATATTACCTTGAGACCGAAGACACAGGAGACAGGTAGTCAATATGAACACCACCAACCACCACTCTACTACCACAGTCCGCCACTAAAGCCTCAAACACTTGCCACAAACTTTGGATGTGAGGTGGATAGCAAGTGCGTGCGTCTGTGGTCACGTAACAGCTGCGCTACTAAGGGCGAGACATAGGGGAAGGGTGGGAGGCGGTAGAAGGGAGAGAGAGAGAGAGGGGGGGGGAAGAGGATGGAGATATAGGGGGAAAGAGGGGGAGGGGAAGAGAGGGTGGCTTTTCTTTCGCGATGTATGGATACAGATCGTGTAGGGCGGGACTAGTACATAACTTTTTTTTCTTTTTCTTTTT
Source organism: Conus canariensis (assembly GCA_033310375.1). Classification (NCBI taxonomy): domain Eukaryota; kingdom Metazoa; phylum Mollusca; class Gastropoda; order Neogastropoda; family Conidae; genus Conus; species Conus canariensis. Next base: position 39,521,665 of record CM065734.1, on the reverse strand, counting down.
TTTAACTTGGAATGGAGTCACACGCTGCACTCACAAGGTTATGCGTGGTCTGCATAACACTCGCTGTGGAATTAATGTGTGTGTGTGTGGGGGGGGGGGGGGGGGGGGGGAGGGAGGGGGTTGAAGCCAGGCTGTGAAATCTCCAAGAGGTGATATGCCAGCACGGTGGCGCTGTCAAAGAGGAGATAAGTTAAGGTTAAGGCCAACGCCATGAAGTCAAAGAAGTTTCGCTGATGCCGGGTTCGTGGGAGGCGTGGTTAAAACCGAGCGGCTCAGCGTGCATTTTGATCTGTCAAGCAGTGTCGTTAACAGCCAGCGTGTGTGAGTATTCACAGTCAGCGATGTGTAGGGATCAGAACCCAAGTACAGAGCGTAGAGGAACGTGCGCGTGTGCCCACCCCCGTCCCTCAGTTCCCCCACCACTAACCCCACCCCCACCCCTCCCCACCCCCACCCCCCACCTCACCCTACCTCATCTTCTTCGTAAACATTATGGGGGGTGGGGGGAACGGGGATGGGAGGTTTTGAGCCCAGCCCGGCAAATTCTACCTTCAGAAACTGTTGAGTAGGGATGGTAATAGCCGGACCCTTTGAAAGTGGGAACTGGTACAGTGATAGTTACGATCACCATCACTATGTTTGGCAATGTCTTGTTAGATTGAAACTGACTGATGGACAAGAAGTTAGGTTTTTTTAAGCTCCCAAATCGTTACTGGAAAAAAAAAGGCAAACTATCTACTATAAAGCTGTTAAGTTAACTGTTATTGTATAAGTGATGACAAATATGTTCGATGTGAAGAGAAGAGATTACTTCACGCTCTCTCTCAGACTGGGGTAAACTGGCAACAGCCATACATGTCACTAGAAGGCTTTCTGTATGGAACCATGTGACAGACGATTTATTCTTTGATTCAGAGTGTGAGTTCCTTAAAAGATCTTGACACCTATCACTTCCTCTGCCCATTAAAAATGATAAATCATTTAAGAAATATAACATCCTAATTACAATAGCGTGATTTGCTTAACAGGAGCTCGAAACCTACCGTATTTTCTGACATTAAAGAATTATGAATTATTTCAGAAATTAACATCGTCGTTGCATCTATTTGAACAGTACCAACAGAGTGGTTTCCATACAATAGCTCAGAACCTACCATACTCTTCTGCACATTAAAAAAAAAATCAAATGATTTCAGAAAGATAGCATCGTAATTACATCTGTTTCAACAGTGCCGATACAGTGAGTTCCTTAAAAGAGCTCAAAACCTACCACATTATTCGACATAAAAGAATGACAAATTATTTCAGAAATGAACATCGTAATTACATCTTATTTCAACAGTATACATAAAGTGACTTCCTTAGAAGACATCGAAACCTGCCATATCTTCTGCGCATTAAAAAAATAATTATAAAGTATTAAAGAAATATAACATCGTCATTGCAACTATTCCAGCGGTGCCAATAGTGTCTCGTGTATCTCAATGACAGCTGATCCAAGCCAAGGTTGATACTGTGTACAATGTTCTGAAGAAGGACGACCATGTGAACACTTTATCCGCTCGGGCGAAAGAACATACTGATAATAATGTATCCATGAACGTTAACAGATGGGTCCGTTTGAAATCCACGTACAGGAGCTTGAATTGAGATTCCTCATCTTACTATACAAAAATCATTTTGTCCTGGGACAGATTTTTATCTGTCTGCACAGCAGCATTGCATGATGTACTTATGAAGCTGAATTTGTGACAGCGGAATTGCTGGTTTTTAACAT
>CM065734.1:39477388-39512388 GCA_033310375.1 Conus canariensis | reverse complement strand
CAAGGATTCTGGAGACAAAAACAATAAACAATAAAAAAAAATTTTTTAACTGAATAAATAAAACCACAATACTGAACAACTAAGTAGCAGAAGAACACAAACCCCTTCAGGCAAACCACTCATATCTTCTGCGACAAAGACTTTTTTTTCTTTTGTTAGCAAAATAACTGTTGTCACGGTGACAGCCTAGCCGACTACACCGAGCCTTTTCATGGCTCTCATCACGTGTTAAAGTCAAGTTCTCTGATTCCAACTTCGCAAAGATTTGTTTATTTAAATAGATGCATAGAAAAATAAACAAAAAAATCTGCACAAATTTGTTTATTTATATAGATAAACAGAAAAATAAACAAAAAACTGTGCAAAGATGTGTTTATTTAAACAGATAAATAGAAAAATAGACAAATGAGATAAACAATTAAACAGAGAAGTTGTAGTAGCAGTGGTACTTATGGTCGCACAGAAGGCTGTTGTTGAGTAACAAAGAACACAAGTGTATCCACTAGTTCCATCCAGTCAATTACATACGAGAAAAAAAAAATGCTTGCAATGAATGCTGGGGGGTTAAAACTCTATGACTACAAGGAACAACACAGCAACAGAGAGCTTTCTCATAACACTTCGGCATAATCGTCATAATTACCACGCTATACAATTCAAGCACCAGACCACAAAAAAAAAAAAAAAAATGACAACGAAGAGCACCAACCAACCAGCCAACAATGACAGCAAAAATAAATGAGAAAAAAAAAATGTTGGAAAGAAAATTAACAGGCATGTTGTGACGATGGGATTGAAGGGACCTTCTATTAGACTGTTGCATCCTTTCAGTCTTTGATCCGTATTTATACTACTCTCTCTCTCTCTCTCCTCTCTTTCTTGTTCTCTTCTCTCTTGTTTAGCCATAGAGTGTCTGGAAACCCCACTATTAAAGTAAGTACAGCTTGAATAAATAAACTGAAAAGTAGCATTTACAGTCAAGGTTGCACTACCAAACAATGTTGTTACCAGTACATCACAGGACTCATTCCTTTTTGTTTTTTAGGACTTCTTTTGTGTGTGTGTGTGTGTGTGTGTGTGTGTGTGTGTGTGTGTGTGTGTGTGTGTGTGTGTGTCCCTGTCCGTTTCAGATTCAGCTCTTCATTTACACAAACACCCCCCCCCCCCCCTCCTTTTTCAGGAATTAGGGCTGGAGGAGGGGAGAGGGGAGAGGGGTGTCATTCCTCAAAGACTTGTACAGTAGTTTGTTCCATCAACGACTTACACGGCAAATGTCCACTTAGGACAGTAACACTGCAACTACGCAACCCCTAACAGAAGACATGGAGAGAGACCATTCTGGTTGGAGGACCCATGCACACAAAAAGAAATATGCAGACACCAAAAGGAATCGAAGCAGGCCCCTGCCAAAATGAATCTGAAGGAGCGGCAAAGGAGAACACCGACAGAAACAGGGCTTCCTTTGTACTCGTTACAGCAGCACCACGGACAGAAAAGAAGCACAGAGAAAGACCGTTTCTGGAGAATTTAGGTTGGTTTAGTTTCAAATTGCTTGTGTCGCTTGGCTGGCCACACAAGACCCCCCCTTCAGGGTCGTCAACATGATGTGACAAAAAGTCTGCCCCTCCCTTCCCCTCCTGTCTGCCCTACCCCCTTAATCCCACCCTTGCCCTTTTTTTAACAACAAAAGAAACACACAAAAAACAAAAAGAAACAAAAACAAAACAAAACATAGAAACATGCACACAATCATCTTTAAAAAAAAAAAAAAACAGACACTTTTGTTTGTATTTTCCTACTACATTCATAACACAACAGCAAATGGATTGACACCATTTAAGGCAGAAGAAACAAGGCCATGTGCAGAGGAGCTAACCCATCCCACAGACATATTGCTCAGTTTTTACTGGAGAATTGTTTAAAAAAAAAACAAAAAAAACAAAACGGTTCAATGGAAAAACAAAACAAACAAACAACAACTAAAAACCACATGCACAGACAGGGCGAGGAGAGTGTAAAAACTTTCTACAAACAAAGACAGACACATGGGCCAAAAAAAAAAAGGCTTAGAAACAGTGGAGGAGGACAGTAAAGCAAGATGAACATTTAAAAAAAGAAAGAAAAGAGCAGAGTCCAAACACTAACAGACAAGGGGAAAACACTGGCACAGGGGACGCAATTTACACTGAGAGAGCCGCAATTTACACTGAGAGAGCCCGGGGAAAGGGGGGGGGGGGGGTCCCCACGGAGGCACACACACACAGAGCACACACACAGATGGACACAACAGAGGAAGAGACAAGAAGTCAGAAACTGACAGAACCTGCCTCCCAATGGTGACCTGTGATTTCTAATTGGAACCAGAGGGGTTTTTTAAATGCTTTCCCTTGCCTTTTCTCTTCAATTCTTTCCATTTCTCCACATAGTCCTGCCAATCTTCTTTACATCTTTTAACCATTTTTATCCTGACCTTTTTCTAACGTGTTTTCAACCTTTTTCATACACATTCTTCATTTCTTTTCTTTTCATGCCTTTTCCCTACGCTTTTCTCCATTTTTTCACCCCCACTTTTTTTTTTTTTTTTTAACTTTACCAACCTTTCTCTGTGGCTTTTCCCCTATATTTTGTTTTCTATTTCTTTTTTTCTGGTCTTTTCTTTACTCCCCCCCCCCCCCCCCCCCCCCCCCCGTCCCCCCCACTGCCTCCCCCCCCCACTGCCTCCCCCCCCCCCCTTTTTTTTTTTGTTAAAAAAAAAAATGTTTTCAACACCTTTTCATCAGTATAGCTGTAGTTACAGCAAAACAGCTGCTTGAAATAAGGACAGCGATTTTGTTAGCACTAAAACCCACTCTGCAAATCATTCAATGCATCTCCGCCGTGATGACATGACCGTTGACGGCTGTCTGTCACTGAATAAAAACATGGCCTGCTCAGGCACAGGTGAGAAGACCTGCATCTGACAATGTTCCAACACTTGCATTTCACACAGTCAGGTCTCCTCATGTTCTCGTATAACCAAGGAAAACCTGGAATGCCAAACACCCTCTATGCCATCGCTTCTCTTCTGGGTTGCGTTGACTGCCATTTCTGTTCTGTAAGCATAAAAGATGTAATGTATTTCTGAATGGCTATGGTGAAAAGCATTTTTTTTTTTCTTCCAGGAAGTTGTCTATGGTGAGGACAAAGACAACCCTTGAAGTAAAGTTGTAGAACAAGATTACATACAGTTCTGATGGTGAAAAATGCTATAAGGACTTGTTCAAGATTTTCAAGACCTCCACTTTTGTCTTTTGTTGTTTTTTCACCACAGAAACACTACAGATAATAATAGAAAACATCACACACGCCATAGGAACATGTCACCAGTAAACCAAATCATCTCTAGCAACTGACATACAGTTAATTACAAATTTAAATGGCGTTTCTCAAGAATACCATCTTCTTTCAGACATGTTCCTGTTTTTCCTGATGTTGCTGAACAAAAATCAAAACAAACAAAGAAACCAAAAAACATACAAAGGCAACAACAAATTTCAAGAACATTTCAAGTCCCTTTCATTCCAATTCTAAATTCCAAAACACTTTCAAGCTCCCTTAAAAACACTGGTTTCAAATCTCAAGGAGTTCAAGGGTTTTCAAGTATGCTAACACTACAGGCTCGATGACCTGAATGCTGCCGATGAGACCAACATCTGACCCATCACCAGATTTGAATCAGTATACCCTTCAAATGCACACCTCATGAAATAGTTTTGCCCTGGTTCTACAGCTCATGTTGCAGAATATTTTGATGGCAAGACCGAAGATGGCAAGAGGAGCGTCCTGTTAGCCTGAGGTGTTTTTAAGGATGGGCTGTTCCCTGACTATCGTCTGGGGGTGGAGCTGGGATGAATTCATACTACTACACTGATTTGGTCCTCTTATAAATGCAGGCAGGATATCTATGTTGATGCAAGGCAGTGCTGAGCACAACGTACAATAGGGCCATAGTGGGGGAGGATAGGGAACAGAGGAGAGTGTGGGGATGGGAGTGGGGTGTGTGTGTGTGTGTGTGTGCGTGTGTGTGTGTGTGTGTGTGTGTGTGTGTGTGTGTGTGCATGTGTGTGTGAGTGTGTGTATGTGGTAAAGACATCAATCTCCTGATATTTTTTCTTTTGTTCTCTCTCTCTCTCTCTCTCCTCTCTAAAACCTTTGAAGGGAAAAATAGATCTTCAACAAACAAAAAAAAGAAAAGGAAAGTCATTCACCTAATATCTTCATGAAATAAGCCATCCTATTTTTAAGCCATCCTATTTTTCAGGTATTTTTGCAAAATCAAGAAGAGGACCTTCTGGCTCAAGTTAATTCTCAGTGCTTTGAGCACTGAAGCTAATAAATAATAAGTTTTACCTTTTCACACCTTATCTTTTCCAACATTGGGAATATGGTCACCAAGACAGAAATTTCTTCTCTTTTTTTCGGTTTTAATCATGATGGAAATCTCCTGTAAAAATCAACACACTTTTCTACAGTGGGTGAGCAATTGATTTTTACAAGTCACAGCGCTTAGTAACAGCATGCACATATGAAATGCGAAAAAAGGGAAAACAGAAACGGCACTGGCATGCTCAGACTGTGATGGATCATAACAAACGCATTAAAAGACTGATTCTCATCCAGCCATACTGCTTACAGCCAACCAACCACGTCAACCCCTTCAAAGTTTTCACTGGCGACTCAGCTTTTGCTTTTAGCCCAGACAACCAGGTCAACTCTTTCATAGCTTTCAATGGCCGACTTGACTCTGATATTTAAGTCATTCCAAGTTCGTGCCAATAAACATTTTTTCACATGTACTTACAAGAGAAAAACCACACTCACACACACAATTCTGTTCCACGTTATTGCTCCCAGCGTCACTACACAAACCTCCCCAAGATAGTCCGAGTAGAAAAAAAAAGGACTGTCACTTTGTGACCATGTATTGCTTAAAAAATGTTCAATCCAACATCAACAACAGGTTATCAATATGACAGCTGCACACACACAAAACAGAAGGCCTTTTTTCCAGAACCAAACTGAGAACAGACTTCAACAAAATAAATTTCAATATCGGTTGAAATGTATCTTGTCCTGGGAAAAGGATTTTCTTTCTGTTTTGTGTGCACGAGTGCACACACACTCTCTCTCACACACACTCTCTCACACACACACACACACTCTCTCTCATACACACACACACACACACACACACACACACACACACACTCTCATACACACACACACTGAGTGAAACACAATGCGGACACATACATAAGCACACACTTAGATGGATCAGTGCCAACAATAAATAGATCACCATCACCACCATCACCAAACCTTGAATATAATCGAAAGTTTTAATATTAAAATCATGTGTGAAAGACTTTGTCAATTATGTGTAAACCACATGTAGTACTCTCCATTCCGACATACACATTTGTGTAATAAGGATACACGGTTAATAGTCTAGATGTCCATGAGAATAGATACACATGTATTAAGCGCATGAAGAATGAAACACACATATGCACTCACTCCGCAAAGGCCTATCCACACATCAAGAACTGAGATGGTACTGTAAATAGAAGAAATGTTTCTCAGCAACCTGTGTAAATACTAATATCAATATACAGTCCTACAACACAAAATGATTTGAATATATTCCTAGACTGCAAGCTCCCTCTGTACACACCCACAAGGCATGTTACATGTCAATAAGAAAGAAACGATGCCATCAGTACTATGTACACCAGGATCGACTGCATGTAAACACAGTCAGGCCAGACTGTTTGTTAAAAATATCGACATTTTCTAAATATACATTGGAAACAAAGAAGTATGGAAAAAAAAAGAACTTTTATGCCACACACGTAACCATAAGCAGAAGCACTTTCTGACAGAATGATTAATGCTTCTGTTCAAAACAAAATACAGATGCTTGGGCCAATCAGGCTGCTTTTTTTCTGGGTAAATAACTAACAATAATGTTTTAGGTTGTTTCCTTGACTGTTCCACGTGCTTTGTGTCTGCACTTGAGCTAGGCAAATTGGTATTTGTCAGCAGCATTCGTTTGGAGTTATGGGCATGTAACTCTCTCACCACAGAACCAAGAGTTTTCCTTCTTGTTTGTTTGTTTCCTGCTTACTGTTCCCTGCCTCATTCAAAACTCCCTTACTCTTTCTCAGCCAACCCAAAGACAGAGAGATGCATGTATGCAGAGGTCAGTACTGTCCTTACAACTGAACCACAATATTTCTTTTTGTAAACTGAAGAAAGACAGATGAAAAGGAACTTCATGCCTGGTTCACTCCACCATCTCATCGACAGGTCTAGTCTTCATCTCCCTGTCTGCTCTGTCTCTGAGGCTCTCGCTGCACCTTAACTCTTTCATCCCTACAACCCGGTTTTCCGGTTTGCAGAAATCCTACCCTTCCTTCCTGCAGCCCAGAAAACCGGGCAGCACAAAATCCCTCCTTTCCTTCCTGCAGCCCAGAAAATCGGTTCTCGCGGTAAGCGCTTTGAACTTCATGCGAGTCGCATCATCGGTACATGTCATGACCGGGTCGCTCGCGCAGCAGTATTTATTAATGGAATGGATGCCAGACGGCCCCAACAGCGTGGTAAAGTGGTCGCCGCTCTATTCTGGCCAGTTTGCTACTAAATACGTGGCAGTTCTCACTTTACACTTCTTTTTTTTTTTTCTAAATCCAGGAATGAAAGGAATACTCGTATTACAAGAATCTAGGAACAAGAGGAAGTAATGGTTCATAGAAAAGTAGGAATGAAAGAGACAAGCTAATTACAATGTGAGTGGCTGTTACAGCATCGTGACATGACAGCAGAGCTGCCCAGGCCTTGAAAGCACAAACTGTCAACGCATTTTGACATCTTAAAAGTGTAGTCTTCATAATTCAAGCACAGCACTTATATCCAATATCAGATGAGCACTTTTAGACTCACTCAACATGACGGCAGACTGGGAAGTTGGACATCTCACTAGTTAAATAAAGTACTGGTTATCGCATGGTTTTGACCTGATTTACTAAAAGATCAAAAAGGCTGACAGTGAAAACAATCTACAAGGTGACAAAATGCTGATCGTCTTTAGCTATTTTTCTTCTGGTTTTTCTTCCTCTCCCCACTGAAATTAACAACTTTTTTTTTTTTTTAAACAATCAAGTCTAAAGATCTGCATTGTCTCCATTCCATTTAAACAACCACAAAGTCCATGAAGCATCAAAAAAAATATTTTTTTGTTTTTTGTTTTTTGGAGTAGGATTTTGTCACAAAGTGTAAGAGAATAGCATCATCAATGAAATCATTGCTTGCCATGCCAAAAGCCTGGCACTCCGCAGCCCTGTGATGACAAAGTAGGAGGCTATCATGATACTGTGACGCACCACCAACCTAACTGGCTATTATGACTTCACAACATTCTAAAATCCCAGGTATATATTATGGCATCTTAACATACTAATAACCGGGCTGCCTCTAATGGCATCTTAGCCTGCCAACAACAAGGCTGGCTATTACAGCGTTGTAATGTACTGACGAGCTGGGTGCACATTAGGGACATTACGACAAACTAACGTACCTGGCAGAAATGACAGAATCAAGACCTACAAATGCATCCAAGCCACTGCTATTACATCATGACAACACAACTGCCTGGGTGGACATCATGACGCACTAGCAGCCAAGATGGCAATGACTGCACTGTAATGTACTGACAAATCAGAGTGACTATCATACCCTAATGACACAACGCACAAATCTTGACGACTGATACGGGATCGATAGGAAGAAACTACAGGAGAAGCTGGAGGACAGGTCCTCAAAGAAGAAACCCCCCTCCCTGCTCCCCCCCCCCCACCACCCCTCCCCCCCTCCCTCATGTAAATGTTTCTGCCCTTAACTGCTCACTCTCGACAGGGGGATGGGCCCCATCCACTGCAAAGCTACCAACTTTCTGGAGTCAAAATTCCAGAACAAGTGGACGAAAGGAGTCGAGTGGGGTGAGGTGGGGGCAGTTTGGCCTTTTGATTGACAACAGTTCTAACCCCCGTATATTTCAGTTGACAAGTGAAGGGTTTCAGAAAAATTACATTTCCAATAAACATAAATGCCAACATCTACACATCATTAGGGCTTTATTCTACAATGCCTTGTCATCCAAATACAAACATTACAACCACCCACCCACCCCCTGAACCCTACACCTTTAAACAGAATTTTGAAATTCTGGATTTTTGGGGGGGGGGGGGGGGGGGGGGGATCTTTTTTTTTTTTTTTTTGTTAAACTAAATCCAGGATTTCAGGATTAATTTCTAAATTGGAGGAATTCCAGAAAAATTCAGGAGGGTTGGCAGCTATGCATACATCATTTGGGCTTTACTCTGTTAATATTTTCTCATCGCTATTCAAAAATGACCCGCTAAACCAAACTTTTTCACTGGAATTTTGAAATTCTGGTTTCTTTCCCCAAATTTGGGATTTGGGGAATAATGTCCGAGTTATGGAAATTCCAGAAAAATTCAAGAGGGCTGGCAGCTATGCTAGACCATGACACCTGGAGGTTCTTCAGCCGTCTCCTGTTCTTGTTGCAGCCTGGATTCAAACCTGCGATTCCAGGATGCACGGGCATCTCAAGGCCAAATCCCCTCGTGACGAATGTCTAAACCACTCAGCTACCACACACCTGTTGTCTGCTGGGAGATTTAAGACATGACGTCTACTTTCGTTCCTCCTTGACCAGATCCGGCTGGAACTCTTTCTCAGCTGCGAATGTCTTATGTCTTCCGAGCTCTGGCTCTCTTCCCCCCCCTAGAAATAAAGAGCTGTTTCCAGACAGCGCCTTCACAGATGACGTATAAACATCTGGCTCTCTTCCCCCCCTAGAAATAAAGAGCTGTTTCCAGACAGCGCCTTCACAGATGACGTATAAACATCTGGCTCTCTTCCCCCCCCTAGAAATAAAGAGCTGTTTCCAGACAGCGCCTTCACAGATGACATATAAACATCTGGCTCTCTTCCCCCCCCCTAGAAATAAAGAGCTGTTTCCAGACAGCGCCTTCACAGATGACGTATAAACATCTGGCTCTCTTCCCCCCCCTAGAAATAAAGAGCTGTTTCCAGACAGCGCCTTCACAGATGACGTATAAACATCTGGCTCTCTTCCCCCCCCCTAGAAATAAAGAGCTGTTTCCAGACAGCGCCTTCACAGATGACGTATAAACATCTGGCTCTCTTCCCCCCCCTAGAAATAAAGAGCTGTTTCCAGACAGCGCCTTCACAGATGACGTATGAACATCTGGCTCTCTTCCCCCCCCTAGAAATAAAGAGCTGTTTCCAGACAGCGCCTTCACAGATGACGTATAAACATCTGGCTCTCTTCCCCCCCCTAGAAATAAAGAGCTGTTTCCAGACAGCGCCTTCACAGATGACGTATAAGCAAAATCAGTGGCATACAATATCAACAAGCTCATGACCAGTTTTGCTGCAAATTCTTTCTTTCTTTTTTCTTTTCCTGCTAATGTCCAGAATCTGCAAAACACACATGGGCTATCTGAAGATAAACAGACATTAAGCGTAAAAAATCAGTTGAGGTTCCAATTCTCTGCTGATGGCATTGTGAAACTTTCACTAGGATTAGAAACTATTTCAATGAACGTTCTTATTGTATTCTTTTTTTTTTTTCTCATTATGGCACTTTTACATTCGTATGCAGTTCCTACTGCAGAGCTACACTATCCATCGATGTCTTTCTGTGGATGGCAAATTTTAACCAACGGGCAGATCAGAGCACACAGAGGAAGATTGAGACACAACTTTCAGAAAAACACGCTATCAACTGAACTAAACAGACGTTCTACGCCAGTAAAACTCAGAGAATGAATGTGTGATGAAAGATGGTTAAATTCAATGGAATTAAAACCAACTGAAAGTAAAAACAAATGGAAGGGTGGGCAAAACTGGGACGGTGGTCGTGGTCTATGAAAATGTGATGGACTTTCACTAAAACGCATTAAAACTCCTGGAATGAAATCTACATGTTCCACTGAAATTTGCATGAAGGTACCTGAAATGCGCATCAATATATTCCTGTGGAATAAACACTCTAAAAGAGACCTGAATTATAAACCTTCAGAATGTAAAAACTTGATCAATCATCGAGGCATGTCACACTACACTGTACAGAATACCTGCCCGCTTTGCATTTTTGCCACAAAATAGTTACAATCATGGATTTCACTCTCTCTCTCTCTCTCTCTCTCTCATGACACAAATACCAAAACACATGACACACACAAGCATACAGTCACCTAGGCATGCCAATGCATACAGAAAGGCATGCACATAAAGTAACCCTTATACAAACACACACGCGCACACACACACACACACACACACACACACACACATATATATATATAACGCACACACACATATAACACACACACGCACACACACACACACACACACACACACACACACACACACACACACACACACACACAGAGGCGCACACACACACACAGACACACACACACATACACAGAGGCACACACAAACACACAAATTGCACACTAAGAATCTCTCTTCCCCTTGTGGCTTGTTACCCTCCGACACGAACACAGTAAAGAATCAAGCTGCAAGACAATTAATGATATGTAACTCCCTGCTATCCAGTTACGGAATATGACACAAAAAACAACAAAAAAAAAGACCAAAACAAAAAGCATACCATTACTGACAGTACCACTTACAATAAGACAAGAATTAAGAATCAATGCTTGTGGCAATTCTGCTCTCCTCCGTCCATCCAATCATCTTTCATAAGTGTTTTTTCTCTCTGATGAGACTTTATCTCTCTCCTCTCTCTCTCTCTCTCTCTCTCTCTCTCTCTCTCTCACACACACACACACACACACACACACACACACACACAAACACAAACACACACACACACACACACACACAAAAGATCCATGTTTTCTAAAAACAAAACAAAACAATAAAAAGAACAGTGAACTCTACGGCTAAAAAAAATAAATAAAAAAAATCAAAAAAATCAATGAGATGGCTCCCTTTGTCACTCACTACATTTGTTTGTAGATATCTTTTCTTTTTTTTCTTTTCAAATTCAGCAGTCGCCTTCACCCAATGACCAGACATGATCATCCAAGCCCTTCACTCATGGTGACCTGAGTCTTGATTCATGCCTCTCTCCCCACTCCCCAACATGTATACTTCTGGCGAGTGGTTGTCCAGGTCTACCCTCTCCACAGACTGAAGGAGAACATCTTCAGAGCAGTTGTCCAGGTCTACCCTCTCCACAGACTGAAGGAGAACATCTTCCGAGCAGTTGTCCAGGTCTACCCTCTCCACAGACTGAAGGAGAACATCTTCAGAGCAGTTGTTCAGGTCTACCCTCTCCACAGACTGAAGGAGAACATCTTCCGAGCAGTTGTCCAGGTCTACCCTCTCCACAGACTGAAGGAGAACATCTTCCGAGCAGTTGTCCAAGTCTACCCTCTCCACAGACTGAAAGAGAACATCTTCAGAGCAGTTGTCCAGGTCTACCCTCTCCACAGACTGAAAGAAAATATCTTCCGAGCAGATGTCCAGGTCTACCCTCTCCACAGACTGAAAGAGAACATCTTCAGAGCAGTTGTCCAGGTCTACTCTCCCCACAGACTGAAAAGGAAACATCTTCCAAGCAGATGTCCAAGTCTACCCTCCCCACAGACTGAAAAGGATCATCTTTGGGGGCACAGGCGTGGTCTCAGACCTGCAGCTACACAACAAATGCCCTTGGAAGGAGACCTGGTGTTGGAAATGTAGGTCAGACCAGGTGACTGAGCACCAGCAAAGTGACTGGTTAGCAGTGAACAGTCTCCTTCACAGCTGGGTGGGGTTTCTGGCACCGACACCCATCCCCCAGAGGATTACTGGTACAGGACAGCTGGGTGTGCCTACACATGGGGGAGTCAGGGTGGGCGGTGTGGGAGTCTTGCCACTGAGAACATGTTAGAAGATGGGGTGGGCCATAAATAAACCAATCAGCAAAGCCTGCTGTCTAATTGCAATCAATCCTGATCACAAAACATCTGTGTCACCGGCGTATTTCTCAGATTCTTTCACAGTCAAATTCTTTTCACTTTTCTCTATGCGCAAGTAGAAAAAAACCCTTTCAAACATTTTTTTTTCCCTTTTGAGAGTAATTTCAGCTGTATCTGCCTTCAAAAGAAACAAAACTGAGATTAAGATTTGAACACATGACAAAGTAATGGAAAAAAAATCATGTTTTCAAATCAATGAAATGAATCAACGAACCATCCATCGTCCAAAATACGCAAAACCATAAAATGAACACATCAACTTCTGAAACAATGACAAGGCAAAAACATTTTAGACCATATTACACTACCAACTGACACTCAGACCCGATTTTCAATCATTAATAATTGAAACAGGAAGAGTGATCAAATCCCGTGTTTCTGCTGAGACTATTCAAAGGCCACACCTGTCTCTCCCTATTCCACAAAGGAGCAATGCATTTCTCGGTGCTGTTCTCCTCCTTCAACTGCCTTTCTGGAGCACTCCAGTGAGTTGTCTAATCAGTACAGTCCTGGTCAACTTAATGGAGAAAAAAAAAAAAAAACAGGAGTGAAGAAAGACTGAACAACATTTTGCAATCAAACCGTAGGGGTATTACCACAAAACACTTTGCTTTAGAAGTGATAAAAACAACAACAACAAAAAAGCTGTGAAAATAAATTCATGAACATTCAGTCACAGGCAACAAGCACAACGTAACCCAATTCATTTTTCAACTCTGTGAATGGGGAAGAGGAGATGAGAGGCCAGGGAAGGACGGTAGATAGAGGGGTTTAAAGAAAAAAAAGGGAAACAAGTGTCCACCAAAAGCGTAAAATGATCACATACTTAAATCCCACAAAATAAAAAAGATGAGAACAATACCACCAACAACGACGAAAGAAAACACATCAAAATGCAAAGTCTGAATGCAGATGATATGACTGTTGTGTCTGTCCCTCCACGGGTCGGTCGACAAGAAGACACCAGTGACCATTCCCTTCTCCCGCTGGTCCAAGTTGGTAGAGTAGGAATAGCTTTGCATCAGGGTTCAGTTCCATCACAGTTTCACACCATGTGTGTGCGTGTGTTTGTGTGTGTGTGTGTGTGTGTGTGTGTGTACATGTGCATACATTATAAGTGCATACAAGCGTGCATGTGTGTGTGTGTGTGTGTGTGTGTGTGTGTGTGTGTACATGTGCATACATTACAAGTGCCTACAAGTGTGCATGTGTGTGCTGTGTGTGCATATGCACGTGTGTGCATTTGTTTCTTGGAGCTGGTGTGCGAGCGCATCAACATTATGTCTGCGTCTGAATATGCATGTCCATTGTACATATGCACAAGTGCCTAGACATGTGTAAATGCGTGTATGTGCACGTGCATGCATATGTGTGTGTGTGTGTGTGTGTGTGTGTGTGTGTGAGTCTGTCTATGTCTGTGTGTATGTGTGTTATCGTTGCATGTGAGTGTGTGTGTGTCTGGTGCAAGCATGCATGTGTGTGTGTGTGTGTGTGTGTGTGTGTGTGTGTGTGTGTGTGTGTGTGTGTGTGTGTGTGCGCGCGTGCGCGCGTGCGTGTGTGTGTGTGTGCGCGCATGCCTGTGCATGCATACCAGCACCTGCTCACATGAATGTGTGTGTTGGGTTCTCTCAAATAAGTGATGAAATGCAACGAGAAGCATGGTCAACACATTCCATGTCGGCCCTCCACAAAAAGAGCACTGGTCAAAGAGAGGACATCCCCGAAGGACGTCTGCCTGGTCTTGTCTCCCCTGAAGAGGGAGGGCAGGATCACCTCCCCCTCTAAGCAGCTTCAGAACATCAAGCTCTGCCGCCGCAGTTTGCCTGAAACACAAAGCCGACATCACACACCTTGATAAAACACATTCCACATTCCATACAACACCAGCAACAACAGCAGTAAATATAATGAAGTACAACAATAACGATTTTATAGCAAAAATAGCCCCACTCTCTGCTCTGCTCTCCCTGAAGAGAGGACAAAGCAATACTATGACATTATCCTTTTTTTTTTTTTCCTCTCAGCCTGTTTTGCGTACCACAGGGAGGGAAAAAAGGCGCAGTGTTACTCAAAGCAAGTACAGTCAAAACAGAAATGAAATGCAGCAGTTTGTTTCATTTTAGTTATCTATCCTCTGACAGCACTTTTCATTTGTCTTCTCCAATTTGTTAACATGCATACTTCATTCTCCTCTTCTCTCATATGTATTTTGCCTTGCGTTTACAATAATGCCAATGGTTTTACATCCCACATAAAATCACTGGTAACGCTATTTTTATTCCTGTACCATTCAAACTTCATTTCAGCAACCATGTAACTACCAAATCACTTTTTCTAAGCACAAAACAAACTTATGAAACTGTGTCAATCTTTAAAAAGAACAAACAGAAATATACAAATCACGATAAGTTTTGTATAATAATCTAGTAGTGGGAGTAGTTACTGCACATACGTCGCCTTCTGTAATGATGTTTTATTACTGATCATTGATAGTAACAATAATATGGAGACATTTTTACAGCGCTTTCCAAAATCTCAAAGTGCTTTACATGAACAAAAAATGCACCTGTACATAATATCTTTTTCACACACACACACACACACACACACACACACACACACACACACACACACTATGCGCACACATGCAAGCTGTCTTGCTCCCTCCCTTCCCACCAATACCAACATCTATGATCAAGCCCCCACTGCACCTGATTACTCAAAATCCAGAGTCCTTCATAAAATTCACACACACTCCACATTTCTAGGTCATCTCATATACTGCAACTGAAGTCTGCAGGGAGTTAAAATAGTCTACTGTGCTCTCTGATCCAATATCATCGATACTGTAGCGCATGGGCACTGAACTGTCCACAACCATATTAAATGGCCAGTACCACAGCACGTGTCACTCACAGTCACACTCAACCCATGGTTAAAAAAGGAGAAGAGGGGGAAAAAAAACCCTTGACTAGCATCCCTCCTCTTATTATACACGTTTTCATCATTGCCTGCACTCACTCAGTCCAGTGTCTCCAAGAAAATACGTACAAACGTGCTCTCAGACTATCCAAGGAATGGACAACACACGTGGATGGGTGACATGGGATACCCTGAGAAGTTTCAGGAGTTTCAAGATAGGTTTTGGGATGAGGTTTGATGAACTGGGGTGGTTTTGTACTGTGTCTGTCACCACAGGGAACTCTGTTCCCCAGGGACTCAAGGCACTTTGCAAACTGGGGACCATGAGTTTTCAGCTGCACCCGTCCGACACAGCCTGTTAACGCTCGATGCTTCACCAATAAACATACAGGGAAACAGGACGGAAGGTCTCATCTGACAGGTGTATATGGGTGATAAGCTGAAAATGCTGGACAGGCAGTACAAAAAGGAACAGTATCTAAAATGTTAATATACTAATGGAGATAGACAAAGGAGGGGGGAAAAAAACTCATGACAGACTGGAACCATGAACCTGGGATCTCTCTCTTCCCGTGCAAATGTGTTACCTACTTGGCCACTGCAACAAAATTCTTTTCTCTCTTCCCATGCAAATGTGTTACTTGCTTGGCCACTGCAACAAAATTCTTTTCTCTCTTCCCATGAAAATGTGTTCCCTACTTGGCCTCTGCAACAAAATTCTTTTCTCTCTTCCCATGCAAATGTGTTACCTACTTTCCACTGCAACAAAATTCTTTCTCTCCTACCATGCAAATGTGTTCCCTACTTGGCCACTACAACAAAATTCTTTTCTCTCTTCCCATGCAAATGTGTTCCCTACTTGGCCACTACAACAAAATTCTTTTCTCTCTTCCCATGCAAATGTGTTCCCTACTTGGCCTCTGCAACAAAATTCTTTTCTCTCTTCCCATGCAAATGTGTTACCTACTTTCCACTGCAACAAAATTCTTTTCTCTCTTCCCATGCAAATGTGTTACCTACCTGGCCACTACAACAAAATTCTTTTCTCTCTTCCCATGCAAATGTGTTACTTGCTTGGCCACTGTAACAAAATTCTTTTCTCTCTTCCCATGCAAATGTGTTCCCTACTTGGCCACTGCAACAAAATTCTTTTCTCTCTTCCCATGCAAATGTGTTCCCTACTTGGCCACTGCAACAAAATTCTTTTCTCTCTTCCCATGCAAATGTGTTCCCTACTTGGCCGCTGCAACAAAACACTTTTCTCTCTTCCTGTGCAAATGTGTTCCCTACTTGGCCACTGCAACAAAATTCTTTTCTCTCTTCCCATGCAAATGTGTTCCCTACTTGGCCGCTGCAACAAAATTCTTTTCTCTCTTCCCATGCAAATGTGTTCCCTACTTGGCCACTGCAACAAAATTTCATCTCCTCTACAGGTAGTGTACAGGGTTCATCCACTGAGGACGATCTCATCCCAGCACACAAGCTTGGGTGCTCAAGCGAGGAGGACTGGTGCTTTTACCTCTTGATGCTACAGATGAGGACCTGATTCCTGGGTCGCGATGCAAGGAAATACCCGCAACAGTAAACACCGAGACAGCTGGAACATACAAATGGTCACACACAATGGTGAATAGCTGAAACGCACAGACGGTCACACACAATGGTGAATATCTACATGGTACGATCAACTGGTCGTATGGTAGTACAATCAACATCAAGACAGCTGAAACACAGAAATGATCACATAATACAGTAATCACCTTCATGGCTTAAAAAAACAACCACCACAAAAGCTACATGATAGCAGTCAACACCAAGAAAGCCGATACACAGAAATGGTCACATAATTCGCTAAATACCTATATGGCTTAAACACACCAATGGCCACATAAAATGGTGATGATCTACATGGCTGAAAAACTCAAATGGTCACATGGTAATACTATCAACACAAAGATAGTAAGAACATAGAAATGATCATATGACACGATAAATACCTACACAGGTAAAAAAAACACACAAATACCTACATGGCTAAAAAAAAATACATGATAATAGTCAACACCACAACAGCCAGTATACAGAAACGGTCACATAATTTGCTAAATACCTACATAGCCTAAACACACAAATGGTCACAAGATGACAGTCACAAACCAAACATCTAAAACACACAACGAATCACATGATGATACGGTCAACACCGAGACGGATGACACACAGAAAACACACGCATGGATATCTGAAACACACAAAAGACTTGTTCTTTTGGAACATTTCCTTCTCTTTATAGATGCAGCTATTTACTTCTTAACAATTAAGACTCTCTCCCTGTCAAGACTTCTTCTTTTGGATTATTTCATTCTCTTTATAGATGCAGTGATTTACTTTCTAACAATTAAGACTCTCTTCCATTGAAGACTTGTTCTTTTGGAACATTTCCTTCTCTTTATGGATGCAACTATTTACTTCCTAACCATTAAGACTCTCTTGCCTATGAAGACTTCTTCTCTTGGAACATTTCCTTCTCTTTATAGAAGCAGTGATCTACTTTCTAACAATTAAGACTCTCTCCCTGTTAAGACTTCTTCTTTTGGAACATTTCCTTCTCTTTATAGATGCAGTGATTTACTTTGCAACAATTAAGACCCTCTTCCAATTAAGACTTGTTCTTTTGAAACACATTCTTCTGCACCAGTACCTACACTAGATACTTCCTTCTTTACCTATATGAGATTCATTTCCTGACAATGAGGACTCCTTCCCTCTAAAGACTGTTGCCTCTGGAAATTTTCTTTCTTTACCTGTACCAGATTTATCTCCCTGTAAAGACTTTTTACTAGGGAACATTTCTCTCTTTGTCTATGTACCAGATTTACTTCCCTTTCTAGCTAACTATCTCCCTGTTAAGACTTTTTAACCACTTAACATTTCCCTCTTTGTCTAGATACCAGACTTGCTCCCAACAAAGACAAGCATGGAATGTTTCCCTCTTTGTCTCAATACCAGACTTGCTCCCAACAAAGACAAGCATGGAATGTTTCCCTCTTTGTCCCGATACCAGACTTGCTCCTAGTGAAATTCTTCTCCCCTTTGATACCCAGTTTTTAAGGATATCTTCAAATCATAGCGGACAGGTTCTACCAAGTTTGATGCTCTAGTCTCGCTCCACATTCTTTTTCTAATGTGATGCAGTGTTGACAGCATGTGATGCAATGTTGACAGCATGTGATGCAATGTTGACAGCATGTGGCACAGTGCTGACAGCATGTGATGCAGTGCTGACATGTGATGCAGTGTTGACAGCATGTGATGCAGTGTTGACATGTGATGCAGTGTTGACAGCATGTGATGCAGTGTGACAGCATGTGATGCAGTATGTGATGCAGTGTTGACAGCATGTGATGCAGTGTTGACAGCATGTGATGCAGCATGTGATGCAGTGTTGGCATGTGATGCAGTGTTGACAGCATGTGATGCAGTGTTGACATGTGATGCAGTGTTCACAGCATGTGATGCAGTGCTGACAGCATGTGATGCAGTGTTCACAGCATGTGATGCAGCGTTGACATGTGATGCAGTGTTGACAGCATGTGATGCAGTGTTGACAGCATGTGATGCAATGTTGACATGTGATGCAGTGCTGACATGTGATGCAGTGTTGACATGTGATGCAGTGTTGGCAGCATGTGATGCAGTGTTGACATGTGATGCAGTGTTGACAGTATGTGATGCAGTGTTGACATGTGATGCAGTGTTGACATGTGATGCAGTGTTGACAGCATGTGATGCAGTGCTGACATGTGATGCAGTGTTGACATGTGACGCAGTGTTGACATGTGATGCAGTGTTGGCAGCATGTGATGCAGTGTTGACATGTGATGCAGTGCTGACACGTGATGCAGTGTTGACAGCATGTGATGCAAGGTTGACATGTGATGCAGTGTTGGCAGCATGTGATGCAGTGTTGACATGTGACGCAGTGTTGACAGTATGTAATGCAGTGCTGACAGCATGTGATGTAGCTTTTACAGCTTGTGATGCAGTGTTGACATGTGATGCAGTATTGACACCCTGTGATGAAACGTTGACAGCATGTAATGCAGTGTTGACATGTGATGTAGTGTTGACACCCTGTGATGCAGTGTTGACATATGATGCGGTGTTGACAGCATGTAATGCAGTGTTGACACCCTGTGATGTAGTGTTAACAGCATGTGATGCAGTGTTGACATGTGATGCAGTGTTGACAGCATGTGATGCAGTGTTGACACCCTGTGATGCAGTGTTGACACATGATGCAGTGCTGACAGCATGTAATGCAGTGTTGACAACCTGAGATGCAGTGTTGACATATGACGCAGTGTTGACAGCATGTAATGCAGTGTTGACACCCTGTGATGTAGTGTTAACAGCATGTGATGCAGTGTTGACAGCTGTGATGCAGTGTTGACAGCATGTGATGCAGTGTTGACAGCATGTGATGCAGCGTTGACAGTATGTGATGCAGCATGTGATGCAGAGTTGACAGCATGTGATGCAGTTTTGACAGCATGTGATGCAGTGTTGACAGCATGTGATGCAGTGTTGACAGCCTGTGATGCAGCATGTGATGCAGTGTTGACAGCCTGTGATGCAGCATGTGATGCTGCATTTCTTTTTTTTTCCCTTTTTGGTCCTCCAACATCCAATTTTCACCCACTTTTTTTTCTTTCTTTCTTCTTCCTTTTTTTTTTTTTTCCTTTTTTCCTTTTTGTTTTTCTTTGAGTGGGGCCTCCATCCTTCTATTTGTTCCCACCTTTTTTGTCTTTGTTTTCTCCCTTTGTTTAAAAACACACTCGTTCACCATGCACAATCTGTATGTTTCATTATCGATGGACATTCGTGTGCCGACTATACTATGTGATGCAGTGTTGACAGCCTGCAGCACACTCACTGTCAGGTAGCTTGTGTACGCCTGGTCCCAGGGAGTTGAAGAACGAATGTTTCAAAGCATCAGCTGCCGCAACACGGATCTTGGCATTGTACTGCACACACAGACACCTTTGAGAGCAATCGCATTAATAATTCTGATGATCATCTATTTCTGTGGCATGACTCACAAAACAAAACAAACAAACAAAAAATTGAAAATCTTTCTAACAATGCAAGGGGAAAATCTACACACATGATCTGTAATAGATCACACACACACACACACACACACACACACACACACACACACACACACACTACACACACACACACACACACACACACACACACACACACACACACACAAGCACACACATACACACACACACACACACACACACTACACACACACACACACACACACACACACACACACACACACACACACAAGCACACACATACACACACACAAGCACACACATTCTTTTAAATACACATTCACATAACATGTACAAACAACCAATAACATGCCCATGCCTTACTTTCTTCCTGACAGAAGATTCTCTAATGCCTAGCTTACTGGCCTATCTTGCAAGAAGTTTTTGCTTTTCTGCTGATGTTGTCGCCATTGTTGTTATGTTTGTTTTGTTGGGGTTTTTTTGTTTGCTTTTATATTATCAATATCAGCCTTCTCAGGGCCTATGACCCCACTGGTACTTGTCCATTTTAGATGGCATTTTGTGTTTGAGTGATCAAGAGGCTTCGCTCAGCAGTTGAAGTACTTGACATGGTACACAGAGTCAACATTCCACAGGTGTGAATATCCCCAAAGCACTTGCAAGTCTACCTGGCTTTTTGTTTGTTTGTTTAACACCTTCAAGATACTCATGATATTTTTGCAAAACATGCGCAGAATATGTGAAAACTGAGCTGGTAAACAAATCTGGATGAAGAATTCTATAGGTCATTAGTGCAAGGAAATGTGATTATTTGTACAGGTTTCTTAAATATTTGTTCAATTCCTAATGCTCGAATGATTAAAAAGGGGGGAAAAACAAACAAACAAACAAAAGTCTACAGGCCATGTTTGTTTTTCTTTTTTTTTTTTTTTTTTTTTTTAGGCGCAGACCCTCTGAAGTGTTGCGGACAACATGGTCTCAAAATACTCAGCCAAATGATTGTGGAGACCCGTCCAACGGTGGTGAAGAGGGATCCAGAAAATAAGAATCTATGGAGCCTTGATGGAATGGGTTTATAGCACCTTCATGACAGACACTAGGATTCTTTTTTTTTTTTTGCTGTCCCAACCTCTGCGCCACCTCAGAGGCAGTGCACCCACACCGCTCATTCCGACACCCCGTCCACAGCCACAGCCCGGTCGGCCCCGCCGCAGCCCCGGCACCGGCAATCCACAGGGAGCAGTCAATGTCAAGTCGTCAAGAGGAAACCCACCGGAGGACACACTGCACTGCTGCCGAGTCACTTTGGGTGTGTTCACTGTCGCCTGTTCTGATCTAACATACGCAGGACACCACCTACTAAGCCCCCTACTGACGACAATAATTGCTTAGTCGCGGAGCCGGCGTGAGTGAGCTCTCCCTCTGGAGGGCGCCACCACGTCCGTCCAACGACAGCCCCCATGGACTCGCCGATACCGGTGACCCCGACGGAACCAAACCAAGGCCACAGACGTGGAGAGGACATTGAAATTGAGGTCACCATGAGAGCAGGGCATGAAGGGCCACAGAATTTGAGCCTTTTTTTTTTTTTTTTTTTTTTGCTGATCGATGAGAATGAGGATGATTAAGATGATGCTACGGATTTCCATTTCGGTCTGAGACTACATGACAGGGCTGTACTCTACGCTTCCTTTCATAAGATATCCCGGCGTCAACCAGGCCCGAGAGATATAGGCACCTGCAGTGTTGGTCAGGAAATTTGAGCAACACTCTCAGAAACGCATCCATTAAGTGGATGAAACTCGACTGTGTGGTCCCAGTCTTCCCAACTGAGTCCGCAGCAACTCAACTCTGGGTAGGAGCCGGTCGGGGCAGAAAAACCCACATGACTTCTGATGGGATTCGAACCCACGACCCTCCAGCCGGGAGTCCGCGACGCTAACCACTTTGCCACGGCGGCTGGTGACACTAGGATTCTTCTACTTTCAGGGGAGGGAGGGCAGGAGGGGAGGTTGGAGGGGAGGAGGGGCACATATTTTGCTTTTTCTTCTGTTGTTGTCTGTTTCACACTGATTATTGATCAATCCCCAACTGACAATTTTCTTCCCTTCGTTTCCTTGAAACTACACCTCTGTATTTATCAGGGGTTTTTTGGTTTTGTTTGTTTTTAAGCCAAAAAATAACTGACAGGTATAAAGTGTTAACATTTTCGCTACATGCCATGCGCAGGTGACAGTCAGGCAGCTGTCCCCATCAAGCTGTGCCCAGGGTTGGTGGTTGCAGATTTTCAATAATCACCTGTCGTTTTTTTTCTGCTGGTTAATGAATGCAATCACATTTCTAAATAGCTTTTAGGTGCTGTTTAACAGAAAAAAGATTGTTTGTTTTGTACTAGAGGCAAGAGCAAGGAATATCAGGCTTTTTTTAATCAGACAGTGAAAATTTCATGTTTTTGTTGCATCACAATAGCAACGTGGCATTAACTAAAATTCATTTCAAAGCATACTGCACGCTAAAGTCATGTTCTTCCTTTTCCTGTTGATATACAACAACGGGCTTTCATGTTTTCATTAACAGGCATAGATTGTAACAACAAATCGTCCATCAAAGAAATGATGTTACTTCATAGCGTCTGTAGTGATGAAAGTGTAAAAACTTGCAAAGCATCACAGAAAGACACTGGAGTATCTCTATGACGTACATGAAAATCTAGGCACTGTCCTATCCAAAAAGGGTCTGGAGGAAGACTGATAGAGGGTGGGGTTTGGAGGTTGGCAATACACACTAAAACTTAAATATGAAAACTGGTCACCTCAGCAACTCCTTTGTTCTTCACAAAGAAGTGTGAAAGATCAAGCACAGTTACTTCCCTTTCAACCTCAACCGGCAACAGGTGGGAACCAGGCAGGTTAGTTTTGAGAGAAGCATTCCTGCACCGAGTTGCAATTCTGCTCCACATGTACAAAACCAGTGCATACAAGAAATGTGGATGAGCTAACATGAGAGCATGGAAAAAAGATTTGAAAGGTGTTGACTTGCACACTGTGTTCACTTCTGTAATGTAACATTAATCTTCTGTCTTATTTTTGTGTCTCTTACCTTGAGGAATTTTGCCAGGAGATCCAATCCATCTGAGTCCAGCCTGGGGAAAAAAAAGAAAAAAAACACAGCTTCTAATTATATTATTCACTGTCACACAGATCATAACTGTATTGGTCACTTGGAAGCACAAAATAAAATACATACATGTTTACAGTTTTGAGAAAAGAAAAAAAAGATTTTTTAACTGAAGCTGTAAAAGGACAGTATACCACCAAACAGATTAACACCAAACAGATTAACATCAAACAGATTAACACCAAACAGATTAACAAACTAATAAAGCACTAATATCTAAGATGTACTAGGATCCTTTTTACCCTTTCTGAAGATACTGGCACACATGACTCACACACTAACGCAACACAAACACACCTGAACACATCCACACAGATGTCTACACAGAAACACAGTGTGACAGATACAGGTTCACCAACAAGTAAGAATATGCATGAAAACATATTAACATACACACAAACACAGACAACTGCAAACTTTGTTCACTGAGATGAGTGTGGCCTTAAAGTTTATATTTGTTAGTTAGATGATGACACAAATCCCTTTGGGTAATACTGGAAGAAGAGGGAGAAGAGGGATGGGGGGGGGGGGAGAAGGAATAACTGATTTTTTTAAAACTGGAATAAGTGATGTTTTTACCAGAATAACTGATGTTTTTACTGATGTTTTTACCAGAATAACTGATGTTTTTACCGGAATAATACATTTTTTTTAACCTATTGTACTGTCTTTTTTTTACCAGAATAACTGATGTTTTTTTTTACCAGAACAAGAGATCTTTTTAACCTAGTGTACTGTCTTTTTACAAGAATAACTGATGTTTTTACCAGAACAACAGATCTTTTTAACCTACTGTACTGTCTTTTTACCAGAATAACTGATGTTTTTACCCACTGTACTGTCCCCTCATCCTCTCCATCACATTACTTCCATATCACTCCTTCTGACCACTCTCTCCACACACAGCCCACACCCAAGCTAAAAAGACACCACCACCATCTCCAACAACTATGTCCATAACTTTGCCAGAGCTGAACATTTCAGCACTAACTACCAAAAGGCTTGGATGTGCAGAAGGAAATGACAACTTTGGTCGTCGTGGAAGCAGGGCGCACACATCCCAGTTTTCTTACAATCATACACCCTTTCTGTTACTTTTTTTTCCCCAGACCACATTCACAAACATTCATGCGTAAACACACACAAATCCTGGCAGAAAATCTCTCTCAGACAACAGTAATGTAAGCTAAGTTACCACAGTCTCTTCAGTGATGTTCTCATCATATTTCTCAACAAACTGAGATCTCATCTTCTTTTTGCATCTGTGTACAAATCGGCGCATAAAAAGGTCAGCTTGTCACATTTTCACACACACAGACAAACATGCAGAAACATGTCAACTATACATGAATACACATTCACATGTAAGAATGCACCCAAACACACACGTCAACAGATGATGTGCAAGCAAACACACACATACGTATACACACATGCACACGTGCGTGCGCACACACACACACACAAACACAAACACACGCACACATACACACAAACACAGACACAACAAACACACACACACACACACCGCCACACACACACACACACACACACACAGACAAACACACACACACACACAACACACACACACACACACACACACACACACACACACACACACACACACACCCACCCTTCAAACTGACCAACCCACCTGGGTGCAATAGTGATGAGAGACTCCCCAGGGTAGACAGGGAACTTGAAGGACAGGAAGTCCTTGTTGTGTGATATGGAAGGAAGCGTGTCTTCCGTGGGTGTGCCCAGAGTCTTGAAAATGAGGTGCAGCTCGTCTTCCGCCGTGGACCCCGGGAAGAGAGGCCGCCCGCACGCCATCTCATAAAAAATGCAACCGACGCCCCTGGTGACAAAGCATTGGTAAAGGTAAGGAAAGGAATCATCTCTTTCTTTTTTTTTTTCCTTTTATTTTCCACTGTCTCATCCATTACCCAACTGCTACTCATTATGGCTCCCCGTCTACAGTCACATCCCGATTGGTCCTGTAGCAACCCCTGGCATAGCATCCACAGAGAGAGTCAACAGCAAACCATCATGAGGAAACCAGCCAGAGGAGACGCTGCACTGCTGCCAGGTCACTTTGTTGGTAAGGAAAGGAATGAAATCTTCTGAGCTAATACAGAGGTAGATGTTATTGAAATGTGCCAGTGGAATGAGTATCTCAGCTTTAGGAATGTGTGTGTGTGTGTGTGTGTGTGTGTGTGTGTGTGAAGTGTATAAGTGTGTGCGTGTTTGAGAGAGAGAAAGATGGAGAGAGAGTGTGTGTGTGTGTGTGTATGTGTGTGTGTGTGTGTGTGTGTGTGTGTGTGTGTGTGTGTGTGTGTGTGTGTGTGTGTGTCTGTGCGTGTCTGTGTGTGTATGAGTGTGTGTGTGCATATGTGTGCACGTGTGTGCGTGTGCCTATGTGTGCATGCATGAGTCATTGTACGAGTGTGTATGCATGCATGTTTTGAGTATGTGCATGTGTGTGTGCAAGCATGCATGCCAAAGTGTAACCCATGAGTGCAAACATCTACGCACGTGTATGTCTGCACTCTATACAGAACTTTGATTCCTCTACATATGCACCCATCCAACCTACGTGCATACCTACTGTACGCAAGTGCTGTGCATGAGTGTAAGCATGCACACTAACGGATTTATGGCTTAAAAAGGAATTTTCGTATCACAGCATTTTTACTAGAATTCTACTTAGAACAGACATGAAGAAGCTAAAGATGGACCTAATAGTCAAATCAATCCCCTCCAAGATCCCCTTCTGTTTCTGATTCCCCTGATTGATATATAATACTGGATTAAACAGTTATTGCCAATCAATTTTGATTTTTTTCAACACAAAAGACTGATGTGGGGGGACATCATACTCCATAGCAAAAGTTCATAAATCATGTTACTGAAGTTCTAAGGCCATGGAAACATAAGTATCTTCAAGTAAGAAAAAAATCTCCTAGATCACCCTACCCTGACCCCTCCTCATATATACGTATATACATATTCCCGCATCAACCAGGCCCAAGAGATACATACACCTGCAGTGCTGGTCACTGTGTGGTTTATGTCATCCCAGTTGATGCTTAACCACTGCACCACAACTGCGGGTCTTCAACATTTAAATCATACATAATACGCCCACAGATGTTTTTCCTTGTACAGCAACTGTCACAGATGCACAAGGAAAAGCAAACAGCACTGTGAGTAGTTATAAACTGTGGCTAGTTATAAATAGAAATCATGCCATAAACTGCTAACGACCTCCCAAGAAACTTGCCAGACAACCACAAACAAAATTCATTCATTCTCTGGCCCCAGCCAGCAGTCACTATGACGACTGACATCGTAATGTTAAAAACAAACAAAAAACAAACAAAAAAAAGATTTGATTATCTTTGCCATGACTGAAAGAGAAAAAGGAAGACAAGAGGTGGTTAATGTCAATGTAAACAGAAACTTACCACATGTCGATAGGAGTTGAGTATTCCGTAGAACCCAACAAGACATCTGGTGGCCGATACCTGCGCACAACCTTTGTTTACTCAACATCTGATTTACAGCATTCACAAGTAAAATAAATACATACAAAAGAAAAAAAAAAGAATACTGACTAATCAAAGGATATGCTTTCACTCATTTTATTTTGATTAGATATGCAGATTCGATTTTTTTTTTTTTAAGGTGAAATTCTAGCTCAATGCATGAAACAAAGCCTGTCAAATGGATTTCAATTTCTTTCAAAAAGGTGAAATTCTAGCTCAATGCATAAAACAAAGTCAGTCAAAAAAGTAACAATATCTCCCTTCTTTTTGAAATGAAAATGTGCAAAATGTATGACGAATCCAAAAGAACCAGTCCTTTTCACCGACTTCATCACTGATACTATAATTATCCACTGATTTTCCACCACCCCAACAAACCCTTCCGTACTGATGCTACTACGCTCCTGTCTAGATAGAAATGCGAGACCGTGCCAGGTCAACATACATACCAAAGGGTTACCACTTCATTGGAATACGTCTTGGTCGGTATCGACTTAGCACGAGCCAGCCCTGTAAATAAACCACACAAAACTTTCGTCATAAAACTGCACAGGAAGCCAGGTCCTCTCTTTGGGGAACAGACTTCCCTGTGGTGACAGACACAGTACAAAACCACCCCAGTTCATCAAACCTAATCCCAAAACATATCTTGAAACTCCTGAAACTTCTCAGGGTATCCCATATCACCCATCCATGTGTGTTGTCCATTCCTTGGACAGTCTGAGAGTACGTTTGTATATATTTTCTTGGAGACACTGGACTGAGTGAGTGCAGGCTATTAGTATTGTTATTGTGAGTGCTCTGGGCTTTCAAATGAAAGAGTTGGTAACTAAATACTCTCAATAATACCAATAATTTATCAAATATTCTCAAGACTAATCATTCTCAATGATACGAATAATTCAACATTTTGTGTACATATGTCCATTAAGTGGGCCACCTACCGAAGTCGGCCAGCTTGAGCTCCCCTCGCTCATTGATGAGGAGGTTCTGAGGTTTGAGATCCCGATGCAGCACACGGCGACGATGACAGTACGTCAGACCTCGCAGCAATTGAAACAAAAATATCTGGGAGAACAGAACTTTTTTCTCATAAAGTCAAAATACAATTAGTGACTAACCGCAATGATGCAACAATGAAACACAATTTAATACAGAAGGTGTAGAGATATAAATCTTTAATCAACAGCCGGTTTTAGTTTTGTTTTAAAACAGAAGTACAGGAACTGGGTGGGGGTAGGGGGAATGATTGGAGCAGGAAATTGTGGAGGAATTACTTTTTTCTAAACCTTTGACATTTTTTTTCAGCCATAATAAATGAGTGGCAAAATACAAAAAAGCTTTAACTAATCATAAAGCAGCCAAGCATACTATGGAATATGACAGAATCAGAGAGATGCACATCTGTCTTCGAAAGCTTTAAGCCTTGTCTAGTCATTAATACTTTAAATCATGCCAAAATCATCACAAATTAAATACACAACTCGAAAAACTCCTTTCAACTGAAATCCAAGAGAAAGAAACAATTCTTGTGAACCATTAATGGTAAGAAATATCTCCAGCTCTCAGTTAATTTTCTGAGTGCTCTCCCAAACTCTCCCAAATATCATCTTGCTGTATTTCTTTTGTGATTTTTTTCAAGCTCCAGATCAAAATGCTTTTCTCTCATCCTTACTTCCTCAAAGTCTCCTTCACTGTACAGGCTTGTCTGCCAAACATTTTTTCTTTTTTCTCCACAATAGATTGATCTTCCGGTAAAGGTGCACTCATTTGAAGGGCCCAATTTTACTGACATTAGAATAATTTTATTCGCAAGTTCAAATGTACTCTAATACATGAGCAATCTGGACCACAACACATAAAAAAAGAGGTACCAAAAAACAAAGAGAAATGTAACATAATAAAAAGAAAGAACAGACAACAACAAATCAAATAAAGCCAAAGGATATGTCACTTGAATATCAAATAGGGTGGATGTTAGCCTACCTTGACATTTGTCATGCTCATGATGTTGCCGCAATCATCCATGTACTGTTTTAAGTCCTTCTCCTGCACACACACACACATGCACACACACACACACACACACACACACATATGTGTACACACACACACACACACACACACACACACACACACACACACACACACACACATTCTCAGACATATAATGACAGTGCTTGCTTAAAAAAAAAAAACCAAACACATGCACAAAAAAAAACAACACACTTCTCTCTTGTTTGGTCCCAATCCATTACTTGTGTTCTCCAATTCCAAGGCCCTGCTGCTTCAAGTGCAGCTACAAACTCATCCCATGCATCTTCCTCTTCATCCCGGTATCTTTCATCCTGCCTCTCGAAGCATCCATTATCCATCACACTCTGCAGGAAGGTCTTGGACTAAGCAGAGGTCTGGTTGGGACTGACTGAGGCAGAAGCGGACCAAGAGCCTGCACACCTCTGAGGAGCAGACAATGACGAACCCAGGTATCTCACTACCTGTTCATGCCAAGTTGTCGAGCTCCAGGGTGTATCCGCTATCAGCTTTTCCTGAACCCCAGCCCTGGACAGTACACCACACTTCTGCCCTGTTTCACAGGGAGCGGTGGAAATCGCCAACAGCCCAGACATCAACCCTGCCACTCCGACAAACGCTTGTCTGGGGTCACGGCGTTGACCACTTTCCTCTCACACCCAAACTCTGTGTAAAAAAAAAGTCTCAAGAGGTGTTTTTTAACCCACTAAGAGCCAGCAACGTATCAAGCTCAGGCGAAGCTGCAAAAATAAACATGCAATGCGAATGCAAGAGACTTCATGAGTCAGTGCTTGACGGTGACACGGCCAACACCGAAGCAAGCTTTGCAGCCCTTGGCACATTTTCATGCAAGGGCTCTTTTGGAGGGTGAATTGAGAAGGGGGATGGGAGAGGGGTGGGGGTAAGGGTGCAGGAATTCTAAGACCCTAAGCCCATACCCGATATTTTCTTTTTAAAAAGAAAACAACTAGATGCCCCCCTCCCTGATCCCCCCCTCCCTTCCATATCTCCTCTTCGATCCCCATGCGGAGATTAGTACCCAAAATATTAACATCCGTAAATATAGCTGACACAATGCACAAACATACAGATACACTTTGAGGGGGAAACACACAATACACTCTCACACACACATACACACACACACACACACACACGACACACACACACACACACACACACACATAACACACACACACACACACACACACACACACACACACACACACACACACACCAAAAACAAACAACTACAAGATTTACAAGCATGAAAAAAAGAAGGGGAAAAAAAAACAAAAACTTACCAAATATTCAAAGACCAAAGTGAGAGACTTGTCCGTGTGAATAATATCATGTAGTGTGACGATGTTGGCGTGCTTTAGATCCCGTAGGAGAGACACTGGAAACCACCAAACATAGTTATTCAATGGGTTGTCAGTCGGCTGCTTGATGCCTTGAAGGCTTACATCCAGATGTGACAGTCAGCAATGATGAATCTTTTCCACAACACCAAGAAACACACACACACACACACACACACACACACACACACACACACACATACACACTCACACACACACTCACACACACACTCACACACACACTCATACTCAACGGAAACATCTTGGGAGGAAAAAAACAGATTTTAGTTTCATTTTGACTAAGTCAGCTGTTTACGGTTTGAAGATATATTACCTTGAGAATTCATTTTTCTATCAGTTGATAGGGACTATAGCTTCCTTGATTTACAAGATTAAACTTAACATACTTTTTAAAAAGAATTCACTCTTAAACATAGACTACATTTGTGGTAAATAGACTTAAAATGCTCATACACTTTTCAACTATAGGCACCTGAAAATTCTTCTGCCAGCCATTTCTTAGTCTATTTTAATGAGATTTTAAATAACAACTCATTACTTTGGGCCACTGTTTTTATCATCAGCCCAGAGTCCAATTTTTATTTACCTGTGATGGAACGTGTTGGTTTCATTTAGTACTGATAGTTCATATTGATTTTTTTTCCCTTTTTTTTTTTTTTTTATGTTACTAAAGTTACATCTGACAGTTTTACCCCGACATGCCCGTCAGGGGAGCACACTCTGATCCACAGTAGATGCTTAACCTCCCTTGACTTTTTGCTAATCAACTGTGCCCATATTGGGCAAGGCGTTTAGAGCAGTTGGATGAGGGAGAGAGAACTCCAAGGTGTTATATCAAATCTAACAGTTTTACCCTGACGTGCTCATCTACGAAGTACACAAAGATCCACGCTGATTAATCTACCGTACCTACTGTGGGCATGGCACTCAGAGTGATTGTGAGCAAGAGAGAGAGAAAAGAACAAAATAAAGACAGACAGACAGAAAGAAAGACTAGCAGCACAAACCCACCTTCCCTGATGGCGGTGCAGGGCGCGCCCTCTTCATGCTCCAAGCGTATCTCTTTCAGCGCCACAAGGCTGTCAGTGAGACGACTCTTGCCTTTGAACACGGTGGCGTACGTTCCTTCGCCCAGCTTGTCCAGTTTGGTGTACGACTCAATCTTGCCAAACCCTATCTCTGACTGGAAACACAGAACTCAATACAATGTATCCTGCACCCATGTACATTTTGCATGTCAGCAAATTCTGTTTAGAACAGTCTAGTAAATTAACAAACTCCGGCTCCTTTAACATGTTTTATCTTTTTGTCTTTGTTTGAGGGAGAATGGGGGCATGGGGGAGGGGGGGGGGGAGAATCAGGAGCAGGGGTTACGGATGGAAAAAGGAGAGAGGAAGGTTGTTTTCTACATTATTTTCTTACTCTGCTATACTCCACTTCTTTTTCAACTCTGCTGTTCTCCACTTCTTTTTCAACTCTGCTATTCTACAATCTGCTCAAGAATATGCACAAAATCGGCTGAGCAAGCATGCATGTATACATATCAGAAAATTACACGTACACATTCACAACAAAAACACACTCATCCGAAGACTGTTATCATACTAGACAAGCAAAAATCAAGCAACCAAACAAAAACCACGAGTTATCAAGCTACTTTGAACATATACGAACACACCACAGAAAAAGCCACTGCCCACCCCTCCATCCCCCCACTCCCCACACACACCCCTCCCTCAAATAAATAAACAAATAAACGGTGAAAACTAACCAAAGATTTTCTTCTGGACCTACGGCTGAGCTGGCCCTCTGGACTGAGCGACAGCGTAGAGCGGCTCAGGAAATTCTCAGGCAGTCGTATATCCGTGGTAATGACAGGCGCTTGCTCACTTCCTGCACACAACAGAAGAGAGAGAAATCAAGCCATCGATCACCTCCACTTCTTCAGCTAACAAAAAAAAAAGAAAAAAAGTTCACAAAAAGTTATAAAGTCTACTGAACCACAAGAGTGAGCAGGAGGAGAGGGAGAAGGGTTCAGGACCTCAACTCTTGTAAATGGAAAAAGACGCGTGAACAGTGAACACCTTCCAGAGAAGTATGAAATCTTATCATGTCCATGGTATTTGTCATCTTTAATATACAAACTTCGACTGAAAAACCAAAAACCCAAAATGCAGCATGCGATTGTTCAAGCCTTCTATCAGTGGACCATATTCTTTTTCATTTGTTCAATATTAATTTCATTATATAAAGAATCCAACATGGACGTGACTGTACATGATTCTATCAAAACAATAACCCACAAACCAGAAATTACACAATAGCAAAAGTGCTTTCCATGCATCAGATTAATAGATTTTTATAAACGCTCCCCTTCTCCTCTAATATCACCAAGTGTGAACAGACTCCAAATGAAAGAACTCACTCACTCGCACCACCTGTCATTCAGATGAATGCACCTTGCCTGAAAAGTAAAGGACTAAAATGTTCCTTCCAGGTTAAGTTTAATTTGGGGGCCAACCCAACACACAGAGCAGCGCTAACCCCAGGATGGTTCATATGGAGGTAAACTGTTTCAAGACACTGCATATGCAGTGAACACGACCAGAGATAAACCCAAACCAGCAAAATCTCAAGCAACAACACTGGGCACAACAGGAGGCAGCAAATCAAGATCTTGGACAGCTGTGACATCACCTGCATAAAATCGAGATTTACTGGCTGGGATGGATGACTGGAAGTGAACAGCAAACCCTCCAGAAAGTTGAGAAAAAAAAAGAAAGAAAGAAAGAAATCAACAGAAAGACTGGCATTGGTATGGACAAACTCCTCTTGCTTTCTCCAAAACAAATGATGTTGACTTGCACTGACTGAGCAACATGAAAGTGAATGGAGGAAGCTCACATTTTCACCACTGAAAAAGTATACCTGCCTTACTGGAAGCCATAAACTGATTTTTAAACAAAAGAAAAAACAAATAAAGAAACAAAGAAAAAAAAGGAAGAAAAAAGAAAGACAGAACGAAACTGCATCAAAACTGCTCCCTGTGAACTGCCGATGCTAGCGCTACGACACAACCACCTCGGGTGCGGCTGTGTATTAGCAAGCTGAAATAAGCACCATGGGATTGACACCACACTGAGCGGCACAGAATATGAGATAGCAGCAACCACAAAATGGAGAGCAGACAAACAGACAGACAGACAGACAGACAGACAGAGATACAGAGATAGATCACAGATAGACAGACTGACAGAGTAGACAGAAATTGATAGATAGACCGATGGATTGATTGATAGATAGAAAGATAGACAGAGGCAGACAGACTTACACAGAGACAGATAAATAGTTAGATAGAAAGATAGACAGAGGCAGACAGACTTACACAGAGACAGATAAATAGACAGACAGACAGCTAGACAGATAGGTAGATACACATACAAAAAATAAAATAATCTAATTCACAACCCACTTGACTCAGCCTCCTATGCCTGTGCCACATCTGGACAGGGGGAAAGAAAGTTGTCTCGGTCTTCCCTTGTTTACAGATAAATAAATAGAATGATACATAGACAGAGAAACATATAATACATATAAAATAACGATAATTATAACCCACTTCCCTCAGCCTCTGACGCCTGTGCCACATGCAGATATGGGAAATAAAGTTGTCTTTTTTCTCCCCATGTTTACAGACAGAAAGACAGATATACAGACTGGTAAACATACAAAAAAAACATGAAATAACAACACAACTGACCTCACTCAGCCTCCGCTGCCTATGCCGAAGACAGACAGGGGCAATGAAGTTGTCTTTGTCTCCCCTTGTTTATAGATAGATACACAGACCGATAAACATATAATAAACATGAAATAACAACACAACTCACCTCACTCAGCCTCCGATGCCTGTGCCGCAGACAGACAGGGAAATTAAATTGTCTTTGCTTCCCCTTGTTTAAAGAAAGATACACGGACCGATAAGCATATATAATAAACATGAAATAACAACACAACTCACCTCACTCAGCCTCCGATGCCTGTGCCGCAGGCGGACAGGAGAAATGAAGTTGTCTTTGTCTCCCCTTGTTCTCTGTCCCTCGCCATTCTCCCCACCTAACCCATGATGTTCATGTGCCACACCTGCCGACACGGAGAGGATTGGAAAAATATGGAATACACTGATAAATCATAATAAATGTCAGGTCCAGAAACTGAATGGCCAATATATGGACACTCAATGTTTGCATGAAACTTCAATCCTCTATTCACGATAAAACAGTATCCTTGTGCGAGAATATAGATAAATCTTTCAACAACAACAAAAATCATCCTGAAAAACATTTTTTGGTTCACAGTTTCAGTGACTTAAATGCTTGAATTAAGATAACTCTGTAAAATTCAAACAGAACATGACAACAAAGAAAAAGAAATTAAGCAGCAGCCATTAATCAACATGGTGATATTAATTTTTTTTTTTTCCTTTTTAATTTCAATTTTTCTCCACCCTTGCATTACATTCTCTTGGTATTAATTTGATGAGGTGCAAATGACACAACTGTGAATAACTGAATGCATGGCACATTATTGCTTTTCCTAAATCAGTTGCAAAATGAGGCGACTGCAGGCGGAGATCTAAACAAATCTTTTAAAAAAGAATCCAAGTACTGTATCTGCCAAACATGAACAAACGAATCACAA
>CM065734.1:39459888-39472388 GCA_033310375.1 Conus canariensis | reverse complement strand
CTATTTTCTGCTGCTGCAACACAACTTCGCATTTCTTTCAACATTCAGTGATGTGCATTGTGTAAAGTGTCACGCAAAAAAAAGTTCCCTTGCAACAAAATCGTTACATCTTTTCTCACACTTTTGTCACTAAAACAAATTTATGATGGTGAAAACGAACTCAATTTATGCATTTATTTACCCAAGACCCCAACAGTAGTACCTGTGAATAGTTTCATTCAAAAAAAAAAAAAATGTATTGTCTTAGGCTACTCAAATTTAATAACATTTTCTTGAGTGTCCTGGGGGGAAATATAAATAAAAATCTGGATCTGACAAAGATCTGTAAATCAGTTCAAGGTTATTTCTGGTGGACAGTAAAACTTGTTAAGCAAGCAATCACAATTAATGGCAACCTTCAAACATAAATTATATTGCCAAGAAAATAACCAGGTTCATGTCTAATATATTTTCAGACCAGGTGCAGCGTATTCAAGTTCAAGTTCAAAATAGGGGCGATGAAATATTTTCATCATAGCCTTTCAGCTTTGTATGCCCCTTCATTGTCGTATATTGTTTTTGGTCAGGTCTTAAGCGAGCCCACTTTTTTGTTTTGTTTTGTTTTTGTTTTTGTTTTTGTTTTTTTGTTTTTGAGGGGATTTATTGTTATTTTTTCAATTTGAACCATCAAAAACGTACCTAATATCAGTAAATGTGTGATGTTTATCGATAAGATTTTTAAACGAATTAATATTTGGTGCACGCTTTATATCAGGTGTTAGTTTATTCCAAATGGGTGCTACTCTCTGACTGAATGAATATTTCCTTAAGTTAGTATTGACATGCTGGATTTGTATTTTATCACAACTGTTACGTGTTATATTGGTTAGTGCAAGCTAATTGGATTAAAATGAAGTGGTGATGCTTCCTGGTTACGTCCATGGAAAACAGGATGACAAATCTTGAGCAGGATTAAAAAAAAAAAAAAAAAAATCGACGCCAAAAACGAAAGCAGAAGATGCTTCCCTAACATTCATATTTTCCTGACCTCCCTTCGCAAAAACTGTTGCTATGGATACAGATACAGGCTCTCAACTGTCTACCGGTTACCTGTATAGAATTTCTGTTTCCGGTTTAAACAGACCTAGTATTTCCACCTCCTGACGTCTTCGTCCCTTACGGTGCGTCATTATTGATAATAATAACATCGCACTGTTTCTTTGACCGTGCTTCGTGCTCTGTTATTTTCCTTCTACTGCTTTCACCGTTTCAGTTTTACAATTCTGCCAGCGAAGAGAGAGAGTTAGTTTGTTAGGTTTGGTAGGTGGGGAAACGGTGGGGGTCGGGTCCCCCTTTTTTTTTTTCTTTTTTTTTTTTTTGGGGGGGGGGTGGGGGGTGGGCTTGGCACTACCTTCTGTAGGGTCAGGGCCGGTAATGTACAGGCTTGCCTGTATGTGCAAAGCGAAAAGTAGCGATCCGGCAGCTCCACACCCAGCTAGTCTTTATGAGAAAATGAGAAGGAAAGAGAAATGAAGAAGGGAAAAAGAGAGAAGGGGGGGGGGGGGGGGAGAAAAGAGATTTTTTTTTCTTTTTTTTTTTTTTTGCGCTCTCCGTGTTTTCCGTTGCAATATAATCCAGTTGGTTTCTGCAACGTATGCAGATCCAGAGCGATAAGTTAAAGCCCAGCTGACCGCAATGGGCCATATCAGGGCTGTCACCGCATTGAAGTCTACTCTCAAGTCATATTCAAAAAAACAAACAACAAAACAAAAACAAGAAAAAAACATTCACACAAGATTATCTGCACAATGTATTGTTTACTTGGCTTTTATCATTACACTTTGATGTTACACACTCACAGCAGATTATGTTTTACCTCTATTTTGTTCTCCTTTTTTTTCATGTAAGGATGATTTATATGACAATTACACCACTGTGGATTTGATGATGTTTGTTTTTTGTTTTGTTTTTCTGATTTAATGAAGTAGGTGACTATGGGTTCCTAATAACCTGCTGTCTCCTAAACATTCC
This sequence comes from Conus canariensis, assembly GCA_033310375.1. NCBI lineage: Eukaryota > Metazoa > Mollusca > Gastropoda > Neogastropoda > Conidae > Conus > Conus canariensis. The sequence continues at coordinate 39,470,378 of CM065734.1, read as the reverse complement.
ACTATCCATGCCCCATGTTCTTTTGCCCTTGCAGCTTATATTAGAAATAATGTTCAATACCGTCTCTATACACTGTCCATCATATGCCTACACACACACAGACACACACGCACGCACACACGCATACACACACACAAACATGCACACACACACACACACACACAAACACATGCACACACATTTATAAGCAAGGTTGCATACACACATGTATTCATGGCCCAAGGGGGCATTCATTCCACACCTGCCTGTGTATAGCACAGAGTTCCTCACAGGCCTGCTCCCTGACCAAAGTCCTAACCCTTCACCCTCACCCTTCACCTCAGAGCTTTAAAGTATTGGTGAACTGAGTAATGTCCACTGAGAACTGAAAAGTGTTAGAGTGGGAACACCCTCAGTCTGCAATCATGGATAAATGTGGCATTTTGCTGAAAACGATCTGGAGATCTCAAGTACCCATTTTATACTATGTATTACCCTGACAGAAACTGAGTTGACTGACTGTTAACTATAATTTCTCACTGACCCACTAATCACCAAATATGACTGGTTCATAAAGTGAAAATTACATGAATACATGTTAACTTTTGTACACACACACACACACACACACACACACACACACACACACACACATACATAGGTCATGCAAGCACACACAACACACTCATAGTTTCATTTCACTGGACAACTTTTCATGTTATATAGTATATACACACACCCTATACAGGAAATACAACAGAAACAGAATGAAATAACACTCTTTTGTAAGAGTTCTCTTGGTATTAGCCTGCTGGTGAATCAGGATGTGAATGATCAAAGACATCAAACCATGCTGACAGGGCTGGCTTTCACTAGACTTTCTCCTGCTGTGTTTAGGCTAAGTACCACCTCAGCACAATGTACACAGTCCACTCTTTGAGTAGTGCTGTATTAAGCCTCAAATTGTTGCCTGTCCAAATTGCTGCAAATTGTTGCCTGTTCAAATTGCTGCAAATTATTGCCTGTCCAAACTGCCTCAAATTGTTGCCTGTCCAAATTGCTGCAAATTATTGCCTGTCCAAACTGCCGCAAATTGTTGCCTATCCAAATTGCTGCAAATTATTGCCTGCGTGAATTCGGGGAGGACTTGGTACCTAAATTGCTGCTGAAATTGAAATTCTTGCAGGCAGCAAAGTGGGCCAACTTAGTCCCCAAATTGGTGCCAGTTGCTGACTTTGTCACCGTCAACACTGATGCTGGCAAATGGCTTCAGTCTAAATGGTACATGTTAGGGGAAAAGGCCTTGACTGGCTTCAAGTGGGCAATGTGACAGCTTACTCTAAAAAAAAAAAAAACCCTGGTGATTTGATACAGTATCTCGTGTAGCCTACTTCCAAACAATAAATCAACACTAAGGCTATATGTACAGGTTTGAGAATACTTTAGGCATGTTGACAGATGTTTCACATGAGTGTGCATGCACCTGTGTGTGTGTGCGTGTATGTGTGTGTGTGTGTGTGTGAGCATATGCATGTGCATATGTGTGTGCAAGTGCACGTGTGTGTGCATATCTGTGTATATGTGTGTGTGTGCGTATATGTGTGTGCGTATGTGGGTGTGCATGTGTGTGTGTGTGTGTGCATGTACACACACACACACAAACACACACACACACACACACGCACACATATATCACACACACATACATATACACACATGCACAGGCGCATGCACATGCGCACATATGCAGACCGCACACTCATACTGAAACATCTGGTGAATAAGCATGCATATAAAGTATTTTCAAACCTGTGCTTGGCTGTAGTGTTGATTTATTGTTTGGATGTAGGCTAAAGGTTCTGTTGGAACAGAAGAGTCAAAGCGCAGAATCCTTCATGTGTGATCTGATATCAACAAGCTAAACACAAATCATTTCAAAGGCAGTCCCAACCAGGGAAAAAAAAACGTGTATCATTTGCTGTCATATTTTGGATTAGTACCTCCCTCTACCTTCGTATTGCTGCTGCTACTGCTGCTCTGGCCGCTCCTGCTACTACGACTACTACTGCTACAGCTGCTGCTGCCTCTGCTATTTCTACTGCTGGTGTTATTGCTGCTAGAACTTTTGTTACTGCTGCTGCTACTGCTGCTGCTGAAGTCAGTTTTGCTGCTGCTACTTCTGTTGCTGCTGTGCAACTGCTTCTGCTTCAGCTGTTGCTGCTACCATTACTGCTGCTGCTACTAATACTATCGCTGCTGCTGCATTGATTGCTACTGTTACTGCTACTTTGCTGCTGCAATTACTACTACTACTGTGATTACGATGACAAAGACAGCTATTATTACTACTGCTGCTGCTGCTGCTTTGACTACTTCTATTGCTGCTGCTACTACTACTTAGCTACTATTATACAACTACTACTGGCGCTGCTGCTGTTGCTGCTACCGCTGTTGCTATTACTACTACCACCACTACTACTACAACTATGATGATGACGAAGGATGACGATGACGATGAGGATGACTACCACGACTATTAGTACTACTGCTGCTGCTACTGCTGTTTTGACTACTTCTTTTGCTGCCGCAGCTACTACTCAGCTACTACTACAACCGCTAATGCTGCTGTTACTGCTAGCACTACTGCTGCTGCTGCTGATGCTGGTACGATAAGTACAACTACAACTACTGCTAGTTGTGGTTTTCAAAATTAAAATCCAGAACCGAGTGAAAGAACACTTTTGATACACAAGTCACACTTTTGTTTTCTTTCGTTTTTTGTTTTGTTTTTTCTTTTGATTTCCTTAGTTTGATTGTTTATTTATTTCCATTGTTCTTTCATTTGCCTGCAGTTCTACTGATTCTCTAGTGTTTGCCAAAAACTGAGGAAAGGACGTTTCATTACACACAATCACCAAACATGCGTTTTCACATTCACTAGCAAATATTTCTGTACATGACTAACACTAACAACATACACTCAATCAGAAACAATCAAGAGCAATAACAAATTATACCCAGTTTGCCTCACAATGTGCATCTAAGATAGCACTGAATCTGAATTCCCTACAACTCACGAGGCCTCAATGATCCATGGCGGTCAGCAGGACCGTTTGAGGATGCTTGTGGCATATGTTTGGCTACTGGTATAAAACAGATGGTTCACTGCCATAAACCACATCCCCCTTATGAGATATTGCAAGTGCAGACGAAACATCACTACAGAACCAAAATCAGCCCCACAGTTCTTTTTCTAAAATATGTCATGCCCCTGCCCATTTTGTTCTAAAGGGTGACAATTTGGGGTTTGTTTGGGAGGGGAGGGGGGGTTGTGACAGTTAGGGTACCAAGGCCTTTCCCCATTGTTGCTGGCAACAATGTGGGGTGTAAGAAATGCTGTCTACAAGACCTGTGGTCAAATCGTGGTGAACTGGGAGTGCTGAACAGAACATTTACCTTGCACGAACAATAACAAAATGAGTAACTGATCATGGGGAAAGGACAAAAGCCTTACTGGGTGACACTATCTATACCTGAGAAAAATGATCAAGAAAATCAGAGGAAAAGGCTTTAACGTAAATAAGCTTTTGAAGGGCGGCTGCAAGTTACCACACCATCCAAAGGTGATATGGCAGATAGGGGTAACCAGAGGAGTGGGGGGAAAGGGGCCTATTATAAGACAATGCACACATCACCAGAACCACCTCCGTTCGCTGCGAGTGTCGCACAGCAGCGGACGCCAAGGGAGAGGTGGCAGATCTCCTTTGAGGGACACTGATGTGAGAAGTCAGTGTCAGGCATCAGGCAGCACAGCAATCCTTCCAGCCATATTGGTGACGGCGGGTCTTGTCTGTGTCACCAGGGGATGGCTTTTGGAGATATGGGGCGATCAACGATGGAGCGCTGCCTGACTACAATTACCGTGGCCCAGGATACCCTACTCTGAGCTAGTCAGGCATGGGAGTACTCCTTACAGGGTTGGGCCAAAAAATTGCCTTCTTGGCTATAGTATACATGGCCTGCCAAATTTTAGGGACTGGTGCAGCGCTCCAGCCACTTTCGTCCTGCTCCCTCTTTGAGGCGGCCTCACACAGCACAGGACCATTGCCACCCGAGCACGAATAAGGCCACCTGGTGGTCCTGAAGACAGACTTTCGTTTGGGGGAAGAGGCAAAATACACCGACGCCCATCGTTGGCCGACCAACAGCTGAATTTGAACTGAAGTTCAAAAGGAACCAGAGCTCAGAGTGCGAAATATGATGCCCCCCCCCCCCCCCCCCCCCCCACCCCATGGAACTTGCCCACTACTGCCAGCGACAACAGTTGCCACAGTATGCAGACCTATGTCTGCGAGTGTACCTTGTCCTTAAGGGCCTCCTGCCAACAGGACATTAATCTCACCTACTCACCGAACCGAACCACCAGAACAACGCACATTAAGGACAGAAACAGGGTTGGCATTTGCTGGTGGTATTTTATCAGGTCAGATGACAAAGATACCGACAAATATATCAGCTACTGGTACTGTGTACCATTTCAGTTTTAGCATGACCAGAAATCGGCAGTGGAAAACGTAGTGGACATTACAATGGCAGTACATGACTTTTAATGACTGATCTTGGTCAGACTACCAGTTTTGTTCAATCCATTTGCCTTTGCCGAGTTTGCCTTGCCAAATTTTTTAACAGTACCAGCTCAGTCATTTCTCACGTAGCGACTGGTTCTCCATGTTAGCGCCAGAACATTGCCAGTCCGAGCCAGAACATGCCAGACGAATGACACAAAACAATGGTCTGTTACCAGAATAAATGAGTAAGTGCATATTTGTAAATTTCATAGGCACTAGGGAACATCAGGCCATTCATATCTTTTCTCCCTTTTTCATAGTGAAGAAAAATCGATTACTATGCAAATATATGCTAGGTTTCATGTTGGGCATGCTGGCCTGGAACTCCCAACCTGATAAAAGTGAGTTCAGTGGTCTTCAGACAACTAACTCACTAACCGGAGAGGGTCTGGTTGGAGTGTCTCACTGTGCTGTGTACAGGTCTACAAGTTTAAAATTCAGGCATGATTGATTTTGAGATTGGGAACACAGTTCAAACTTTACATGAAAACATCTGCATTTTTATATTCATGTACATGCGTGCTTGTGAGTTAAAGTGTGTGTGTTGTGTGTGTGTGTGTGTGTGTGTGTGTGTGTGTGTGTGTGTGTGTGTGTGTGTGCGTGTGTGTGTGTGCGTTTGTGTGTGTGTGTGTGTGCATGAATATGTGTGTGTATTTGCATGCATGTGTGTGTGTGTGCGTGTGTGTTAGTGTGTGTGTGTGTACATGTTAGTGTGTGTGTTACAGTGTGTGTGTATTAGTGTTTGTGTGTGTGTGTGCATGTATTACTATAGTCATTAGTTGAGAAAGCTATGTGAGTATGCATGCATGTGTTACTATAGTTATTAGGTGAGTAAGCTAGAAGCATGCATATGCATGCAGGCGAATGCATGCACATGCGCACACACACACGCACGCACGCACGCACGCACGCACGCACACACACACACACACACACACACACATACACACACACACAGTCTCAGTCTCTCACACAACACACACACACACACACACACACACACACACACACACACACCCTTTGCATGCATTCTTTTTCTGACCAATGCGAGACCAGATTTCCTTCTATACCTCTTCCTAATGATCCTCCACTGACTGAGCATGAATTCAGAATGTCCTGTAGACTATTTTTGGACTGAACATTATCACCTACCCTTCCCTTCTGCAGCACCTTTTCTTGCCACTACGCATGCACCAGTACGTCATCAGAGCAGTTTTTAGCCTCTGCACCTTTTGGGTAGAAATGTGGGGCAACAATTTTTACCATCTCCCAGATCAATATATGAGCAGAGCTACCACAAACTGAATCCCTTGGTGACTGTATTAGGTGCATGACATCAGGCGTGTTATGGTACAGATCGTCTACAGGAATACCCAGCATGCATCTGGACATTCCGGGAGAAGATGAGCTTTGCGGAGCTTTGCCCATTGCTCTCCAAGATGCCACGAAAGAACACACACACACACACATATGTAGAAAAAGACACAGAGCAGCAACAACCCTGTTCTTGTGTTTGGTATGAGATAATCAGTTGTTGTTTTTTTCTAAGTTTCAGTTTCCGTTTCAGCAGGTAGGTAACACTGCATGCGGACTAGTCCATATATACGCTACACCACATCTGTGTTGGGGGGAAGGAGGGAGCGAGGAGGGGGCACTGTACAGTTCTCCGGGGACCTCACTTTGTGGACTCCTGCTGGCCAGTAGCAGTCAATACAAAACAGAACCTTTCAATTGCCATTTGGCTGCCCTGTGGAACCACTGCTTGTTTGCTTGGTGTGGACAATCAGTTCTTCGGCAAATGTGTGCAGGGAGATTGAGGGGGGGGGGGGGGGGGGCAATGTCTTCTGTCCCACTTTGACCAGTCAGTCAAGAGCTAATTTTACATGAGCAGACCAGACGAGATGATTGTGAACATTGTTATTCTGTACTTTGGCAAGACAATGGTGGCTGTTTAGTGTGTGTGTGAGTGTCTGTTTGTGCCAGTGAGCGTGTGTGTGCATGTGAACATGTGTGTGTGTGTGTGTGTGTATGGTATACTGTGTGTGTGTATGACACTAGCCAAACTTTTATAAAGGTCTGGTGTGTTCATGTCATCTGTTCTATCATTTTATTTCCCCTTGGTTTATAAGCGTAACTGTTTTTTAAGTTATTGAGGGCGAATGATGTATGCAAGTACTCTGATCTTTTGTGCCAAGATAAAGCGCTATCATAATCTGCTATTATTTTGATCATTTGCAGCAAAATTCTTAATGAAAAACTATGCCATGTAAAACTTGGAAGTTATGTGGTGATGAACAGTACATAATGTGGCTAAAGGACATAATAATAACAATATGAAAATAATACCTTGCAATAGCAGGACAGTTCAAATGTACAGCAGAGAAGAAACGTTTTGCCTAGCCTAGAGTCTGCTGTCCATGGCAGCCACTGCCGACAGTAATGGGTGTATTTGAATTCAAAGAGGAGGGTAAACGCTAAACACATCCAGTTACCAAATACAAGGCCTGTTTTTGTTTCGTTCTGTTGTTACTGATTTTTTTGTTGCTTTCTTTTACTTTCTTTTTTTTTTCTCTTTGTTTAGTGTATGTTTTTCGTTTATACAACATTCCTAGGAAACGGCTGTATAAGAATATAGGTGCATGACAATGGAGATGCCCCATCTCAACCCCTCCACCACCATCACAACCAGCCTTACAATAATTAAAAAAAACTACTCACCATTGTGTGGCAGAGGTGCTGACATGGGTCGGTCCGAAAAGGGAGGCAACCCCAGGCTATTCCCCACGACCACACCGTCCCCTTTGGCACTGGAGTAACTCTCGTCCATGCTCAGCTGCTCGGCAAGCTCCGACAGGCTCTCGTCCAGGGGCCGGTGGCCTCCCTTGAAGGTCCACGACAGCCGGCGCTTCAGCTTCTTCATCATGTCCCCCATCCCCCGACCTCTGCCCCCACCCCCGCCGCTGCTAGCGCCGACTCCACCGCTGCCGCCGCCGCCACTACCACCCCCGTTCTCCCTCTGGCTGGGTCTGGGCTCCAACATTAGCAACAGCCAGTCCTGGTCTCCCTCCTCTTCCTCCTCCTCCGCCCTGCCCTCCTCCACCTTCCTTCTCTCCCCTCCACTGATGCCACTGCCACTGATTCCTGCTGGCGCTGGAAGTCAAACTGTAAGCTTCACTCTCGACTCTCAGAAAGGGGGTGGGGAGGGGGGGGAGTGAGGTGTCTTCAGCTCTGTCTTGCGGCTGCCTGGGTTGTCTTCTCTGAGTCCCTCATGGCGGTAGCGCACACTGGGGATTTGGTTCTGTGGAACTGAAATGTACAAACAAACAAAAAAAATGAACAGCACAATATATACATGCTGGTCAAAATGACTGGAAATCAAATGGGGATTTGGTTCTGTGGAACTGAAATGTACAAAAAAATCAACAGCACAACATATATACATGCTGGTCAAAATGATTGGTAATCAATTCTTTCAGACAATCTCTCTTTTTTTTTCAGTCAGTCACTGACCCACCTTCATGTAAAACTGTTGACTGGTACTGATTGCTGGATAAAAGACGTACGAGATATGAGTCTCTCTCTGGTTTTGTTTGTCTGTTGTTTTTGGTGTTTGCTTTTTTCTTTTTTTTCTTTTTTGACAGTTAGATTTTTTCTTCCTTTTTTTTCTTTTTTTTTTTTTTTTATATCTTTCTCTTTGGGGGAGAGAAGAGGAAAGATTGGAGGGTGGACAGTCAAGTTTGGGAGGGGGAGGGGGATTTTGTTCGTTTGTTTTTTTGTTTTTTTGTTTTTTTTTATGCCAAATTCCATATTCATATCCCTGAGGCATGAGGCAAAATGGTAACGCATGAGTAACAATGATAATCACATACATGTTTGCACAATGGATAAAGCCTGTGTTGTTCTTCACATTACTGTACATATCTAACTGACACTAGCTTTGTGCTTTATGACAAGCAGTAGATGAACATTCTGCATAGAGTATATTATATATATAAATATAGATATAGATAGATGAAATAAAAATGGAAAGGGGGGTGGTGTCTACAGGAGGGGAGGAGGGGAGAAGGGAGGGAGAAAAGGGTTCATTATGCCATGCATAATTTGCATGTCATCTCCAAATAAAGACTCCTACCTGAAAATTTTTTTTTTTCCTGGATTTAGCCTTTACCTGAAGTGGAAGACTACAAACTCTCCTCGGAATGTTTCAGGACTGGGGTAAAGTGATTACAAGAGGTTTAGCTGTGCCACCAGTCACTACTGCCCAGCTTCTACAGTCGACCAACCTTCAAGAGCCTGCTCTCACCTGCAGAGGAAACAACAAACAAGTAGGGTGACTCTTGCTCCCACGATGAAATGATTGCATGCCCACAACTCCAATCGAATGCTGCTTACGACACCAAGTCGCCTGGCAGAAATGGCAACCCAGAGCACACAGAACAAACATGAAGACCCGCAAAGCGCAACTGGTAACAGCATTTTGTAGTAAACACGCCATAGCACTGGCCCTGATAAACAGGAAGCTTGCAAAGAAACCAAGTTAGCCGAACTACAGTCTCCTGCTGGTAAAGACCATTGCTCTGGCAGCAAGTTCACTCACCTTTCAACAATTACTTTATTAAAAATTTTTAAAAAAAGAAAAAAGCTGAGAAAGAAATCAAAAGACCACCCAAATCATACTTTGCTCAGACAATTCTCAGTAGAGATTCAAACCTGCATTCCTGCGATCATGAAAATCTCACAATCCTCAAACTGATGGAACCACTTCAGGTTGTGTTGTTCACAGGCAGCAGGTAACCAAGTTAACGGTAACAAGTCAAAGGATGTGATGATGATCTCTGATCTGACAACTTTGTAAACTACTTGCATTATATGCCCGATGGTATGGCTTCAAATACATAGTTTATATTGACGAAATTGTTTTCTGTTCAGCCGTTTGAAAAGACTGGTGCTAAACATTTTCTTAAATGTTACTTCATGTCTTTTCTTGATTCTCTCTCTCTCTCTCTCTCTCTCTCAAAAAAAAAAAAAAAAAAAAAAATCAAAAACAAAAACAAAACCGTTACCTCCTCTCTAATTCCATAGCTAGCTCGCTCTCTCTCTCTCTCTCTCTCTCTCTCTCTCTCTCTCTCTCTCTCTCTCTCTCAAAAAAAAAAAAAAAAATCAAAAACAAAACCAAAACCATTACCTCCTCTCTAATTCCACAGTTCACTTGAAAACAATTTATGTCATCCTCTAAAATAACCCTCTTCCACTTTAGCATCACTTTCTTTTGAAAAAAAAAGAAAATGGTTAAAAACCACACACACAAAGTGAAAGAAATTACCAGCATCCAAACACTTCTCAACACACACAATTCTCTGGCACCTCTGAATGAAACCTGCTTCAAGGACAAAAAACCCACATACTGGCAGTAGTTCTACCACAAGCCCATAGATTACACACCTTTGATCACCTATTGATTTTCCTGATGTGAATACCTGTTGGGGGGGGAAAGCCAACGCCATATTTAGTGCATGACACCATGCAGACAGGGGAGGGGCATGTGTGTGTGTGTGTGAGTGAGTGTGTGTGTGTGTGTGTGTGTGTGTGTGTGTGTGTGTGTGTGTGTGTGTGTGTGGTGTGTATGTGTGTGTGTGTGTGTGTGCATGCATGAGTGAGTCAGTGAGTGAGTGAGTCAATGTTAGAGAGAGAGAGAGAGAGTGTGTGTGTGTGTGTGTGTGTGGTGTGTGTGTGTGTGTGTGTGGTGTGCGTGTGTATGAGTGTGCATGTGGTGTGTGTGTGTGTGTGCGCATATGTGTGTGTATGTGTGTGTGTGCATATGTGTGTGTGTGTGTGTGTGTTGTGTGTGTGTGTGTGTGTGTGTGAGTGTGTTTGTGCGTGCGT
>CM065734.1:39447388-39454888 GCA_033310375.1 Conus canariensis | reverse complement strand
CATGTCTGTCTAACAACACTCTGTCTGAATTGCTGATACCAGTGGCCCTGACAGAATCAAACCGTGGGCACTGACGTGGAGGGGTAACTGAAACTGAGGTCACCATGACAGAAGGGCATGAAGGACCACAGAATTTAAGACTTTTTTTATGTTGATCGAAGAGGATGATGGAGATGACGCTACCGATTTTTTTCATTCTGGTCTAAGACGGCATGGCATGGCTGTCCTTTATCCTTACATTCACTTAAGAATGAAGTTTCATAGGACAACAGATGGACTGGAGGGTGCTGCATCGCTGGTGGCTGGAAGTGGGGAGATGCTTAAGTGGACCAGAGTCACCCCATGGTGGAACTCGTAGAAGGCTGTGAGCCTTGATCCTTCTTCTTGCTGCCAGAGAAGACAATTTCAGTGTATTCAACATTTCCTCAGTACTGAATGTCTGGCAAAATCTGTGAGAGCAAGCAGCTTTTCAAGGATGTCGATCATAAATATATCGTTCACCTGGTACAAATTCCACACCAGACCAGCAAACTTGAGAAGAAGGTGCACCAGCGCCTTGCAGAGAGGAAGAAAAAGCAGATCATTTTTTCCTGAACAATATGCATGCAGCTTCTTCACAAGAAACTCCTTTATGTATGCTTTGAAAAGCACTCCCTCAACCTTCACTGATTCGACAGAGTTCCAGACACCAGCTGCTGACTGTGACTATTAATTAATGTCATACCATATCAAATAGATGAATGGCTTGTTTCATAGGCTTTAACAGCCTTTTGGCTGAGTATTCAGAGCTGATGCACTGCTGACTGGGGTTGTTGTTGCTGCTGTTGTTGTTGTCATTCAGACATGAGACATGAGCAAGTGGAGAAAGCCTGACAATTTTCAGAGCATCCAGGAAGCAGTGTCAGATCCCCAGTTGGGCACCAGGGGCAACAGCTTTAAGCAGTTGAAGGGTGAAGCCTGCTGAGGCTGAACTTTTTTTTTCAGTTTGGCAAACCACTGTGTGTTTAACAGTATGCTCAAGCCATCCTGCAAACAATTCTTGATGCCTGCAGCCTTGTCCGTATTTCTTCTTTTGTGGCTTTAAAAAGACTTTGAGCCCATAGATTTTTTTTTTTTTCTTTTTTTTATCAAATGAGTTTGGAGGTACTGGCAGAAGCATTTGCAAACCGAAATGGATCCAAATAATGGATTTGAATGTGAATACAAGTCCTAGTAATCTGAATCTTACAACATCCTACCAGATTTTCTCTGCAGACCTTTAAAAAGCCTGAATTCAGATTAAAATCTGAAAAGTCTCTGGCTCATTTTCCTGACCTTTTTCGAAAATATGTTTGACCTTTGCTTGTTTCCTGTTGTGCAGTATGTTACCTTCCATCACCTTTTAGTAGAGAGTAATTCTGGGGGATATGAGGATTCATCCTTTGTTTTCCTTTTGGAATCTACGATGTATTCCATCAGGACCTGGTGGCTTTTAACAATATGCAATACATCTTTCATAATGTGTGTCTGATGCTGTGACTGTCTGTCTGACTAGAGGCGTCCGAGCAGCACTCTGTGACTCACTGCAAGTGCGAGAGCCCTCTCCATTCTTTACTCTTGCCGTCTGGTCATTCGTATCCACGATTAATCATCGTCTACAACCCAAGTTGAAAAAAACAAAACAACTATTTAGGTCAGATTTTGCCAGCAGTTCCAAAGACCAAACAGATCCCATGGGAACTAAATCGATTCAAATTGCGACTCATTCTTCCCCTGAAACCATGGTAGAGCATCAACAAGTCTTTGTCCAACTCGAGTTGCGATCTTGAATCTACTTCAAAAATTCACAAATACTAGGAAGCAGACTCGATTCGAACCTGCCCAAGTCCATGGACACACTGACGACATCATTTACATTCAATCGATTAAACATGATTTAAAAACAAAAGCCTTGTGCAACTATACTTACTTTAATCAGATGTCATGGACAAGGAAAATATGCAGAATCGCTTGAACTGAAAGTTAAAATGCTGCTTTATTGTCGGAAGTCAATCTGGCGGCCATGTTACATTATGAATCCCTTACATCATCACAAAAGAGACTAGGACTATTTTCGTTGGGTTAATGTATAAATCAGTGTAACTTATCTTCCGTCGCTTTATTCACATTTTGTTGGAATAAAAAGCATTTTGCAGTATGTGTAGGGCACAGTACCTGCCAGGGCGCGAATTTAAACAGATAAAGAACTGAGCGAGGGCAGGTGGAGTAAGGGGAGAAAACTATGTACGTTTTGGTGGAAAGTGAAATACGACAGTTATGTTCCTTAGTCTACCCGTGCTTTTTACGTCATTTCCATCAAAATTCACAAATAACTGACTACTTGAATTGTTCTTGTTTCCCGGAAATCAATGAAAAGAATTGCTGCTTTAATGATGTCAGTCCCCTAAAACTCCTGGGACTCCTGGAACTCCCTGAATGACACAAACTGAGGAAACGAAGCCAAGCAAATGGTATAAGAAACTTGAATTTGCAAACAGTAAACACGTGTGGCCTCCCTGACAAACACGAAGCGACTTTAGAAGTCTGTCGTTTACAGTCCATGTTGATTCCTAAGTTCCTCTAGTTATTACTGATATAAAACATCACCGTTATCACAGTGGAATCAATGAAAGCATACGCGCGCGCACTCACACACACACACACACACACACACACACACACACACACACATATCCACCACCACCCCTCTCCCCACCCTCCACCCCCCCCCCCCCCACACACACACACACACACGCGCGCGCGCGCGCACGCGCTCGCACACATGCACACACACACACACACACACACACACACACACACACACACACACACACACACACACACGTACTAGAATCAGGGACTAGGATTACGGAATGAGGTGGTTGATAAAAGCAAATGGGAAAGCAGAGAGAGAGAGAGAGAGAGAGAGAGAGAGAGAGAGAGAGAGAGAGAGAGAGAGAGAGAGAGATTCGGATAATTATTCAAGCATAGGCCATTGCCCCTCTTGAATGGGTACACTTTTCAATTCTCGAACATTGCAACATTTCCTTAGTATCTATACTAAGTAGAGAGAGAGAGAGGAAGAGAGAGAGAGAGAGAGAGAGAGAGAGAGAGAGAGAGAGAGAGAGAGAGAGAGAGAATTATTCAAACATAGGCCATTGCCCCTCTTGAATGGGTACACTTTTCAATTCTCGAACATTGCAACATTTCCTTAGTATCTATACTAAGGAGAGAGAGAGAGAGAGAGAGAGAGGAGAGAGAGAGAGAGAGAGAGAGAGAGAGAGAGAGATTCGGATAATTATTCAAGCATAGGCCATTGCCCCTCTTGAATGGGTACACTTTTCAATTCTCGAACATTGCAACATTTCCTTAGTATCTATACTAAGCAGAGAGAGAGAGAGAGAGAGAGAAGAGAGAGAGAGAGAGAGAAGAGAGAGAGAGAGAGATTCGGATAATTATTCAAGCATAGGCCATTGCCCCTCTTGAATGGGTACACTTTTCAATTCTCGAATATTGCAACATTTCCTTAGTATCTATACTAAGCAGAGAGAGAGAGAGAGAGAGAGAGAGAGAGAGAGAGAGAGAGAGAGAGAAGAGAGAGAGAGAGAGAGATTCGGATAATTATTCAAGCATAGGCCATTGCCCCTCTTGAACGGGTACACTTTTCAATTCTCGAACATTGCAACATTTCCTTAGTATCTATACTAAGCAGAGAGAGAGAGAGAGAGAGAGAGAGAGATTCGGATAATTATTCAAGCATAGGCCATTGCCCCTCTTGAATGGGTACACTTTTCAATTCTCGAACATTGCAACATATCCTTAGTATCTATACTAAGTAGAGAGAGAGAGAGAGAGAGAGAGAGAGGAGAGGAGAGAGAGAGAGAGAGATTCGGATAATTATTCAAGCATAGGCCATTGCCCCTCTTGAATGGGTACACTTTTCAATTCTCGAACATTGCAACATATCCTTAGTATCTATACTAAGTAAGAGAGAGAGAGAGAGAGAGAGAGGAGAGAGAGAGAGAGAGAGAGAGAGAGAGAGAGAGAGAGAGTGGCAATGCAAAAGCTGAAGAAAGAAAAGGATGTCAAGAGAAAGCAGTCCAGAGAGGGGTAATGGATTACGTGGGAACACAGACTCGATCAAAGAAGTCTCAGCTGGGATGGAATATGTCATAGAGCTCCAGGTCTACATGTGATCTGCTACCTTCGAATCCGAACCTGTTGAACTGGGAACACGATCAGATGACTATGCGTGTCTGCTCTGTTCATGTAAAGGTACCCCTGGAGGCATCAAAAAATTATAATCATGGAGATCATACCTAAGTTTAGCAATGCCAGAGGTAACACTAAACCGCCAGAACTTCCAGCCAGTAACAACGGTTTACATGGCAGGAGGCCACACACTGTGGTCTGGAACAGCTGTGACATCTACAGCATGGCATCGGGGTGTACTGGATGGAATGAATGACTGGGAGTGCACAGCAGACCTCCCAGAAAGGGAAAAACCACCCACAGATCATCAGGAAGCCTAGTATGACCAGTTTGGACATAGCACGCCTCTCAGGTTCACCAAAACATCCATTGTAATCTCAGTTATGAGAGTGGACATCATCGGGCGAGATCGTGGCAAATCTTGGATCGAGGTCGTTGAGATGAATTAAATCGCGATAAAAAGGAAAGATTTTCTCTCTCCCCGCATGAGTTGCAGTTCACTATGTGTAAGGGTCAGAGCATATTATAGGGCCGTATGGTTATGGATTGCTGTGCTGCCCACGGTTCAAAGACTTCCCTACTTAGCTGGTGGGTTGCCTCGACTTAAAAGCGGGGTATCTCAGTGGGTGCCAATTGGTGAGCCATGGAGGGGAAGGGTGAGGGTGGGGTCGGTCGCGGGCTCTTCGATCGTGCGTGTCTGTTTATGCATGAGTCGAGGGCCAGGAGACACGCAGCTTGAGGCATGAAGCCAAGTCGTCTGGAGTCCCTCCCTGAAGACTGGAGGATTGGACTGGATCTACTTCGCACACCGGAACCTTCTTTCTAGAACCGTGGAAACTGGGGTCCTTTACTTGAGGCAAACTTGCTGCCTGCGAACCTGACGAGTAATAGACTACAGCACGGACTTGAACCTTGATGTAACCCAACGTGCCCATCTTACCGTGTGGTGGTTGTGGAGATATCAGTTATGGTGTTCATGTATGGTGTTCAATTCAGGGAGCTCCTATCCTCATTTTTCTATGATGGTTAAATCCCCACGCTTTCATATTGCCTCTGGTGCTGTGATCGGATGTGAGGTAAACAAGTTAACATTGAAATTTAATTAAAAAAAAAAAAAGAAGCGTGGATTCACGGCCTCCTTACAAACCCTGGCTGTAAACAGCTTGTCCTTCCTACAGCCTCTGGCGAAGAAGGCCTTGATCTGGCAAAGTTGAGTGATGGGGTTCTATTTTAACACCGACTTTTAGAGTTTATCGCGGTCTTCTTTAAATGGCTTACCTCCGAGGTTATTGGTCGGTTTCGTATAGTCAGCTACAAGTAAGGTAAGGTAATGTTGCTTAGAGCCCAGCCGACCGCAAAAGGCCACATCAGGGCTGTCACCACGTTGAAGTCAACTCACAAGTCATAAGAAATAAAAAAAAAAAATAAAACATCATTCGCACATTTCTTTAAAATACACCTTCTAAAAACACACCAGAAATTTCGTTTAAAATACGATGTTTGGGAATGTTATTTCATGTCACATAACAGACACATCTATCCTCTCTATTCGTTCCTCTCATGTGTGGTCGATCGATCTTTTTTCGCTGTGCCTGTTGTGAAGCTGTGGGAACCGCTGAAATCTAGGTGTTCGGGGCGGGTTTGGACGGCAGGTCCAGAGCTTCCGAAACTCCCTCCCATCCTCCCCCCCCCCCCCACCCCCTTCCATTCCCCACAATTATCTGCCAGTAGAGGCCTCCGATGAACTTTATTGACTATGATAAAAGGCATCCCCTCCCCCCCCCCCTCCCCCCTCCAGTTTTTATTTTTATGAATTCTGCTTCTTGTCTCCCTTCCCCAAGTCCCTCCGCTTTTACAAAATCTATACCTTGTCTCCCTTCTTCCTACCACTATCTTCAAGGAATCTGCATTTTGACACCCCCCCCCCCCCCCCCCCCTCCCCAGCTTAAAAAAAATTGTCCATGCCACCTCTCCTCGTTTTCTTTTTTTTGTGAAGAAAATCTGCACCGTGTCTTCTCTCTCTCCCCCCCCCCCCCCCTTCCCTTTTAAAAGATTTGCAGCTTCTCTACCCCCCCCCCCCCCCCATCGCCCCTCCCTTTGACCCCTCTTCCATTGGTTTTACAAGATATGCTGCTGAGTGCCTGCATCTCAACCTCCGTTTAATACCTACCACCACCACCACCACCCTCCCCCAGTCTGTTAGTACTTGATTCGTCCCTGGTGGCTCATTTGAACTTTTTTTTTAATGTGATTCTCCGACATCAAGCGCGCAGTGTTCCTCGCGATACCCCAGAAGGCAAGAGAGCTGCTTTGCAGTCCATCAATCCATTAATGAGGTTCGACGCTGAATTGCAGGGGCGGGGTGGAGGGTTGGGGGGGGGAGAGAAAAGAGTCAAATGCAAGTTACCATATTCTTAAAGACTTTTTTTTCTTGAAGCGGTAATTACCTTGTGCTGAAGGATGAAGAATAAAGTGGCTTGAAATCGAAATCCAGCGGTAACATAGGAGGCCCCTAAAGTGAAGTTTTGCCGTAGCTTTCATCGTCCATCCAAATAAATGCCAGCATACGTCACGTGACATGTCATGTGTGCATTAACTACCACCGCTAAATACAGCATATCTGTGGTTGTATGACCATGGCTGAACTGAGAGTTGATGTTAACCCTCAACGAACCCTCAGTCCTTGGTGTGTCACTGATGGTCCAAGAAGAGGAGCACAAGTGACTCTTTCGCTTCCTCACCGTGTATCGAGTATTCAGTCGTCTTCTCGTTCTTGTTCTTCCTCTTCCTCCTCCTCCTCCTCCTGCTTCTTCTTCTTCTCCGTCTTCTTCTTCTTCTTCTGTCTTTTCATACTTTTTACTAGTTTTACTGCGCGTATTTCAGGTTTAGTCGTTAATACATTTTTCATATTATCACTGTAACGTTATCCACCACGCACCTATCTTTCTCTGTCTGCCCCTTCAGTTGCCTGCTACAGTGCCCTGCAAGATGGTTCTCGCGAGAGATGTGACCATTTCAGTTTTCGTTTCTTGACCACTGTCAGCAGGTCTTCAAAGCGGTCAATAGCTAATTGAATTCTACTGCGCACTCCTTCATTGGTGGCACGAGCTTTTAACTATGTCAGGTAAAACGATAATTTTCTGACTTTTCCCATGTCTACCCTCTTGCTTCTTCGGCGAGTGGGGGTGGGCCTCTGCCAAAAATATTCAGTCCTCACACGTCAAAGATCGAGTACCGTCAGTGGTCACGATGAGGTCAGCAAACTGACTG
>CM065734.1:39407388-39434888 GCA_033310375.1 Conus canariensis | reverse complement strand
ACGCACGCACACACGCGCGCGCGCGCGCTTGCACACACACACACACACACACACACACACACACACACACACACACACCACACACATGCACACTTACAAAACACAAACACATATATACTCACTCACTCATTCACTCCTCCCGCACGCACACACACACACACACACACACACACACACACACACACACACACACACACACACACACACACACGCACGCACGCACGCACGCACACACGCAGGCACGCACGCACGCGTCACACGCATACCACACACACACACACACACACACACACACACACACACACACACACACACACCACACACACACACACACACGCATAGTGGGGATGTAAGGGGAAAACCGCAAGTACCTAGGTTGATCGATGATTCAGAGGATCAGGGGTATTGTGCAGAATATTCTGATTAATCCCCACATGCTTGGCGATCTTTCTGTTGTGTTTAGGGCACACTTTTGGTGTTATTAGTTTTATATTAATAGTGTGGAGCCTGGATTTCGCCACATGATGGTCATGAACAGGTGTCAGGTAAAAACAGGGTATGAAAGTGAGAATGTGTGGACGTATGAGTGTGAAAGATACACCTATCTCTTGTCGGTCTATTCTAACTTTCTCCTGTCCGCTGTCTTTCTACTCAGTCTTTTCACTATCTTTCGTATGATTCCTTACTTAGAAAGAACCACCAAAACAAATCTGCTTTTGAAATACTCTACTTGTGCGATGTCCTTGTATGTGTATAATGTTGACCTAATGTTACCAGTTTTGAAATATGGACTTAGATTTCAGTGTGTGTTCAAATATGATCCCTTTCTCCGTTGGCCATATTTTCAGATTTATGTTTTTTCATTATCTAGATTGGCAATGGATATTCACTATTACTAATTTGTGCTACTGATGGAAGAAAATAGTGTTTTAAAGATATGTACCTTCAACTGTAATGGTCTGAATGATATGAGAAAAAGAAAAGATGTTTTTGATTTTTTGAGACAACAGAATTGCAACATTTCTCTTTTACAAGAAACCCACTGGAAAACTGAATCTGAAAACTTTATTAGATCAAACTGGGGTTACAATGTATGGATTAGTGGCGAGGACACAAACAAGAACGGTGTTGCAGTACTTTTCAATAACAATTTTGAATACAAAATAACTAACATAATTAGAGATCAAGATGGTTGCTATATTTTTATGAATGTGCAATTGCCAAATAAGAATGTTACTATAGTAAACATTTATGGCCCAAGTAGCGGAGATGACCCAGCCTTTTTTGACAAGATTTTTGAGTTGATTGAAACCAACAACAGTGAACAAGTTATTGTTGGAGGAGACTGGAATTGTGCACTAAATTTAAAATTGGATGTTCGTAATTATAAGAGCACAGCAAACCGTCAGAGGACCCGTAAGAAAATCATTGATATTATGGGACGTTATGGTTTTTACGACATGTACAGAACATTATATCCAGACAAACGCTCATATACCTGGCGTAAATGCAATACAATTAAGCAGGCCAGGCTAGACTATTTTATATGTTCAGAGGATATAATGAATGACGTCAAGGGTATTGATGTCAAACCAGGCTATCGATCTGACCACTCACTGGTGCAGTTATCCTTAAAAATAGATGAATTAAAACGTGACAGACCTTTCTGGAAATTCAACAATTCACTATTAAAAGATGAACAGTACATAGCAGAAATTAAAAAAGTAATTACCAACATCAAACAGCAATATGCTGTACCAGTATACAACATGGCCGATATTGACAATGTTGTTAATGATGATTTAACATTTACAATAAGTGATAAATTGTTCTTTGAGACTCTACTACTAGAAATAAGAGGTAGAACAATTTCTTATGCAACTTTTAAGAAAAGGTCAACAAACCAGCAAGAGAATGACTTACAAAAACAGATTAAAAGAATCGAAGAGAATGTCAATGATAATAACATGCATGAACTAGAGAACTTAAAAATACAACTACAAGAAATAAGAAACATGCGAATCGAAGGCAAACTAATTCGCTCCAGAGTCAGATGGATAAATGAAGGTGAAAAGGTCAGTAAGTATTTTTGTAACCTTGAAAAAAGAAATTTTGTCGATAAAACGATGCCCTTTTTGGAAACAGAGTCTGGTAACATTATCTCAGAACAAGAAACCATTTTGAAAGAAGTACAACAATTTTACAAACAACTATATTCCCACAGGACTGTGCGTGATTTTTGTTTAACATCTCATATACCAGAAGCAACAAAATTAACTGACACAGATAAGCATAGCATAGAAGGAAAAATTTCGTATACGGAAGCAGCGGCCTCTTTGAAATCTATGAAAAATGGTAAAAGCCCTGGCCCTGACGGCTTTACAGCTGAGTTCTATAAGTTCTTCTTTGTTGATATTGGAGCTTTTCTTGTTAGATCTATAAACGAAGGTTTTATTGATGCTGAACTTTCTGTAACACAACGTCAAGGTGTCATTATATGCATACCTAAGGAAGGCAAACCAAAACGTTTTGTAAAAAACTGGCGTCCAATCTCATTACTAAATATTTCCTATAAAATTGCATCAGCATGCATTGCCAACCGCTTGAAGTCTGTCTTGCCTTCCATTATCCATGAAAGCCAGACGGGCTTCTTGAAAGGTCGTTACATAGGTGAGAATATTCGCATGTTATACAATACCTTAGTATATGCTGATAGAAAAAACATCCCAGGTATGTTTCTGTCAATAGACTTTGAGAAAGCCTTCGACAGTATTTCATGGTCGTTTTTGCACAAATGCTTGGATTTTTTCAACTTTGGCCCAGATATGATTCACTGGGTCAAAACTTTTTATTCACATATTAATACTTGTGTTTCTGTCAACGGTCAATATTCTAGCTGGTTTGCAATAGAACGTGGTGTTCGACAAGGTGATCCGTCATCCCCATATCTTTACCTTCTTTGTGCAGAGATACTGTCACTAAAGATCAGACATAACAATTTAATCAAGGGCATAAAAATTCAAAATAGGGAAAGCTTATTGTCACAATTTGCAGATGACACTGCTTTGTGTTTGGACGGCAGCGAAAATTCATTTAATGAAGCCATTGCCGTGCTGACACAGTTTGCTGAAATGTCAGGACTAAACATGAACTTTGATAAAACTCAGATCATTTGGATAGATAGCAGAAAAAAACTGCAATTTAAGGTTTATGCGCGATAAAAACTTCATCTGGGACCCGGGAATCTTCAAGATACTTGGCATTAAATTTTCAATTGATACAAAGTCCATTAGCACCATCAACTATGATGACAAATTAATCCAGATGAAAAGGATTTTATCACATTGGAAAAAAAGACAGCTAACACCGCTAGGGAAAATAACAGTAGTGAAAACTCTTGTCCTGTCCAAAATAACGTATTTGTTAATAAATCTACCAGATCCACCAGATATTTTTATCTCTGAACTAGAGAAAGCGTTGTTTACATTCTTATGGAATGGTAAAAATAGTAAAATTAGGAAACCAGTTGCATGTAGCTCATACGTCTGTGGTGGACTGCGCATGATTGATATCAGAGCTTTCATTGCTGCTATGAAATTAAGCTGGCTTTATAAAATACAGTCCGAGGGTAACTCCAAGTTTAAAGACTTTCTCTTTGATATGTACCCTGAAATGGAAAATATTAAATTCTTAGGGGCAGATTATATCAAAACTTTAACCAAGTCTGTTAAGAATCCTTTCTGGAATGACGTGTTTAGGCACTATGGGAGAGTTTGTAGAGTGTGTCGTCCTAGAAACATTGACGAATTTATGGCTGAATGCATTCACTTCAATAAAGACATTCAGAGGGGTGAAAAAACTATATTTGTAAAAGAATGGTGTGAAAATAACATCTACTTCATCAGACAGCTCGTTAGTGAAGCAGGGCAGTACATGTCATATCATGAATTTAAAACAAAATACCCTACCATAAGAAAAACAAATTTTTTGTCCTACATTGGAATCCTAAACGCAATCAAAGGATACCAAAATAAATTACAAGTAGAACTTATAAATACCTTTAAAATTCTTGAAACCAACTCATGGTTTTCTATCAGGAAAGGCAGTAAATTTATTCAAACTGTGCTTGTTGGCAGCGGAGCTGTTCCAGCAGCGGTTTTGAAATGGAGCAACTCGTTCGAAAATTTAAACTGGAATGCTATATTTTTACACTGTTTTAAAACTACTAATGATGCGCAACTACGCTGGTTTCAATTCCGACTGTTGCACAGAATTCTGCCATCACAGAAGTACCTATATCAGTGTAAAATTGTTAACACACCAAACTGTAATTTCTGTGACCAAAGACCACAGGACATAGAACATATGATTTTCGATTGTGACATTGTACGGGCATTTTGGTTGGAGTTTCAGCAAAATATCATTGATAAACTTGAGCACTGCCATAATGTTAATATTGATAAGAACCTAGTATTATTTGGAGTAACAGACGATATACAGACTGACTGTATGATGGACTATTTAATACTGTATGCCAAATTCTTCATTTATAAATCCAAACTACAAAGTATTAATCCAGTTTTTTGTAACTTCAGAAGAAGTCTACTTAGTCGATACTCTTTGGAAAAGTATATTGCTAGTGTCAATTCAAACCTAAGTCTATTCGACAAATACTGGCTTCCGTATAGAGCCATTTTACTATAACTTCTTTTGTTAAATGGTGGTACTCTCTCTCTCTCTCTCTCTCTCTCTCTCTCTCTCTCTCTCTCTCTCTCTCTCTCTCTCGTATCTGTGTATCTGTTTTGTTTCTCAGTGTAGGTACCTCATCTCCCTACTACGGTCAGCACTCACAGTGTTAATTGTTTAAGCAATATTTAATGTTTATCAAGAAAATGAACATTGATGACAAAAACGTTGCATGATTAACTAAATGTGTGTGTGTGTGTGTGTTTTAATGAGGCTTACATATGCATTGGAAAATATTTTTGAGATGGAATGAGATTTAATTCTCACGAAAAAGGAGAGAGAGAGAGAAAAAAAATTGTTACGTTGTCATGAGGCAACCCGGTAATGGAGACGCTGCGCTGCTGCCCGAACGCTCTCGAAGCGCCTGGTGCCTTTGTCGATCCAACACGCGCATGACACCAGGCAGTAAACTACTATGCTGATTTGAAGGGAAAAAACATAAAGCAGTGTTTGCATTTTTTTTTCTTAACATTGTAAGAATTTGATTATGACAAGATGAAACCTCCGATTTGACCCCTCATAGCCAGCTAGGCTACAAAGAGGAACTGAATAGATATTAGGCTTTATATTACGATTTATGTTTGCCATGCATGGATATGCCTATTATGAATGTGTGAACTCTCCGCGCACTGTCTTCTTTTTGCGCACATGTAAGCTCTCTTATTAATTGAATAAAATGTGGGGGAAAAAAAAAAAATCTCAGGGCTGGCTCTGTCCAAACTTTTCCAAGATCGAGATATGCGAAATTTGGAGCATAGGGACAAAATCAGAACACACAAATGTCCTTGGAAACACACACACACACACACATACACGCGCGCGCGGGCACTCAAACACACACACACACACACACACACACACACACTCTCTCTCTCTCTCTCTCTCTCTCCTCTCTCTCTCTCTCTCTCGCACGCGCGCGCGCGCGCGAGCAGCCTGAAAGACAATAGCGCGGGGTGAGGAGTTTGTTTACAGAGGACTGCTGGTGAACTTCGCCATGGAAAGCATAGGCAGGCTGGAATCACGCCCCTGTCCACGTGCATGCAAAGGTTACTGGCATGGGCTGAGTGAGGGTGAGTCGCGGTACCAGTGACAGGTAAACAAATGAAACTGACGAATGTATGTGGAACACAGGTTGGCGGATCGTGGCGCTCTCATTGAGGAGTGCAGCGCTGCGGCCCGTAGACTCTGTACACGCCCTCCCAGAAAAATGTACTCATAATTCACTGCTTGATATTACCCCCACAACCTTAAATTTCTATACTGGAAATAAGTCTTTGACGCCAAACCCCAAAAGAAACTTTTTCACTGTCCCGTGTGTCTACTACACCACTAAAACAGAATCCTCGTGCTAATTCCACTCAACACCATCATCCGTACTGGCGAGGACCATTTTTGGTGCTTGCTAAAGACTGGGTCAACGAGAAAATGTATCGGTACAGACCGTGTGCGACATGACATCGACCTGACACAGATCTCATGCTGGCCGTGACCCCAATGTGTCAAAGAGTGTCGTGAGTGCAGCCAGAAAAACTACTTTTTCTGGTGCAGCTCTGGTATCGCGGCACAAGTGGAACCACCAAAACAGATCTATGGAAGGGGAAACCACTCTCTCCGCAGCATCCAGTGAACCCGGAACTTGAGCCGTCCGCGCCAAGAAGGGCAGCTGAGGCAACACGCCGCGATTAGAATTTTGCACTAAATCGCTACACATGCCATCCTTGCAAACGTTTGGAGGCACAGCATAAATTTGAGCTGAAAAATGACATTCAACTGATAGTAGATTACATGAACAACCCTCAACGAGCATCTCACTTGTTTTAAAGGGATTTCAACCGATGAAAAGTCATTCACAGTCTAGAAATACATGAGCTACCCCCTTGCCTGACGTCACATTTCAGACCTTTTGCACTCACCCGTGACCCTACATTTGCGCCGAGTGGTTTCCCCAAAATAGTCCCATTTCCCTTCATTTTCATCTGTCTGCTTGGAACCACGTGACATGCACTTTAATGAGCATATGAAAGAAAAGAAGGTAAATCAAATTTCGGACAAAAAAAAAAAAAAATGTGAAAAGGATGTATTTGTGCCTGTCTATATATATATATATATATATATATATATATATATATATATTCGACTCCTTAAGCAAGATTTGATGCACTGATTTTTGGTGTGCAGCCTGAAGTTTTATCCCTCTTCACTGCACGCACTTCTTCCGTCACCAGAGCCATTTGCGCTCCCCCCCCCCTCCCCCACGCCCCTTACTCCCCCCCCCCCCCCTCCCCCTTCCCTTTCATCTGCCCTCTGTGAATAACCAGTTAGACGCACGGCACACAACAGAATCCAATCCAAGGACGGAAAATGAAAGCAAATCATCTCTATAACCAGCAACGTCTCTAGTTCAGCATTAGTGAGAACGACAGCGCTGAAGCCTCTACCCCCATCATCATTCCAGGTAGCAGAACAAGAGTGAACAGCAACATCACCATCACAGACACCGACAACACATCTGAACCTTAAAATAGCAGCACAAAGGCAGACACCAACATGACAGTAGATAACAGCAAATCAACAACGGAGGCTGCTAGGCAAAAAAACTTTCATCTGGGTCAGTTTCGAAGTGAGGTGACTGCAGGCGGAAACCGAAAAAAAAAAAATAAAGGAAAATTCTAATCAATCCGCCAAACAAATTACAAGACCAAACACGACACGTTCCGACCTCTTCGGTCTTTAGCGCCCATCGTGCGGGCAACGGGAAGTCGAGAAGATACGTGATTGCTCGTGCTTCGTTTTCATGGTCCTGAATGTTGTTTATCATATCGTTCGTCGTGTTCATTGTCTTGGACGTTGATTGCCTGGCTAGCCTGAAGAAGACCTAAGAGGTCGAAACGCGTCGTGTTTTGTCTTGTAATTTGTTTTTCTCCTTTGTCTGGCGGAGTTATTATCATTTTCCTTTTACGAAAATACAAGTAAAACTGCTATTCCGTCGAACGAATGAAACGAACAAATTACAAGACAAACACGACGCGATTCGACCTCATTGGTCTTCTTCAAGCTAGGCAGACAACGTCCAAGACAATGAAAACGACGAACGAACAGACAGATACTTATCTTTTAAAGTTGGGGGCGCAAACTGAGCGTGAAATGGAAACGAGGCTGTCCACTCTGACCTGGCAAAACGAAAACAACTCTGTAACTGAGAACTGATGTGGTAATATATACCGATGTGAAAGGAAATGAGCATGATGACAGCTCAAAAACAGAAAATGTCTTGACAGCAGATGGCAGTTCAGTGACCAAGACCCACTAAAAGGTTAGAGGAGGTAGCGTAGTGTCGTGATATTATTACTTAAAAGTGATGGAAATCCTATCTTTATTATTTTTCTATGATTTTTATTGTCATCATCATCATCATCATCACACTATCATTATCATTATCAATATTATTATCATCATTATTACCATTATTATTATTGTTGTTGTTGTTGTCGTTGTTGTTGATGTTGTTGTTGTTGTTGTTATCATCATTATCATTATCATTAAAATTATTATCGTTATCATCATCATCATTATTTTTATCATTATTATTAGTGTTATCATTTTAGCCGGCATTCTCTCCTTCCCACCAGCCTCTTTTCCATTCCACATCCATTTAGCGCCTCAGTTTGAGGAGCTAAGTGATGTATAATAATTATGTTCCTTCTTCGTTTTCATTGTTCTGAGTGTTATTTTGTTTCGCCTGAAGAAGACCAAAAAGATCGAAACGCGTCGCGTTTTGTCTTGTAATTTGTTTGTTTTTCTCGTTCGGCGACTTGCTAATCTTTCGTCTTTGTTTTTTGTTTTTTTTAGATTTGTTTCGATTTAGCCTGCAGCCTCTTCGCTTTTAAACTAAGGTCGCGCAGCGAGTAACACAGTCGGACATGACGGAAGAGGATAGCAGTATATGTTAACGAGACTGATGTCACAGCTGACGACACACACTCGCTCACCTCGCAGCTGTTGTCATAATGACTGTGCCCCGTCCCCCCCCCCCTTCCCCATACCCCCCCCCCCCCCCCACCCCACTCACCCATGGTGGAACTGGCGAGGATAACAGAACACCCCAGAGAGAGAGCAGGTTTCTATTCTTTCAGCATCACTGCCCAAAATCACTTAGGGCAGACCATGAAGCAGAAACTGCCTCTCGTGACACTCATCACTCAGAGGGCAACGACTGTCAATGACAACAAGGATAATACTACTCCTTCCTCAGCTGACTCCCACTACAAAACTGGGAGCCAATACATATACACACATGCTTGCGCGCGCGCGCACACACACACACACACACACACACACACACACACACACACACACACACACACACACACACACGCGCGCGCGCATGGACGCACGCAAGCATGCACACACACACACACACACACACACACACACACACACACACACACACACACACACACACACACACACACGTACGCGCACATGCACACACGCACAGAGAGAGAGAGAGTTCGGAAAGTTAATAGAAAAAAAAATGCTGCATGTGAGCATTGTGAACTGTAAAAAGAAAATAGCATTCCAAAAATTAGTGATAATCAGAGAGAGAGCGAGAGAGAGCGAGAGAGAGAGAGAGAGAGAGAGAGAGAGAGAGAGAGAGAGACAGACAGACAGACAGACAGACAGACAGACAGACAGACAGACAGAGACAGACAGACAGACAGACAGAACGCTCGCATGCCGGTAAACAGCATCTTCCCGTGCGTAGGGCTTTAGCAGAAGAAGCGCACTATACTAGCTGGAACTGGCCCTATGACGGACAACCCGAGCCATGCGTGCGGCTGTGGGAAAGAATAAGTAGGCTACATGCGCAAGGGAGTGTGCATCGCTGTTAGTTCAAGGTCAGTTGTTAGCGTAAGGGGTCCATTGTCGTTCTTTCTACTGTTACGGTTGCGGCTTGTTTGTTTGTTTGTTTTGTTCTGTCATACCGGCGAATAACCAAACTGGAAACTGGATATGTATTATAACAACTACATGTATTCTGTAGCTTTAATTATTGACTGTTTGACAGAAAATTGCATAAATGTGAAAACTCTCTCTCTCTCTCTCTCTCTCTCTCTCTCTCTCTCTCTCTCTCTCTGTGTTTCTGTCTGTCTGTCTGTCTGTCTGTCTCTTTCTCTTTCTCTCTCTCTCTCTCTCTCTCTCTCTCCTCTCTCTCTCTCTCTCTCTCTCTCTCTCTTCTCTCAATTCCGTGCCCTGTCCATCCTCCACTGTAGCTATGTTTTGTTAACACAAATATGACTCTCAAATTCAGTGCCCAGAATCTGAACGCGTTCATCAAACCATCTTAACGTCCAAGTGAAAAGGGCATACGGGAGAGGACAGAGGTAGAGAGTGGGGAGGGGGGTGCAGGATGGGTGAGGGCAGGGCTGGGAAGAGAGGGTGGAGCAGACATATGGGGTTTGTTAAATTATTTGAATTATAATGTTAAACATAAACGCTAAACTTGCAGATCAATCTTTCTTTTCTTTGTGGAGGGTGTGTGCGTGTTTGTTTTTTGGCTTGAAGAAGATCGATTAAGGGTTTTCTCTTTACGATTTTTTCGCTTCTTAGTATAAATCGTGTATTGACCTAGTTATTGGTCCATCCCTTACACTCGATGCTTACCTTGGTGTTGAAATTCGTTAAAACTGAAAAGAGCAGCAAGAGCTTTGGGGTGTCTGAACTAAAGGATAAGCACCATGTACACGAAGTTCTTAATTCAATCTTGAACGTAGGTCGAAAAAAATGTCACGTATTTTCAATCGGCATTCAAAATCAACAAGTAAAATGTGAGTTATTTCGACCTGGACTCAAAGTCAAGATTCAGGCCAACTTTTGTTTTCTTCTAAATTTTCTGTCCATGAAAAACTCGAGGATTACTAATAGACAAAAATGACCACATAAAAAAAAATCAAATAATCTTAGCTATCAGAAAAAGAAAAAAAAAAGAACATAGAGTCTAACTCAACATATGGTAGGTCTAATGTCGGATTTTAAAAAAAAAAGAAGAAGAAGAAGAAAGAAAGTAGCGAGATCGATACACGTTTTGCATTATGCAGTTTGCGACCGCACAAGTCAAAAGAGAGAAGGTCACAGCTAGATTGAGGCCGTCCTTTTCATAATACGCAGTCTCCTTTCCATTTCGCACATTGCCGCAGATGCTGTCTACACATTCTAACTGCACACTCGCCCATCGTTGAAGGCTCAACTGGCTTAGAGTGTTCGCAAACTGATTCAGCGGACAAGAAACTGCTGTAAGGGGGGCCGGTTTGGGGCAGGGCGGAGGGGGAGGGGGGTGGTAGTGGTGGTGTCTAGTTGGTTGATTTTTTTTTTTCAACGACTTTCAACGACACGTAGGTCACGTGATCAAGACTAGTCTTGTGTAGTGTTGTATTGAATTCAATCGTTCGATCGATTGATAGATACACATATACATAGACACATAGATAAATACATACATACATCTACTTAGATAAATGCATACATACATACATACATACTTCGTCTCAGAACAGCAGCACAAGACTGGCTGTCCTATGGCAAGCCTGGAACATCCTTTGTAAGCAAAGACCATGATGTGTGTGTGTGTGTGGTGTGTGTGTGTGTGTGTGTGTGTGTGTGTGTGTGTGTGTGTGTGTGTGTGTGTGCAAGTGTGCGCGAGCGTGTGTGCGAGAGAGAGAGAGAGTGAGATAGAGAGACAGAGAGACAGAGAGAGAGAAAGAGAGAGACAGAGAGAGACAGAGAGAGAGAGAGACTGAGAGAGAGGCACAGAGAGAGAGAGACAGAGACAGAGAGAGAGAGTGTTGTGTGTGTGTGTGTGTGTGTGTGTGTGTGTGTGTGTGTATGTGCATGTGCATGCGTGGGTGAGTGCGAAATAAATAAAGCCCATCTGGGTCGATGATCTCTCATCCTAGCCCTCCCAGCAGTTATAGGTATCAACATTTTACAACAAGCTGTGATTACAAAATCAACAAGTAAATATATGTAAAGCAAAAATTAAAACCACTGATAAGGACGCAGATCCGCCAGAAAAAAAAAAAAGACCTACGAGGTTAACTGAAAAATCACACGGAGACACGAAACCAGAGAGACACTCATTTGGTGCATCTCTCTCAGCTTGAAAATAGGTACACATCAACCAAAGAGAGAGAGAGGGGTAAAAAATTTTAAAAAGGGGGGTGGGGGGCTGTTTTCTTGTTCTTTTCTTATCCCTAAAGCATTCCGTGCATGTGAGGGCATACATTTTATTTATAGAAAATGTATGTGTGTGCGCTGCGCGCGCGCGCGCGCGCGCGCGTGTGTGTGTGTGTGTGTGTGTGTGTGTGTGTGTGTGTGTGTGTGTGTGTGTGTGTGTGTGTGTGTGTGCGTATGTGAACCTTTGAAACAATCGTTCAATTTGGAATGACAACACACCAACCAGTGTAATTCGCACATTGGATACACAAAAATCAGTTATTTTCATTATCATTCCTATTTCTGAAATAGTTTGGGCATGTATACACAAATCATTTGTATGCAAAGAGCGTGTGTGTGTGTGTGTGTGTGTGTGTGTGTGTGTGTGTGTGTTGTGTGTGCGTGTGTGTGTGTGTGTGTGTGTGTGTGTGTGTGTTGTGTGGCGCGCGCGCGCGTGCGCGCACGCGTGTGTATCTGCATGCTTATGTGCACATTTAAAACAGAGACTGGAATTAGGGAAAGGGAAAGATGTGTGCGGAGAGGGGGAGATGGGGAGGGGGCCGTGGGATGGGAGGCGCGAGGGGAGAGGGGGCGGGGGGAACAGGGAGGGGAGGAGAAGGGCGGGGGTAGGTGGGAGGGGAGGGAGTGAGGTTATACAATAGCACCAGCAAGATGACTGAAAAGGGAATGGAAAAAGAAGTAACAATAGTGGGAGCAGAAACATGACAAATATTGTGAATGGGAAAATAGGCATATTAACAGACTTACTGATGTTTGGTGGTCAGACGATGTTTCTTGATTGTCCTGGGGTGCCATAAAGACATCCTTGCTGCCGGAGTCACAGCGTGAGGGCTGGGGGATGTTGACTCCTGGGTCCTCACTGCTGAACCTACTGCTGTGTCGGCTGCTCCAGCTTCCTCGGACACGAGGGCGTTCTCTGCTGGTCGGCTGTCCGGAGGGAGGCTGGCTGGAGGGAAGTTGTCTGGAGGGAGGCTGGCTGGAGGGAAGTTGTTGGAGGGAAGTTGTTGGAGGGAGGCTGGCTGGAGGGAGGCTGGCTGGAGGGAGGCTGGCTGGAGGGACGCTGCACACCCCCTGGTGTGTGGCTGCGGGGGTTGGCTGGCTGGGGACCACGTTCGGGGGTGCTGGAGGAGTGGACAGTCCCAAGGCCTGAGAACCTCTGTCGCTGGGGTCGGCTGTCTGGGGAGTGCGGTACGGCTGACATGTCTGCGATGTCTGGTCTGGCCACTTCACTGCCGGCATTGATCAGCACACTCATGTCACCGTTTTGAACATGGACTTTCTTGTCGTTGTTCAGAATAGCAAAAATCTTGCCTTCCTTGGTCCAGCAGCTTTTAACGTTGCGGTGATTCTTCACGAGGTTGAGGCGAGTCCTGTTTAAGGGGGTAAGGTCTTCCACTATTCCCATGCCTGTTCCTTTGAGAAGTCTCCGTTTGCTGAGAACTTCACGTGCTTACGGGTGACGAATTTGATGATGATGGGCCTCGGTCGGTCACCTCTTACCCCAACACGATGGGCGACACTGATGTCCGAAGCTCCAATATGAGTTAAAGATAATTTTCTGTGGATGATAGACAATAGTTTTGTCTCACGCTCTGCCCCTGATTCGTGTCCGTTGTCTGGTCCCACTCCCAAGAATCGAACGGAGCCTCTCCTTTGATACTGCTCTGTTTCGTTTCTTGCTTCTCTCTCGGCTGTAAGGGGCTTTTTTGACACTGGCTACTTTGTCTTGCAAATCTTCTATTTGGTCTTCCGCTTCCGTCAGCTTTTCTTTCAGGGCATCATTTTCCTTCTGTAGATTGAAGATATCCGACCGTAACCTCTCGAATTGTTCTGAAATTTGCCTTGACAGATTTGATTCACTACTTATTATCTTACTTTGTAAGGTGTCAACTGTCACAGAAATTTTGTTTTCAATGTTTTTAAGTTGCTCAGAGACTGTGTCGACTCCTGCCCCTGTTGTAATGGCATGGATGAAATTCAAAGAACGATTGAACCAGTGTGCTGAAAAACATGTCCCCAAAACCAGTGGTTCCAACACTCCGAGGAAAAAATGGATGGACGGGGGAACGCTGAAATCAGTGCGCAAAAAACACAAGCTCTTCAGACGATGGTCAGGAACGGATGTTGGCAAGGACTATCAGGCATACGCAAAAGCCAATAACAAGGCATAGAAGGCATGCACAAAAAAAAAAGCAAAGAAGAAACTGGAGGCCACAGTCGCCGCTCAGGCCAAAACCAACCCCAGAGCATTCTGGTCTTATGTCAAGTCGAAAACAAAGATGAAAACAGGAGTAGGTGACCTGGAGAAAGAGGATGGAACCAGAACAACAAACGACAAGAAAAAAGCTGACCTCCTAAACAGCTTCTTCTGGAGCGTCTTTACAAATGAGAAAGAGGGTGAATTACCAAAGATACCCCAGTATAGTTATGAAGAAGAACTGTGCGATTTTATTATCACTACAGAAGAAGTTAGGAAACTCCTCTCGAATTTGAAAGCTTCTAAGGCATCAGGACCAGATGGTATCAGCACGCGCATGCTTGTTGAGTTGTCAAGCGTCCTAGCAGTTCCCGTGACCATCATTTTCAAGAAGTCCCTAGAGACGGGTATGATCCCAGAGGATTGGAGAACATCAACTGTCGCCCCCATTTTCATGAAAGGAAGTCGCCTTAAAGCTAACAACTACAGACCTGTGAGTCTCACCTGTGTGCTGTGTAAGACGATGGAAAAGCTGATCCGTGAGAAAATAATAGCGCACCTACAAGACAACAATTTAATCAGTAGACGGCAACACGGTTTCACCAAAGGACGCTCGTGCATAACCCAGCTTCTGGAAACCCCAGACATCTGGACAGAGACCTTAGATGCTGGAGGTGGCATTGATGCCATATACATGGATTTTATGAAGGCTTTTGACAGCGTCCCATACCGCAGACTGATAGCAAAAGTCGGAGCCCAAGGAATAAAGGTTAAAGTCTTTCAATGGATCCAAGATTTCCTGACCAACAGAGTGCAGTGCGTCAATATCAACGGAACGAAGTCAAGCCAAGCAGATGTGACCAGTGGCATCCCACAGGGCAGCGTGTTGGGGCCTGTTTTTTTCTGTTGTAATCAACGATTTGCCGTCCAGAGTCATGTTGAGCTTTTTGCTGACGACACAAAAATCTTTGCCCGAAACGACAACAGTGATGCGCAGGAAACTCTTCAAGAAATCTCAACCGACTCCAGAAGTGGTCAACCGATTGGCAATTAATGTTCCACCCTCAAAAATGCAGTGTGATTAGGTTTGGTAACCCCCAAACAGAGGCAACATACTGTATGAACAGCAAAAACTCTCAGGGTGAGGATTGCACTGTCAGACTGGAAGAGAGTGAAGTAGAGCGAGACTTGGAAGTGTTGGTGAACAAGGACCTTAGTTTCAAGAACTACGTCGCACAAGCAACGGCAAAGGCTAATAGGATCCTTGGGGTCATCAGAGGTCTTTCGATCACCTTACACCAGAAATCTTTGTCCAACTCTATAAGTCCCTTGTGAGGCCAATCCTTGAGTATGGTCACGCTGTATGTGATGTTCAAAGGCGAGCAACAAAACTCATTGGCCCCCTGAAAGAAAAATCATATCCAGAGCGCCTAGCAGCACTAAAGCTGCCAAGCCTGGAACACCGCAGAAACAGAGGCGACATGATTGACACTTTCAAGTTTGTACAGGGCTTATATGACACAGACAGACCACAACTCCAGCTCCACCAAGGTAGAGACACTAGAGGGAACTCTCTAAAACTAGAGAAAAGACATTGCAGACTGAACATGCGTTCCAGCTTCTTCGCGCAGAGAGTGGTGGCCACATGGAACAGTCTTCCAGATAATGTGGTGACGGCCCCGAGCATTAGTGCTTTCAAAAGAAGACTGGATGCCATTGGGAAAGTCTGCCAAGCAAATTTGACCCCAGCTGTTACCACTAGACTGCTTTTGCCATGCCACGCACGCAATTCTAGTTTTGAATAGGAGTGGTGAACAGGCCTTGTAAAATGGCCTTCAACACCCAATATATCAAGTATCAAGTATCAAGTAAAAGTCACATTAGTTCTGTTGTCTGCGGCCATTGTCTCAGTTCTTTCCACTACTTCTAATAATGTTCGTTGTTTGGAATTAACCGAACAGGACCTGTGTCTCTTGTTATTGTTAACAGATTTTGTTGATGTTTCAGAAAAAGTGTTTTCACTACACGATAAGAAGAAAAAGAAACACCCGAAGGTGCTGGGGAGGACCCAGAGAAGCACTGTCTTCACCTGCCTTTAGAGCAGTCCTGTACCACCCTTGGAGGCCTGCGCTGTGTTGACGATGGGTACAGGCACGCACAGACACTCCATTAAGATATCAAGGGACATAACTGCTCCTGAACAGAGGTAAATCAGACTACAAGGATGCAGCTCATAACAGCCTTAAAGTAGCATCCCCATGGGTGTACCAGCCCGTATTTCATGACTGCAGAGCCCACCGGCGAAAAACACCACCCTCCAGCTGCCGAGCACACCCCACAGACCCAGCTACCCCTGCCCACGGACAGATGAAGACAGTGCCACTCCAGACACAGCCAAGCTTTCGCCATACGGTCTTATGTGCCCTCAAGAGAGAATCCAAAGTTGTAGTCTTTCCCACTGTCAACAGGACTTTCCCTGTGGTCAGTGGGTCTTTGCTCACCGTCACTGGACCTTTCTCCAGGGTCAGCCTAGTTAAGGCAAAGAAGAAAAAGAAACACCCGAAGGTGCTGGGGAGGACCCAGAGAAGCACTGTCTTCACCTGCCTTTAGAGCAGTCCTGTACCACCCTTGGAGGCCTGCGCTGTGTTGACGATGGGTACAGGCACGCACAGAACACTCCATTAAGATATCAAGGGACATAACTGCTCCTGAACAGAGGTAAATCAGACTACAAGATGCAGCTCATAACAGCCTTAAAGTAGCATCCCCATGGGTGTACCAGCCCGTATTTCATGACTGCAGAGCCCACCGGCGAAAAACACCACCCTCCAGCTGCCGAGCACACCCCACAGACCCAACCACCCCTGCCCACGGACAGATGAAGACAGTGCCACTCCAGACACAGAGCCCACGATAAACTATTGTCGGACTGACCATTAAGTTTTCGTTTACCTTTTTTCTTCGGCGCCATTTCTGTCTCGAGAGCCACGCTCCATTATTTTCTTGAGAGGTCCGACACAAAGAAAACCATACTGACCAAAGCCAAACAACTCATTTCAAACTATTTTCTCCCAAAAGGATAAACGCTGACACAGTCTCATGTCACTGCACGCATTTGACACGGGCGCGTTCATACTTGCTGACCGGAGCGACAGCCGTCTTTCTCGATCTTCATATAATTGTGGGTTTTTTTTTTCTCTGTTGAATTTCTTACCTTACAACTCGCCCTCCCCTCGGCTTGCTGAAAATGTTTGCGCATATAAAGCCGAGGTGAAAATGTAGTCATATGCAACATCTGATGAAGTTTGCATTGTGTGTATATACATGCACACAAATGTGAAGGTGTACATGTTTGTACAGATGTGTGTGGGTGTGTGGATGCTTGCGCGCGTGAGCAAGGCTATTTCGGGCCAGATTGAAAGCAGTTTGGAAAAGTAGTGCGGACACGACGAGCAAGAATGGAGTTTACACGTTGTGCTCATGACGGGTAGGTTTTCTTTTGATCCTGTCGCTCTTCATGCACAACAAGTAAGACATCTATACGACAGGCAACTTTTAGCTTGCTCTGAAACTGTACACATTTTGTTAGGAACTGAAAAGTGGATTTGACGGCATTTCGAAGCACTGTCAGATGAGTTCTCTCTCGTTCTGTTTTCATTTTCATCATCATCATCATCTATTAAGTGTCCACAATCATCAAGTTGATTATGCTGACACTTTAGGAGGCAGACGCACAAAAAAAAAAAAAAAAAAAGTAATTGCAGGAGGCTGGAAGCTCTCGACCTGAATAGGTCAAGAGTCTCTGATGTTACGACAGCCTCTGTCAAGTTGTCGTTTCCTTCCTGGATGGTACGTGGCAGGAACGAATTTTTTGTTATAACCAAGCGATCCAACCCTCTGAGCTGTTCCTAGTCAAACAGAATTTTGTTGTGCTTCTTGCGCTTATTGGAAAGGACATTTCCAGGGTTTGACTAATTTGCGTGATAGACTGCTAGTTTTGTGTCTGTGAATTGATATTGTGTGTGTGTGTGTGTGTGTGTGTGTGTGTGTGTGTGTGTGTGTGTGTGTGTGAGTGTGCGTGCGTGCGTGCGTGGTGTGTGTGTGTGTGTGTGTGTGTGTGTGTGTGTGTGTGTGTGTGTGTGTGTGTGTGTGTTGCACAAAGAGCGAGAAAATGAAAACAAAGCAACTTTACTGTTCATGTGCAAATGTGCAAACACAAACTTGTGTCTGAGATTTCACGTTTAAGTGTCACGATTTGACGCAAGCAGGAGAAAATGGCTTTAGTTTAATATGGGACATAACCCTGCTACAACATTGTTCCTGTTTTTATTTCTGCGAATCTGGATGGCATCTTTTCTCCTTTTTTTCTTCTTTTTTTTTTTTTTTTTTTTTTTTTTTTACCGCGATGTCAACGCGTGACGTCATACGCTATCTATTCACGTTGCCGTGTCGTTTCCTGTCGTCACCACTGGGACTCTCTTTAAATTCTTTTCATAGTGACGACAACCCTGAAAGAGCCCCATAATGTAGGCTTGGCTGTAGCAATGAAGTTAGCTTCAAAGTGAGGTGACTGCAGGCGGAAACTGGAAACAATTTGTTTAAGTAATCTGAAGTAACTCCGCCGGTTAACATGCACAAACAAATTACAAGAAAAAACACGACGCGTTTCGACCTTTATTTAACTCGCATTGTCTCCTTCCTTATGGCCTCGTTTTCATTCAACGCCCATCTTGCGCCGAATTAGAGAAAATCAGTGATCGCCCGTTCTTTGTTTTCGTTGTCCTGAATGTTATTTCACTTGCTTGAAGAAGACCCAAGAGGTCGAAACGCGTCGTGTTTTTGTCTCGTAAATTGTTTGTCCATGTTAACCGGCAGGGGTTCCTCAAAATCACCTTTAAAATTTGCAGTGATGAAACTGGAACAGAGTCAGAGATGGAGCGCAAAATTCATTTGTGCAGGGAATCGTGTAGGCGCACAGGGGTTGCGTCTCTCTCTCTCTCTCTCTCTCTCTCTCTCTCTCTCTCTCTCTCTCTCTAGGATGTTGTATTTGTTCCAGTTCATCTATGTCTGTCCCCCCCCCACCCCCAACCCCCCCCCCCCCCCACCCCCCACCCCGAAATTATATGCATATTTCAGTTCCCTACATTCTTCAAAGCAATCTGTCAACATACGTACGACTCCTGTATGCTGTTGAGTGACAATATTCGTCGTAGGCTATTATCCCAGGCCAGAGTAAGGAGCCTAATATATCATTCGTGTGGAACACATCAGCCTCTTGTGTCAAAAAGACGAGTATAAAACCCATGTTCGTCTCATGACGACGAAGTAGGCCTGTTTCTCATAATCAAGCTATGACAACGTCTTCGTGGACTGTGTGTAGTGGCACGGTGTGCGTGCGGGTTCTGCTGCTGCTGGCCATGTTGCATGCAGGATGGGAGGCAACTGAGGCAGCAGCCGTTCGATGCGACACGTGCACGCGTCTTCGAGTCGGTGCTTTCAACATCCGGTCTTTTGGTCACGTCAAGATGAACGATAACATGGTGGCGCGGAAAATTAAGAAGGTTAAGTGTTGTTTCTCTGTGTGTGTGTGTGTGTGTGTGTGTGTGTGTGTGTGTGTGTGTGTGTGTGTGTGTGTTTTCAGCGTTTCTCACAGATTGTCTGTCTGGTCTTGGTTTCCTTTCTTACTCATGTTCCCTTGTGTGTGTCTCTTTCTGTCTTCTTTGTCTGTCTGTCTTTGTCTGTCTGTATGCCTCCTGTCTGCCTGCCTGGCTGCCGGAGTGTCTGTCTGTCTGTCTGTTTGTCTGTTGTCTGTCTGTCTGTCTTCTCTCTCTCTCTCTCTCTCTCTCTCTCTCTCTCTCTCTCTCTCTCTCTCTCTCTCGTTCGTATGAAAAATGTTAAACATTTTAATGACATTTCCTTGTCTTCTTCCTCCAATTCCTTTCATTCTTCTGTTCAGTCCATGGTTCAGTCTGGATCTCAGAGAGAAAGAGCGCCAGTTTATTGCCACAGTGACACGACTCATGCTTTTCTTAGTAAAGAAAAATAAAATAAAAAAAAGGAAGGGGGGGGGGGCGGTTATTTTAAATAAACATCCCGCCTTCAGATGATGATAAATACGACAAAACTAACTTATCCAATTTATGTAAAGGACTGTTATGAATTAAAAAAAGAAAAGAGAAGGACTGCTGTTAGATTCGACTACTGACAATTCCATGGAAGATGACGAATTCTATTTGAAGCAGGAAATACAGGATTTGATCTTCAAGATTATGGAAACAAGAGATCAGAGGTCGCCATACACGTTCATTTGTTTGTTTGTTTGTTTAAATCGTCATTCAGCAATACGAACGCGCGCTTGTGACTGTATTTGCTTCTTTTGTTATAACAAAACGGCTGGCACGATGACACATAAAAAGTAGTGTCATAAACGTAACATTTTCATCATGCAACCAACCCATTTCCATACAAAATTTAGAAAGAGAGGGGTTAGTTACCGCCCAGGACATAGACAAACAAAGTGCAGGACAAAACACAATGCATTTCGACCTCTTGGGTCCTCTTCAGGCAGTGAAAACGAAGAACGGCACAAGATCTTGTATATGAGAAGATAAGTGGTTTCTCGTTCTTCGTTTTCACTGACGTAAATGTTATTTGTTTTTGCCCGAAGAAGATCCAAGAGGTCGAAATGCATTGTGTTTTGTCCTGTACTTTGCTTGTCTATGTTCTTGGCGGTAACTAACCCCCTCTCTTTCTAAATTTTGCTTCATTTTCCGTCCTCAGTCACTTTGTTTTGAAACCATTTCCACACGACAAAAATTAATATACAAGAAACCAACGAACGAACAAAAAGGCCACACACTTCAAGTTAAGAACTCACTTAAACACATATGTGTAATTCCAAGCGTCATGGTTTGAAATACATGTAAACGTTAGATCTCAACAATTAAAAAAAAAGAAACACTTTCTGATAGTAGCACAACTTCTGTAACATAACGGACACACACGCACGATAAAATATTGTCTAAGGATGAAATAAAGAAATAAATGTATAAATAAATAGAAAGATAAGAAAGAAAGAAAGAAATTATTGAATGAATGAATACCTGAATAAATAAATGATAGAGAAAAAGATAAATACGTTGATACATAAATCCATGGAAATAGGTATTGAAACAAATAAAGAAACATCACCAATGGTCATGTTTAATCAGACATATATTCTGATCATTGCGCATGAGTGTTTGTGATGGTTATGTATTTTCAAACCTTTCAGATACAAATAAAGGTTTAATAGACTAACAATATGATCCTTGATTAAAGCATGGTACAACCACTTTCAATCTGCCATTACAATAAAAGTAAATATATCACAGAATGAAAGAAAGAAAGAAGTGCTGACGTATTATGATAATCTAGCAGAACTGATCGATGAATATGTTTATCAATAGATAAATGAACAGACAAGAAATCATCTGGCTAAACAGATTATACATGATTTAAAAAATAGACAAATGAACAAACAAACAAGAAATGAATGAATGAATGATAATGAATGAATGAATGAATGAATGAATGAATGAATGAATAATATGAATGGTGAATAAACCAGAGCAGTGTCAGGAACAATGGGGAAAAGAATGTTTACGATGAATCTGGTCATCAGATGAGGCTCGGAGGATAGGTAAGACTTGTTACACACACACACACACACACACACACACGCGCGCGCGCGCGCGCGCGCGCGCGCGACACGTGCATGTGCGTGCATGTGCTTGCATGCAATGCAATGAAAAGTACACTTCATAAATGTATACTCGCATCACAAAACCAACAACGGTTATGATGATAATGATGATTATCGAATAATTAGAAGAAGAAGAAAAAAAGAATAATAGTAATAATAATGATAATAATGACAATAATAATAACATTAATGATAATGATGATATCAATAAATATAACAACAATCATCATCATCATCATGGTATTGATTATAATTAGGAGGAGGAGGAGGAGGAGAAGAAGAAGAATGATGATGATGATAATGATAAGAATAATGATGATGATGATGATAAGAAAAACAGAAGAAGAAGAAAAACCGATGATGAGGATGAGGATTATTATAATAATAATCATAATAATAATTAATGTGATCATAATAATAACAATGATGATATAATGATGATGATGATGACGACAATGATGATGATGATGATGATGATGATGATGATGATGATGATAATAATAATAATAATAACGAAGAGGAGGAGGAGGAAGATGGCCAAGCATTTACACCACCACAACGAGTCAATGTGAAAGTGCAGATGTGCATAAACATCACGA
This sequence comes from Conus canariensis, assembly GCA_033310375.1. Classification (NCBI taxonomy): domain Eukaryota; kingdom Metazoa; phylum Mollusca; class Gastropoda; order Neogastropoda; family Conidae; genus Conus; species Conus canariensis. The sequence continues at coordinate 39,412,369 of CM065734.1, read as the reverse complement.
TGCTAATGCTTTGAAGAAAGAGTCAAGTCGACCGTCAAAACTTTTTTGTTGTTTTTTTGTTTGTTTGTTTTCTTTTGTTTGTTTGTTTGTGGGTTTTTTTTGTTTGTTTTTGTTTTTTTGTTTTTTGTTGTTTTTTTTGTTGTTTTTTTTTTGTTTTTTTTTGTTTCATTTCCTGCCTTAAGTCATTTCTCACATTCCAGTATACTCTCCTTATACACGTCCACCGCCTCTCCAGTGTACCCTTCCGGCAGATACAATGACACAACGGGGACAGAGCTGATAATATGATGGATAGATTGATATATAAGAGGACGCGATAACAGAATATTTAGGTCGAACTGATGGAGATAAGCGAAGGAGGCTGTCGCCACGTTGTCTGTGAAAAAAATTAATGACGTCACAGGCAAAGGACCTACTTGGTACAGACCAACACAGTGGGCGCAGAAGGTTGCGGCGTGCGTGTAGAAAAAGCAGTTGTAAGCCATGTCGAAACGTGTTGCTTTTGAATTATTTGAAGACTGAAACAGATTGCTGGTGTCATTGAAAAGAAACCAGCTGGAAAAGAGCTTGTCGACGGGCTGGGGAGGGGTGGTTGGGAAGGGGAGGGGAAGGAGTGTGGTTTGTGTGTGCGTGTGTAACAGAGTGGGCGTGTGTGTGTGTGTGTGTGTGTGTGTGTGTGTGTGTGTGTGTGTGTGTGTGTGTGTGTGCGTGGTGTTGTGTTGTGGTGTGGTGTGTGTGTGTGTGTGTGTGTGTGTGTGTGTGTGTGTGTGTGTGTGTGCGTGTGTGTTGTGGTGTGTGTGTGTGTGTGTGTGTGTGTGTGTGTGTGTGTGTGTGTGTGTGTGGTGGTGTGTGTTGTGTGTGTGTGTGTGTGTGTGTGTGTGTGTGTGTGTGTGTGTGTGTGTGTGTGTGTGTGTGTGTGTGTGTGTGTGTGTGTGTGGTGTGTGTGTGTGTGTGTGTGCGCCGTGCGCCTCCATTGTCAATGTCTGTGTTTGTGACGTTTTGTCCGTTTCGTTTTGCGCGTCGAATGCAATTATACACCTTGTTTTGCGTGTGCATTTTGTCCTGTATTGTGTGTGTGCGTGTGTCGGTGGGTGGGTGGGTGGATGTGTTTAGGGGTTTTTGTTTTGTTTGGTTTGGTTGTTTTTTTGCTGTTGTTGTTTGTTTAGCTGTCTTGTAACGTATCTTTTATATTCTTGCCTAGTGAACGTAACTACAACGTTGGTAACGGCTGTTCTCTCTCTCTCTCTCTCTCTCTCTCTCTCTCTCTCTCTCTCTCTCTCTCTCTCTCTCTCTCTTGTAATAATATTACGTGAATGGCAGAGAGTGAGAGAGACGTGGGGAGTGTTGAGGGACATGAGGAGGCGGAGGGGAGACAGACAGACAGACAGACAGAACGAACGAACGAACGAATCTTTTTTAATGAGGGATAAAGAATAAGCACAGTACAGGCTTTTTTACATCTTGCCCTTGATGAAGCAGAAAAAATAATGATAATATGTGACTTCAAAATTAACGAACCATCTAAATAGTGAAAAGAATACTAGACTGAAATGCAAAAGGCAATCCAAAAATATGACAGTCAACCTTTCACACACACACACACACACACACACACACACACACACACACACACACACACACAAGAGAGAACTTTGCAAAATTTTTTTTTTAATAAAAAAAAGAAGAAGAAGAAGAAAAAGGAGAGAAATGAAGGACATCAATGAAAGGTGGACAGGTGAAGAGTATGTCATGAGAAGATATTGAGAAGGGGTAAGAAAGGAACACAAATGAACATACACATACATTTAAAAATCATTCGTACTTGAATCCATACAATAATTTTGAAAACGTATAAAGAAGATTATATGATGTTATCATTAGTCACACTGTTTAGGAAGCATAGCATCAGATATAAAAAGTATTGTTTTTCGAAAACGTTTAGACTAGAATTTACATTAAATGGAGACACTAGGTCATTCCACAAACAATCACCGGAATAAATGAGGCTAGATTTTAAAAGATCAATCCTCGGTGGGGATACCTGAATCTTTCTGACATTGCGAATCAGGTTAGTTTTAAACTTATTTTTCAGAGTTGGTGGTGCATGATTGGATATTATCTTATAAATGAGTGTCCGTTTCAGAGGCAAAATGTCTAAAACTTTATCATCAGAGGGAGTTACAGTTGTAAATTTGAGAGAATGAGTTTCACAGCCCGTCTATGAAGACTGAAGAGTGGTTTTAATACGTTATAACTGGCCGAATCCCACAATGTAGAAGAGTAATTCAAATGAGATTCAATGTACGAAGTAAAAAAAAAAAACAGCTTACGACAATGTTGGTCTAAGAAATATTTTAGTTTTGAAAGCTGGTGAATCTTTTGAGACAGAAGTTTGCAGAGCATTGTGACATTAGAAGACCATGACAAATTATTGTCTACGATGACACCAAGGACTTTATGATGATCAGCTTCTTCAACTATTTCATTATTTATACAAAGAGACAGGGAATCATAAGAAATATATTGACGCTTTTGTCTGGTGGTTATTATCAAGTACTTCGTTTTCTGAGGATGGAGACACATGTGATTGAGTTCAGACTATATGATTAATTTGTTTATACTTTCTTGTAAGGTGGCAAACATATTTTCATTTTTTATGACTACAGTGTATTGTGGTGTCATCAGCGAACATTTCACATAGACTATCAATGAATAGAGGTAAATCGTTTATATATATGGAAAATAAGATAGGTCCGAGTACTGATCCTTGAGGCACACCACGACTAATGGATAATGTAGGAGATACGGATTCATTTACTGAGACCATTTGCTTTCTATCAGAAAGAAATGAAGATAGGAGTTCTGAGGAATTCTCTGATATGTTATATATCTTTAGCTTTTTAAGAAGAAGATTGTGATCAATAACATCAAAAGCTTTCATAAAATCTACCATGAGAACACCTGTAATTTTGTCGTTATTTATATTAGTAAGCCATTGATCAACTAGGTTTGTCAATGCTGTTTGGCAGAGTGATTAGCCCTAAAACCAGATTGGTTTTGATGAAATAGATTGAAAGAATTGAAGTGATCGAGAATATGTTTATTTTTATGGTTTTCCAATGGTTTAGACAGTACAGACAGAATAGAAATGGGCCTTTAGTTAGACAGATCGGTGTGATCACCTGTTTTGTAGCAACTTTAAAAGCCTTGGGGAACTGATTTTTAGAAATGCAGAGATTGTATATATAAGTAAGTGTTTCAGCAATGACAGGGGCTGACAGTTTGAGAATCTTTCTGTCAATGCCATCAAGGCCAGTAGTACTAGTTTGCTTTAAGTGAATAAGAGCATTATATACTTCGTGTACACATAACAACGAAATATCTAGACATGTTGTGATATTTTTGGACTGACAAAAATTCAGAAGAACATCTAAATCGTTTTGTGATGATCTGTTTCTTTTTATGGTGAAATTGGCAATATTGCAGAAGTGTGTATTCAACATTTCAACTGATACATCTTTTGGTGTTGTAGCACGAGCGTTGGAATTTTTATTGCTAAACTGATTGATAGCCTTCCAAACTGATCGGTTGTCTGTTTTAGAGTAATTAAGATCTTTAAAATATTTCCTTTTGGCTGAGCGTTTTAAATAGTTAACAAGATTTCTTTGTTTCATAAATTCTATACGATTACCTGATGCCAGAAGTGAGTCTCTTAAATCCATGGATTTTTCTATATCACTTGTTATCCTAGGTTTTTTAGGGATACGAATTGTTTTTAATGGAGCGTGCTTATTGTAAACATTGAGAAAAGTGTGATACCAAACTTCTAAGGCTTCATCAGGATTCGTGAACTGATACACAGAAGAAAGTGAGGAATTCATCAGATCTGTAAGGAACAGTAGAAAGAAACTCGTGGAGAGCGTGGCAGCAGAGAGTCCTCAGAAGAGAAGCCCCCTTCAAGCAAGTGTTTCGGCCCTTATCTCCTGACACTCTAGGGGGGTTGGGCCACACCCGGTTCATGACTCCGGATGTCCCTCTGCTGCCCCTTTTTTTCCCATCTTGGGACGAGCCATGGCTGGGATTCGAACCCATGACCCTCTGGACATGCTCATTTTCCACTTAATGACTCGCGCTTTAACCACTGAGCCACAGGGACACCTGATATTTGTAGGGAAATTAAGCCTTATGAAGTTCACTTTTGTTCCTCCTTGACCAGATCCAGCTTGAACACCTCTCTGCCGCTTCTGCCATTGCTTTCAGGGCTCTGGTTTTTTCCTTCCCTGCAACTGAGAGCTGTTTCATGAGGCTGTATGCAGACGTTCCTACAAACCCCCTAGCTCCAATTTCTGCAGTGAGGACTTTGACCTGATAGCCTTCTCTCCTCAGGCTGTTTGCCAGATCAGCATACTTTTCAGTCTTGTAGATTTGAGCTGCCTCCATTCTGTTCTCATATGGCACCGTGAGCTCGACATGATCAGCTGCTTGGTTGACTTAGAGTGGACTACTATGTCTGGTCTCATGCCACTCTTGCTGATGATCTCTGGGTGACTCTTCCATTCTGGGAGGTCTGCAGTGCACTCCCAGTCATCTGCCCCGTCCAGCAGACTCTGCCTGCATGTTTCGAGTGGCACTGTTGTTCTTGGCCATGATTTGCTGCCTCCTGCCGTGAAGAATGTTGCGGGTGCTTTTGGAGTCCTGATTTTCCCTTTTATCAAAGCCTGAGAAGTTCCTGTATGTAATATACTTGTGATGATTTAGGGGGATTTTAACGCCTCGTTTAGACCAAGTAAAACAGACAGGGGAGTGATCGCTGCATCCAAAAAACTGGTGAACATATTTCTATTATGGTACGTACAGAAGATGTGTAAACATGGTCAATGAGAGTTTTAGAAGTAGCAGTGATTCGTGTTAGCTTATCGATTAACTGAGTGAGATTAAAAGAAGCGTGGGTTTGAATCCAGGATTTGTTCGCTTTCAAAAG
>CM065734.1:39384888-39394888 GCA_033310375.1 Conus canariensis | reverse complement strand
TGATATGGCGGTCGGCTGGGCTGTAAGCGACAATAACCTTACCTTACCTTACCGATTCATTTCAGGGAAGGTTAGAGGCGATGCAAAAGGAGAGATAGGTTCCGCCTTCACTCATGCCATGCCTCAGACTCAGTGAACTGTTGACAATGTGCTGTCCCTACGACCTAAAACCTTTAGGACTTTAATAACCTTCTTTCTTTTTTTTTTCTTTTTTTTTTGGGGGGGGGGGGGGGCGAGGGGGGGGGGGGTCACCTCCTGTGTCATTCATTTGCAGATCTTCGAAGATGAATCCGGACCCAGGGGTTGAGATGTAATAGCCAAATCATTAACATCCTATATACAAACATCACACAACAGACCGAGAAGTCTGCATCCGAGACAGACGATCCAAACACCCGTAAGATGACCTGCCTCACCTTGTCAACAGAAGACAGATGGAATGGTCAGCCAGCCTCCACGCAGTTTTTCCAAGCACGGCAAGGCTGACCAAAGCTGTCCTGCTGACCATCGTGCCGTGAGGATAAAGAGGAGGTAGAGAGCAGAAGAAGAAGAAGAAGATGAAGAAGAAGAAGACGGGTGGAGGGGTGGGGGTGGGGGTGGAGGACAGCATCAGAGAGTGGACAAGCCCTATCCATTGCCAGCTCTCAGAGGGACGCAGAGAACCAACCGTAACAGACTGAGAGACAATGTCAAGAAGTCATCACTGATGCCTCATCACCCCGTACTCCGGGATGATGAGAGTTATGATCATGATAAGATGACCAGCAATGCATGCTGAGCTTCCCCAGGGAGCGTGTGTTTAATGAGCATGTGTGTGTGTGTGTGTGTGTGTGTGTGTGTGTGTGTGTGTGTGTGTGTGTGTGGGTGGGTGGTGGTGGTGTGTGTGGGTGTGTGTGTGTGTGTGTGTGTTGTGTGTGTGTGTGTGTGTGTGTTGTGTGTGTGTGTGTGTGTGGTGTGTGTGTGTGTGTTGTGTGTGTGTGTGTTGGTTGTGTGTGTGTGTGTATGTGTGTGTGTGTGTGGTGATTCATTTAACGTCTTTCCACTAATCGTGATATTAGACGATAAAAAAAAAGAAAAAAAAAAGAAAAGAAAAGGAGTGTGTAAGAGAAGAAGACTAGTGCATGACTGAAAGTTATAGAGTTCCAAGTATGCATGCATGTATGTGTGAAAGTGTGTGCACATATGGTGCTTAGACGGTTATTTCAAATATATCTGATTAAAGAAATAAGTATATAACTACACTATTAGAAATAATAAACAAAACAGAAAAAAAAAAACATATATATAACAACAACAAAATCAGTGAACACCCCCACCCCACCCCACCCACCCTCTTCCTTTCCTTCCCTCTCTATCCCCTCCCCATCCCTCCCTCCCCCTCCATCACTTTTATATTAAAAAAAAAAAAAAAATCATACTGTAGTGACCAACTGGACTGATATATAAACTTAAAAACTTAGGTTAAAGCTGGTGAATTGAATATAATGTGCGAGTTATTTTGCAACAAAACTGGAATAAAAGTATTTACAAGTTCTTACGTGTGTGCTTATGCTTGTGCACGCACACGTATGTGTGCGTGTGCGTGTGCGCGTGTGTGTATACATATGCAAGTGTGTTTGAGTATGTGTGTGTGCATATGTGTGTGCTTATATGAGTGCTTATATGAATAATAATGGTAATTACAAAGCACTTAAATTTTTCAAAAAAGTTTCAAAGGAAAAAAAAAATTAACAAAACTAATCAATTTAACAATCATCAAGGCACAGAACCGTAACCTTTCTCCGTCCTTGTCACTTTTAAGCTTTGTACTTTATTCCATCTTCCCTCCCCACACTTATGCCCGCCCCACATACAACAAAAAAGGAACCTATAAATACTTCCCCAATGGAGTGCGCTCTAAGCATACAAAAAACTCATATGTTAGAGCTTGTGACTCAAAGATGGCCTGTGCACTATTTTGTCTCAATACTGGAATTATTTTTTTCATGTCTTGACATGTAACAATATGTTCACGTGTTATTTTCTTTTTACATAAACACACTATGTTTTTAACATATTTTGTTTTAAAAGCATCAAGTTTCCACCTATACATCAACGAAAGTATATTTTTATTTAAACTAAAGTTATGTTGAATGATTTTAATATCAAAAGTATCAAACTGATTTTGATTGTCATGTTCTATCATTCTATCTTTGAAAGTTTTCAAAATGTGTGTTTTAACTAGATTGCACTGCTCATGTACCGATAAGGCTAGTTTAAGATATTCAGAACCAGAGATATGTTTTGCTCCACATTTAGCTGCCCTATCTACTTTATCGTTATAATAAAAGGAACAGTGTGAAGGAATCCAACAAAAGGATAACTGGGTGCCTCCTTCAATAAGCATGTGGATCAAACAGCTTACCTCAATAATCATTTCAGGCCTAGTATGCAAATGAAAATCTTTTAGCGCCTGAAGGACTGATTTTGAATCTACACAAAACAGAGCTTGAAATATTGTTTTGGGGAAATTTAAAAGATAATTCAAAGCCATGAATATTGCTGTTAATTCAGCTGTGAATATGGATATGTTACATCCAATGTAAAAAGATTTCTCCACCCTCAAGTCTGGGATTAAGAATGCACAACCCGTTTGCTTACCAATACATGAACCATCTGTGTATATTTTTAACTGGTTAGTGTATTTCTCGTCAATATGACACTTAGTATAACTTGTTAGCATATTGATATTTTCATCTTTTTTTATGTTGGTGTGATCAGTATCAAAATGGGCTTTTTTAAGTTCCCAGGGTGGAATAGGACAAAAAGATGGTCTGGGAGAGAAAGCTTCCTTTTCTAAAGAAACCCCAGAATCTGAAAGTATTTTTGATGTATAAGTTGCTATAGTTATTTGAGAAGTTATAGACTTTGCTCTTTTCGGAAAATCAAAATCTGATCTCATTTTAATTTCTGATTTGATATGTGTTTTTCTAGCTGTACTTTTAATGACAAATTTACAACATGTTAAATCTCTATAATCATCTAGAGGAAGTACCTGGGCTTCATAATATGTACGTGACGATGATGTGTGCACAGGAAGTCCAAGGGCTAATTTCAATGCCTTACATTCAATACTTTGCAGTTTTTGTAATAGATATTTAGGCGCATTGAAGAATATTTCTTGGGCATAAGTTACTTTTGATCTCATTAAAGATTTACATAGAGTAATCAAAGTAGCTGGATCTTGCCCCCACTTTTCTTTAGAAATAATTTTCAGAAAGTTTAATGTTTTTCTCGCTTTTGTTAATAAATATTCGATATGAAAGTTCCATGATAATTTAGATGTAAAATAAACTCCTAGAAATTTAATCTCTGTTACGTACTTAAGAGGAGTATCATCCAATGTGAAAACAGGCATACTTTCTGGGTTAGATCCACTGTTAAAAAGAATCATATTTGTTTTTTCGGTTGACAGACTTAGTCCATTTAGCTTCATATAATCCACCATCTTGTTTAGTTCTCCCTGATAGATCTTTTTGACGAATTTTATATCTCGTTGTGAAGTTTTCTTTTTTAACGTTACATCCATCCATATGCATATATCGTCTGCATATTGGACAAGAACAACATTTTTTGATAATTTGTTTGGCAGATCATACATTAATAACGAGAAGAGAAGTGGCGCTAATACTGATCCTTGAGGGATTCCCATTGAAAGTGTTCTACTTGTGGAATATGTTTTTCCTACTCTTGTTCTTATTACCCTATCCTTCAGAAAACATCTGACATAGTTGTATATATTTCCTGTCAAACCAATGTTTTTAAGTTTGTTCAATATCTGTAAATGCCACACTTGATCGTAAGCCTTATTTATGTCGAAAAAGGTAGCAAGAACACATTTTCGTCTAGCAAACTGTTTCTTTATATTTGTTGATAATTTCACTAAAATTTCTGTAGTGGATCGACCTTTCTGGAAACCAGCTTGATTAATTGGTATGATGTTATATTTTTCGCAGTAATGTACAAGTCTATTCATAACAATTCTTTCTGAAAGTTTACATACATGTGAAGTTAATGCAATGGGTCTATAATTCTTAGGATCCTTTGTACATTTTCCTTGCTTATGAATTGGAACAACGATCGACTGTTTCCATATTTTTGGCATAACACCATTGCTCCAACATGTACTGAATAATTTATGAAGAAACTCTACAAACTTTTCAGGCAAATTTCTTAACATTTCATTAGATATTGCATCAAACCAATAGATGATTTTCTTAATGGTATGGATCTAATGGCTTCTTTTACTTCTTGGATAGTTATAGGAGCATTGATATTGTTACTATTGTCTGCTGTAGATTCATCCTGTGCTTTAATACCTTCTTCTTTCTCTCTGTATATTTGGTCCGTACTTGTTAGACCTTCAGTGCGGCTTACCTCAGCAAACATGTTTACAAAGGCTTCTGCTTTCTCATTAGCACTAAGAAGACTGTTGTTATCTATTTTTATAGGGTACTGTGGCGATGTTAATCCATTTTTCATAGCTTTCAGTTCCTCCCACACTTTACCAATATCTTTATGATTTTTAACTTCAGAGTTACAAAAGTCATTCCAATGCTGCAACTTTGCATCATCTATAACATTTACACTTTCTTTATCTGCCTTTTTCATTTCTTTATGATTACTTGCTGATCTCTTTTTACAATAAATCTCGAATCTTTCTTTTTTCTTTTTATTGGCTGTTTCACACTTTGTGTTCCACCATATGTTTCCATTATGTTTCTTTGACTTTGTGTTTTTTATCTTCGGGATCGACTTGTCAGCTGCTGCTAAAATATATTTACAAAATGCAGTGTATTGGTCATCTACATTTTCATTAGCTGAGAACACTATGTCTGTGTTATTAAGATTGATTTGAAAAAGTGACCAATCTGCATTTTTGTAAATATATTTTGGAATAATATCTTCTGAGATTTCCTGTTCTAATATGTCATTCAACGATATTATTATTGGAATATGATCTGATTCCAGTGGACTATCTCCTGTTTCCCACATTGAGTTTACTACAAGTGATGGAGATGTAAAGGTTAAATCAATGGCTGAGGGGTTATGGGTGGCTATATCTGGAATGCGAGTAACGCTTCCATTATTTAACCAATATAGATTAGAATCAGCTATGTTATCTAATAATCTATTACTTGTAACATAAGAGCAGCCATGATCCCAAAATGGAGCATGTGCGTTAAAATCTCCTCCAATAACCCATTTGTCTCTTTGGTCTTGGAACCCTTTTAGCCATTCTGTATTCGTATCATCAGGTCCTTTAGGAAGGTAAACTGAGGCAATGTTCAATATCAAAGAAGATGTAAATTTAACCATTGCTGCACAGCATGAAGCAGAAGGGATGTTATTGGATACTGGTGGAGTTCTTTCACAAAAATCCAGGCCTTCACGCACATAGATAGCTGTTTGTATTCGGTCCGCACATTGTTCATAAACTGGGGGGTGATAGAATCCTGGTAAATGTGGTAGATTATCGCTATTGACATTTAGTGATTGTAATAATAATACATGAAACTTATTTATTCCAAGATATTGATTCAAGTATGATACATTTCTTGTTATGGAGCGACAATTCCATTGGAGAAGCTTGATAGTTGGTCTCTTTTTTGTTGTCATAATAAAGATGTATATAATAAGTGAAGTGACTGAGAAATTCCTTCTTAACGTATATTAGCAGGTAAGGACCTGCACGATACCCATAAGACTTAAAACAAGAATTATGAAACAGAAATGCAAAATAATAAACTAAATAGTCTTCAGTAATAAAATTCAAATTGTCACGTTAACAAGTGAGGTGGAGGTATATAACTGGGCTCCACTACATGACTAGATTCCAGTCAATATAGAGACTTGAGAGAGATGCTCCCGAACACTTAGAGCATTTCATAGCGGTTCCACCAAGGTCCCCTCTCGTCCCGATACAGCATCTGAGTACCCCAACGCCCTGGACGGGGAAGTAGGCGGCGAGATGGCTTCTTGGGCTTTTCCCAAAGGAGGTCTCGTAGATGCCGGCCAAGGTTAGCTGCCAGGATCGATGATCCTCTGGTGGTTGGATGCATCCCGTCTCTCCCGTAGTCATAGAAGTTATTGTGTGGTACGAAAGAAATAATTTTGTCAGCCAGCAGTTCTGTTCTTACAAGGGCATTGAACAATTCACGTTTAGCATCCAATTCAGCATCTTCTACTGCAGTTGCCTGACTCACAACAATGTGTGATGATGGGTGTTTCACTTTGATTTGTTTGACTGCTTTTGTGAAATCTTTGCTGACTGTTTCTGCGTCTTGCGTTTTCAAATCATTGATACCACAGTGAATTTCTATAGCGTCTGGTATTTCTGAGTCGTGTGTTGAATCAACTAGTTGAAGACTCAGTTTTTGTGTGGCATATGTTTTCTGTCGTTTGGAGGTAAACCCATACGAACGGCCTAGTCTTTTCATTTGTACACCTTTCAGTATAGAATCAGAGTGTAAGATCACTGAAGGAAAGTTCTAGTTGCAAAGCGAGAGGACTGCAGGCGGAAATCTAAACAAATCTTAAATAAATGTTAGCGAACCGCCCAGAGAACGTGGACAAACGAGTCACAAGACGAAACACAACTAGTTTCGACCTCTTAGGTCTTCATCAGGTGAGACCTTAACGAATAAAACAATGAAAATTCACTTAGCTTTGATCGCTTCAGATCACTTGGTAGGGTTCAGCGCAAGGAAGAAGGCGTTGAATGAGAACGAGGCTGTTGGAAGGGAAATAGTGAGCGAGTCAAAGTCGTAATGAAGATAATAATATTACTGATAGGAATACTAATAATGGTCAAAATACTGAGAAAAAAAAAAAAAAAAAAAAAAAGGGACAAGATTACTACCAATCTGTATCAATAAGTATGGGTATGGGAGAAAGGAGAGAGGGTTAGAGGATTCTTAAACAGCAGGGTTGCCGTGGCAACAGTCCCAGAGGCGAAGGCGATGGTGATGTCAATGCCAGTGGTAGTATCAATACTAGCAATAGTATTACTGAATGATACTGCTAACAACGATAGTGAAGGTTAAGGTAATGAAAGCATGATACAGAAATATATTTAGAAAATACAATTTTTATAATAATCAAATAAATAAATAAATGAAACATTAAAAATAATAATGAATTAAAAAATCAGTAAATAATAATAATTAAAAAAAAATAATAATAATAAAAAAATAATAATAATAATAATAATGATAATAAATGCATAAATAAGATAGCTATAAGTTGTGTGAGGTGAATAGTGGGAGATAAGGTAGTATGTGTGTGTGTGGTGGGAGGATATTATGGGCTGAGATAGAAGTGGTGGGTTGGTACATGTTACTTTAAGGTGTAGATGCTATGAGGGTGGAGGGAAGAAGGGGATGGGTTTACGTACTAACTGGGGGAGGGGGAGGGGCAACATATTCACACCTATACACAATCTCTCTCTCTCTCTCTCTCTCCCTCCCCCCCCCCCCCCCCCTTCCACGACCATCGATAAAGGAGCCAGCATTCTATTTATTATGTGTGTGTGTATGTGTGAGTGTGAGTGTGTGTGTGTGTGTGTGTGTGTGTGTGTGTGTGTGTGTGTGTGTGTTCCATTTGTAATATCAGCCTTATTCATTGGTTACCCCCACCTCCACCCCCAGCAACCGCCATATCCACCAACACCCCTACACACATCATTACTAGGGCAGGGGGAGGGGGGAGTAAGTCGATTGATGTAGCAAATGGAGAGACTCAGAGAGTGTAGGAAAAGGGAAGATGATGATAGCACACACACCCATACCACCCTACCTCCCTCTGTTTACCTCAGACATAGGTTGCAGCTATCATCATCTTCCCTTTTCCTACACTCTCTGAGTCTCTCCATTTGCTACATCAATCGACTTACTCCCCCCTCCCCCTGCCCTAGTAATGATGTGTGTAGGGGTGTTGGTGGATATGGCGGTTGCTGGGGGTGGAGGTGGGGGTAACCAATGAATAAGGCTGATATTACAAATGGAACAACACACACACACACACACACACACACACACACACACACACACACACACTCACACTCACACATACACACACACATAATAAATAGAATGCTGGCTCCTTTATCGATGGTCGTGGAAGGGGGGGGGGGGGGGGGGGGGAGAGAGAGAGAGAGAGAGAGATTGTGTATAGGTGTGAATATGTTGCCCCTCCCCCTCCCCCAGTTAGTACGTAAACCCATCCCCTTCTTCCCTCCACCCTCATAGCATCTACACCTTAAAGTAACATGTACCAACCCACCACTTCTATCTCAGCCCATAATATCCTCCCACCACACACACACATACTACCTTATCTCCCACTATTCACCTCACACAACTTATAGCTATCTTATTTATGCATTTATTATCATTATTATTATTATTATTATTTTTTTATTATTATTATTTTTTTTTAATTATTATTATTTACTGATTTTTTAATTCATTATTATTTTTAATGTTTCATTTATTTATTTATTTGATTATTATAAAAATTGTATTTTCTAAATATATTTCTGTATCATGCTTTCATTACCTTAACCTTCACTATCGTTGTTAGCAGTATCATTCAGTAATACTATTGCTAGTATTGATACTACCACTGGCATTGACATCACCATCGCCTTCGCCTCTGGGACTGTTGCCACGGCAACCCTGCTGTTTAAGAATCCTCTAACCCACTCTCCTTTCTCCCATACCCATACTTATTGATACAGATTGGTAGTAATCTTGTCCCTTTTTTTTTTTTTTTTTTTTTTTTTCTCAGTATTTTGACCATTATTAGTATTCCTATCAGTAATATTATTATCTTCATTACGACTTTGACTCGCTCACTATTTCCCTTCCAACAGCCTCGTTCTCATTCAACGCCTTCTTCCTTGCGCTGAACCCTACCAAGTGATCTGAAGCGATCAAAGCTAAGTGAATTTTCATTGTTTTATTCGTTAAGGTCTCACCTGATGAAGACCTAAGAGGTCGAAACTAGTTGTGTTTCGTCTTGTGACTCGTTTGTCCACGTTCTCTGGGCGGTTCGCTAACATTTATTTAAGATTTATTTCACTGAAGGAAAGTCATTGTTCTTTTTCGTATTGGAGTCTTTGGATGACGTTTTGCTTTTCGCGTCATTTGCCTTTATGACGTCAGATTTTCTTTTCTTGTCTTCCAGTGTTCCTTTTTTATTTATTTGCCCCTTCACGCCCGTTTTGTTCACAAGTACATTGGATGGCGATGGAGATGGGGATGTTGGAGTGGAACTTGCTACTTCAACATAAGATTTAAGGCCAGGGGTAATGATCTGGGGCTCTGTTTGTGTGGTAGCCATGGCAATGGATGTTACTGGTCTAGCCTGGATAGACTTGAGTTTTTTCTATTTCATGCCTTTGATCGTGCACAGCTCTTTCTAGGGATAGTATTCTGTCACAGAGTTTCAATATAGTATTTTTAAGATCACTAACCGCACTGGTGATCACCGTAGTGTGCGTAGTGTCGCTGAAGCTTGACGTGTTTGGTCTCACGATGTCGGAATGCTGTTCAGAAGCAGCAGTTGAGGTGGAAGTGGCGGCATCACTTGCACCGTCACCTGCTTTTCCACATACATCCCCAGTTCCTGAGCCAGTTTTTTTCTCTTCGTCATTGTCTTCTTTTCCAAAGACTCGTCCACGTCTTTTCCCTGGGGTCTTTCTAGTCATTATAGCGGATGCGCAATAAAAACGTTCACATGGAGAAAAAGTTGTTTGCACTCTCCGCCATCTTGGTCACGTGTGTATGTGTGTGTGTGTGTATGTGTGTGTGTATTGTGTGTGTGTGTGTGTGTGTGTGTGTGTGTGTGTGTGTGTGTTCGTGTGTGTTCGTGTGTGTTCGTTCGTTCTTCTGTTTAACGTCTGTTCACTTTGAGTGATATTAGACGTGAATGAATGAAGAGAATGACTGAAGGAATG
>CM065734.1:39367388-39374888 GCA_033310375.1 Conus canariensis | reverse complement strand
TCTCTCTCTCTCTCTCTCTCTCTCTCTCTCCACACACAGAGCTGCAAAGCAATAGTAGTTTTTCATAGGAGTTTGTCTCTTCGAACTTTCAAACAAAAGTTGCACAAAGCTGACCCACTTTGAAAACACATGTACACATATCACGTCTTCAAATAAAATCCTGATCTGATATCATCGACATTATTTGGTAAACAGCAGGAGTGGTTTTGAAGATACGGAATGTATTTGACTTTTCTTTTCTTATTTATTTTTTGTTTGTTTGTTTTTGGTTAAAGCTGACATGAAATTAAAATTTTAAAAAGTCATTGTATCAAAACGTGAACTCGGTCAATTTTCAGAACAGCTGGTACCCATATAAAATTTATGTAGCTAGATCACTCAAAATAGAGTTAGTTTATACAGAAAGCTGTATTTCTATTCCCATGATATGGTCAACAGAGTTAAGACTAGGAGTTTAACACAAGCATTGCGGTATGCGTACAATGCAACAGAATATGAGGTGTGTAGCAACAGGCACACAGGTGATATGACATATCCAATGAAATTATTTCATTTGCCAATACACAACAGGTCATGCTATAATACTGTATAGTGAGTGCGTTTTTTTATGTTGGTGTTGTTCTGTTCTTGTTTTATCTAGCTTTAAAAAAAACCCATTGAATTAAGTACTATGGGTTTTCTTAATTGCACCGAAGACTCTGCAAGGTGAAGCACGATCTTCCTTCAGTAGATATTCCTCTGTTCACAGCAAACATGTCCTACAGACAGTAGAAAATTGTTTTTATTTAATATCGTTTGATCCACCCAAACTCGGCTACTTGGAGAATGGAAGCAGAACCCAGACAGCCAGAACACACAGATACACTTATGAACACTCAGATGACAAGACCCGTGATTTTTCCTGCTTTGATAGCCTTAGATCTTCCGCCCTGATGTGTGTGTGTGTGTGTGTGTGTGTGTGTGTGTGTGTGTGTGTGTGTGCGTGCGTGCGTGCGTGGTGCGTGGTGTGTGTGTGTGTGTGTTGTGTGTGTGTGTGTGTGTGTGTGTGTGTGTATGGTGGATGTGTAAAGGGAGAAGGAGGAATGCTGTCTAATCTTGCTAGCTCTTTGCACATCATCAGAGATGAAGTATGACAAAGAAAAAAAAAACAACAAACAAATGAACACAACGTGCTTGTGTGAGCGCGCTCTTGTATGTATATGTGTGTGTGTGTGTGTGTGTGTGTGTGTGTGTGTGTGTGTGTGTGTGTGTGTGTGTGTGTGTGTGTACGTGCGTGCGTGCGTGCGTGCGTGTGTGTGTGCGTGTTCGCGTGCGTGCTTGTGTGCGTGTGAGTGAGTTAGGAGGTATACGCATGTGCCTGTGGGAGGGGTGTGGGACGGGATAGTGGGAGGGGGGATGCGGAGAGAGGTGCGTACGATGTCCGTAGCGAGCGGGGTGGTGGTGTTGATGCCAGTTCTTGGCATATGAATAAAATCACTGTGATGATACTAGACCATAAACAAATAAAACCACTGTGATGATATTAAACGATAAACAAATAAAACCACTGTGATAATATTAGACGATAAACAAATAAAACCACTGTGATGATATTAGACGATAAACAAATAAAACCACTGTGATGATATTAGACGATAAACAAATAGTCTAAAACCAACAATTCACTTGTACAAAAAATGGGGGGGGGGGGGGGGGGGGGGGGAAACTTGGCATAGACATACGTATAACTTACAGTACATATCCTAGCACTCAAAATTTGGATCCTCATAACAATCTGGGTACTCCAGGTTGAGCAACGACCGTTGTAATATCAGCATGATTCGGTTCAGGGAAAGTTAAAAGCGGCGGAAGGAGAGGGGTGGCGCCGCCTTCCATCACACCCTGTCTTGAACACGCTGAATCTCTGATAATTTTCTGCCCTGACGGCCGATAGGCTAGGAGGTCTTTGATTTAACCTTTTAAGTCATAGAATACACAAAATACTTTCTTTCGCGTTCCCGGCCATGCTAGATCCTAAATCCAGTTAGTGGGGCGAAGTCTACAGATACCTCACCGGTCCCCACAGCTTCTCCTGGACCTCCACCACACTGGGCCACGTCTGGCGTCTCAAGGCTTCAAAGGAGGGGCAGGACTGTAAGATGTGGGTGGGAGTTTGGGAGCCTGTGCCACAAGGGCACTGGTCAGTATGAGAGAGTTTGAGACGTGAGAGATGGGAGAGGAGCTGGCAGTCTGAAGATAGTAACTGTAGCTGCTCTGTCGAGCTGGTGGATGCTGTCCTCTTTAGTCCTAATGTCCAGGCGTTGACACCACGCTCTTCTGAAGTTGTTCCTCGGGATGGTTTTAGCTTCACTGTAGAACATCGAGTGCCCTGACTGTTCTTGCATGCTGCTGATCTTGGACAGACAATACAAAATGCAACTTTCATTTCAATAATTGTTTCA
The DNA here is from genome assembly GCA_033310375.1 of Conus canariensis. Taxonomy (NCBI): domain Eukaryota; kingdom Metazoa; phylum Mollusca; class Gastropoda; order Neogastropoda; family Conidae; genus Conus; species Conus canariensis. The sequence goes on along the minus strand of CM065734.1, from coordinate 39,372,447 downwards.
AGATTGATGCCTTTCTCCTCATATAATTCTGTTGATACAGTAATCTAATAAAACATGCTGAACCGAGATAGGGCTCCCACAAATACAAGCAACCTCAAGAGAATACCTAGTGTTCCATGTTTTCAGGCTTAATTTCATCATTATCTTGTTTAAGCGGTGTGGGAAGTGGAATAATGTGTACGACTTTTCATCGAAATTTCTTTTGTAAAGGTCGTTTCTAACACCTAGAAGTATTTCAACCAAGGAACATTGTTACAGCAGAATTGAATCATTTTCGGCACATTCTAGTGCTCCGAGTTTAGCAAGACTATATCTGCCATTTCAATCCACTTTAGACCGCTATGTGGCAGAGACAGTACATAGCCGAATTCTACTGCATGATACTCCACAGAAACTTTTCATTGTTGATTTGTGCTTGCAGTGTGTGTGTGTGTGTGTGTGTGTGTGTGTGTGTGTGTGTGTGTGTGTGTGTGTGTGTGTGTGTGTGAAGATTAACACTCTGGTAGGGGTAGTGGAGTTGTCTTTCATTTTCTGGATCGATGAAAGAAGGAACTTCTACTGAGGTAATATATCAAGAGATGAAAAGTGACTTTTGAGATGTCCGTCTGACGACCGAAATCAACAAAAATAACCAAATCAGCCGCCGTGGCGAAGTGGTTAGCGTCGCGGACTCCGGCTGAGAGGTCGTGGGTTCGAATCCCATCAGAGTCATGTGGGTTTTTCTGCTCCGACCGGCTCCTACCCAGAGTTGAGTTTGCTGCGGACTCAGTTGGGAAGACTGGGACCACACAGCCGAGTTTCATCCACTTAATGGGTGCGTTTCTGAGAGTGTTGCTCAAATTTCCTGACCAACACTGCAGGTGCCTGTATCTCTCGGGCCTGATTGACGCCGGGATATATTATGAAAGGAAGCGTAGAGTACAGCCCTGTCATGTAGTCTCAGACAACTCCATGGGGGCTGTCGTTGGACGGACGTGGTGGCGCCCTCCGGAGGGAGAGCTCACTCACGCCGGCTCCGCGACTAAGCAATTATTGTCGTCAGTAGGGGGCTTAGTAGGTGGTGTCCTGCGTATGTTAGATCAGAACAGGCACCACTGAACACTACCGAAGTGACTCGGCAGCAGTGCAGTGTCTCCTCCGGTGGGTTGCCTCTTGACGACTTGACATTGACTGCTCCCTGTGGATTGCCGGGGGCTGCGGCGGGGCCGACCGGGCTGTGGCTGTGGACGGAGTGTCGGAATGAGCGGCGTGGGTGCACTGTCTCTGAGGTGGCGCCGAGGTTGGCACAGAAAAAAACAAAAAACAAAAAACAAAAAAACCAATCTTCTCAGATATACTGCCAAACAATAGTGTTTCTTTTTCTTTTTTTAACTGGTTTGTAATAGGCTTACATGGTTAAATGGGCATCATGCTATCGATCATTCATTTTTTCTTATACAATGGGTCGTGAATTATCATGTGAATATATTAACTGATACTGTCACCATAAAGATGTTATGCTAATCTCTCCTCGTAAATGGCTTACGAAACTGCACTCTTACACCAGCCAGCAACAAATTTTGACAAGAGTTTCTCTTCATTTGTGCCAGGAACAACGTGAGCGCACAAAGATACACTGTCACCCCACCATCACACCACCACCACCATCACCACTTCCTGACCACTATGCTTCGGCCACCCCCACCCTCCCCACTCCATACCTTGTTACCCATTCCCCTTCCTCTCCCTCCCCTCCCTCCCCCTTCCCTCTTTTCATCCCCTGCCTACCCTTTCAGGTCCCCTCGGACGCAGTAATTCTTTTCAGAAAACCATTGTTGGCAGTGTTTGGTCCTTTTAATGTTTGTTTTGTTTTGTTTTGTTTTCAGTTGTGTTCCTCCTCCTCCTCCTCCTCAACGTCCCCCCCCCCTCCCCCCCCCCCCCCCACCCCTCCCCAACGTATTACAGTTTGTGGAAAAGACATTTCCCGACTATCACTCCGTACAACGTCATGAAACTCAAGTGGTGTGTAATCTCAATCGAAAACATGGCAGTGTTTAATGGCTGGCTTATCACGTCCCCTGAACTTTTTCGTCTGGGCCTTTGCGGACGTTATTTCCTTTAAGGATGGGAAAAAGAAAAGACAACTCTACTGCGCCTCACTACAAGCGCATTTCATCAGAGAAAAAATTTATCAGCAGAGTTTTTAATCGGATTTTATACAGTCAGGGTTAGATTACGGTTCGGATTCGAATTAGGGTTAAGTTAGGTCAGGGTTTGATTCCTAGTTAGGGTCTTGTTTGGATTAGTCTTTCAAGTTCGTGGAAAACAGTTATGCATTTCAGAGTTAAAAGAGTTTTCCGGTTCTAATAAAAAAAAAACGTTTCCATGTATGATGCAAAATCCGGCCACCACAAAGGATGAATTAATCAGTTGACCAGCTCGGGCTTTTGTTTTGTTTGTATGTTTGTTTTTCCCCAATGTTATCTTCTTGTGTTGCTCAGATGCTGGACCTTCTCTCGACACACTACTTCTGAAGCAAAGAAATATACAGGGAAGCATGAAGTGACGTATATAAGGTTCACATAACTGATGTAAACAGATCTACAGTGGCCTGTGCGACACGCACCTGTTTTGCAGAAATATGTTCGGCCACATTCACTTAATACAACTATGTCATACATATGATCACACATCCCCTCTCCACGCCCCCCCCTCTCTCTCTCTCTCTCTCTCTCTCTCTCTCTTTGAATGTGTGTGTGTGTGTGTATGTGTGTGTGTGTGTGTGTGTGCGTGTGCATGTGTGTGTGCATGTGTGTGTGTGTGTGCATGTGTGTGTGTGCATATGCGTGTGCACGCGCCTGTGAGCGAGTAACAGAGAGAGAGAGAGAGATTGTGACATGAGCTAGAAGGGGACGTGTGTGTGTGTGTGTGTGTGTGTGTGTGTGTGTGTGTGTGTGTGTGTGTGTGTGTGTGTTGTGTGAGAGAGAGAGAGAGAGAGAGAAAAGAGGGGGGAGATTTATTAATATATTGATGCTAAGGCAGCACAGACACAGTCAGCCGTGCCTCCCTGATGAGTCCGATCCAGCGGACGAAAAGCCTATAAACAGGCGATATGAATGATTCCGTCTTCACAGTGGATTGCGATGGTTCCCCCGTGCTACTAGTTAAAGGGTTTAACATTAATTTTATCAGATATTTCCCTGTTTTCTTGTTTGTTTGTTTGTTTTTTGTTGTTGTTTTTTCCGCCCCTCCCCCCGTTTTTTTTTCTCAAAATTTTTGCCAAGTCATTATTGCAATGACTTATGAATTGTTAGCCTGCACTTGTTTTTCCTCACTATTAAATTGTTCAGCATAATATATATATATTATATATATATATATATTGTTGTTTTGTGTTCTTCCCAAGTTGTCCTGAGAGAAAGAGAGAGAGAGAGAGAGAGAGAGAGAGAGAGAGGAGAGAGAGAGAGAGAGAGAGAGAGTTATAAATACCCGATAGAACATACACACTGTACACAACGTCATGTGTCACAGTGGAACGGAACCATACACCAGAAAACTCGATCACCCCGTGCTGTGGGCTGCAGCCATGGGCCAGTGGTCAGACCTCGGTCAAACCTACCGCAGACCGTCCACCTTGAACACTTATGTAACCTGTTTGGACCGTGGCTGTTTCCTAACGGCTTAAATCGCTCGTTACAAACTTGGCCCACACACTGCTGCTGCCGTGTACAATGCTGTGGTCTCTCTCGGTCTGGATGGCTCCAGCCATTATTACTAAGAACCTGTAGAGTGTGTATACTGACTAGACTGACTGAGAGGGTGTGTGATAACGAGAAAAAACACCAAAGATGATGGTACTGGTTCGCCTGTTCTAACTGATACGGCAGATCACGTTTGATTTTGTGGATAATTAATTATGCTGGATTAGGATAACACCCCCACAAACAGCGAAAAATGACTGGTGGTGGGCTTCTAAGTGACTTCTACGTCAGGTGTTGTCCGGCTTGACAACACGTAAACTATACACCAATACAGTGTTTCAAGCATACAGTGAGACCTGAGAACCATTTGTGTGTTGAATTGTGATGATCTGTGATCAAAATGGAAAAACAAAAAAACGGAAACTGCGACAAAAGACGGCAAATGTTATAACTAGGTAAACGAGCGATTAATTTATGCACAATGGATTCTGGAATGCAACTGAAAAACGTAATAGTGTTAGCCTGTATATTTTCGGACTATTCTCGTGATCGAGATACACAAAACAACGGTGATCAGTCGACAGTCGACAATCATTAAGCTTTCTGTTTGATCTGGTATTCTGATCGTGTGGAGAATCAGGTGTTGCCTTCATGAATCGAATTCATATCCGTTCAAGTTGTTGCAATTCGATCTCTCAAGGCTGTATTGGTCAAACTTGCAACACGGTTGGAAAGTCGGGTCAGTTTGGTTATGAGAGAGAGAGAGAGAGAGAGAGAGAGAGAGAGAGAGGAGAGAGAGAGGAGAAGAGAGAGAGAGAGAGAGAGAGTAAAAATGAAATAAGAGTTTGAAGTCCATGTTCCACCTTCAAACTGCAAACGGATAGACAGAAAGATGTAAACACGAAATACAAGTTGTTGATACGATCCAGTTCGATTTATTAACAGGTACATCAAGTAGTTGTCATTCAGCTTTTGGTGCAAGCAGCCAGTTTGTAAAATAAAGCCATCACATTCAATTTTCTTTTAAGTCTCCGTGGAAGCCATCGCTTCACATGTTCACATTCCATTTCTAGATCAACATGTGTCACAGACAAGAATGATGAACTAATGATGATAAATAACCATTAGCTTTTAACCCTCAGTCGACATACGGCATAACGCATGTCATTATAGACAATGTTACAACAAGAAAGCAGTTAGATGTGTGTTGTCGTGTCCTGTGCATGGCAAATTAAAACAGGCAGGACTGAGCAACGTGTGCTGAGGTGACTCTGCAACGCGAACGTGCAGTGTCTCCTCTGATAAGTGGTCGTCTGACGACTTGGTCTTGGTGGACTGCTTATGCCTGGAATGCCAACAGCGGTGTGGTCGTGCACGGT
>CM065734.1:39302388-39362388 GCA_033310375.1 Conus canariensis | reverse complement strand
TTTCCACAATCTCTTCCTAAAAATTTCTGCACTCAACGAAGTCTGAGTGAACTGACTATACTCTTGAGTATAGTGTGAGTATCCCAACAGGGTAAAATGAGTTCACACGCTATCAGATACTGGAATGCTGAAGAAGAAGTATAAAAAAAAATTCATTTTAATCTTTATCTTCTCCCCTTCAGTGTCTTCCCTCCTTTCCTCAATTTCATTCAGTAGTTTTAGTTTTTCTCCAGTGCTACAGTTTGCATCAGATCAAAGAGATAAGTGACTTTAGTTCTTTCTTTGTTCATTGTTTTGAATGTTCTTTATCCTGCCCTAAGAAGACCCAAAACGTCAAAACGTGAGTGTGTATGTGTGTGTGTGTGTTTATGCCTGTGTAGAGAGGGAATTGGGGGGGGGGGGGGGGGGGGGAGAGAGTGAGTGAATGTGTGTGTGTAAAATCATACCCAAAAAAACATACAAACTGAAACAAAAATTCTGATGAACCAGGAAAATTATTTTTGTGGTATCCTGATATTCAGAAACTAAAAAACCCAGAGACCTGTGACAATCTTCCTTGATTTTTTTTTTTTTTTTTTTAGTATCCTTTTTTAGTTTTACCCTCCCTTGTTCAGTTGTTGACTCATTAATTGCAGCAGATTGCCATAGTACATGGCAAAAAGCATGAATCCTAGCCTTAGTACTTGGCAAAAGGCATGAATCCTAGGAGAGGTATTTCATTAGCATTGTAAAGTACAGCTAACTGAAATAGTAGTTCAGTGACTGAAGTTCGTAAAATATTTCACAACCTGAGGTGCTAAAGAGCAAGGTATTTAGCATATAACTAGTTCTCTGAAATTATACATCTATGCAAACACACACGCACGTACACACACATACACACACACACACACATACACAAACACGCACACACGCACGCACGCACACACACACACACACACACACACACACACACACAGGTGAAAACACACTCACATGTACAGTTCGAGTTGCGAATCTGCATGAACTGAAAGTACTTAGTGCAGTGGAGGCCTATGCAGTCTCGTAGTCCTGAGGTAATTCATTGGTTCATGTGGGCAAACTACAATGCCAAATAAAAGCCCACTTCTATTCTGTCTCCAGGGTATGTACACTCTGATCAAATAACTTGAGCAACAGGTGTATACAGGTAATGCAGATCATACAATTAGATTTACATTGTTCTGTCAAATAGAATATAAGCTCATCGCCATGAATTGTTTTTATCTGTCATGGACACTTTCACTCTCAGACATGTGTGACTTCAGAAGAAGTTTGACATTTTTAAAGGAGCATACTCTTATAGAGTTTGACATGGTCATATGGTGCAAAAGACCCAAGGTCAAATTGTTTTTACGGAGCGAGTGTTTGTGTTTTCTTCATGACTTGCTGACTGGCAGTTCAGTGGTTATGATGGAGTTTATGAAGTGTTGTTGGAACACTGAAACAGCATACCTCCACAGCCAGTTGTTTGTAATAGGATGAGAGCTCAGCGACATACTTGTATGTATCTTACTTTTTTATGGTTTTTTTTTTTTCTGTATGTGATTTACAGCTTCAAAAGGTATTAGTGTTAGTTTTCAGAGAAGAAAATCTTGAGTCATAAAGTCACTGTTCTTTTGCAGTGTCAACAAAAACTGAAATCAGGTGCCCCTAAATTGTTTTCTTCAATCTGCCCACCTCATTTCAGGTTGACCCGCAGACTGTCAAGCAGCTGGTGGGTAAAAAAGTGACCATCATGACAAGCAAGATATCCAAGTTCTTCAAAACCAAGCGCAGTGAAAAGATCTCGGAGAGTGACAGTTGTGCCGCCGCTGCGCCGCTGTCAATCGGAGAGCCCTTCAATGTAGTCCGGAACTATCATGTCAATTTTGACAAAAGCAAAGGCGAGTTTGTTGGGCTTCCGCCATCATGGCGGGATCTGCTGGACCATTCGGACATCTCGTGAGTGTGGATTTATTTCATCTGTCTGTGGTTTTATTCACCTTGGAATAATGTTGCTTTCGTGTGTGGCTCAGATCATAAGTATACTGATAACTTCGTCTAAATATTAATCATTTTTGTATGAGCAAGTACATTAATAAGATTAATAATTCAAATCCAAGCTGAAAGCAAGCCATTTTCTAATTTAGGTGCAATTTTGGTTGAAAACATGCCCCCACATGGCAGCAGTTTTGGGACATTGAAACATCATCTGTAATTCACCTTATGTAAATCCTGTTTGATTGATTAATATCTGATATGTTAAGTAAAGAAATGGCTTAAAAGAGGGAAGTTTTCTTTTCAGTATAACAAAATGTCTGGTTTGAATGTAAGGTGTTCATGTATATACCAATAGCAGTTATACAAAGTTTGCCATTTGTTCATTACTGTTTGCTTGTCATGGAGCAGGTGAAGCATTTATAGATGTGGTACAATTGAAAAAAAGAACTTTGCTGGTTAGTGTTTAGTACACAATATTTTGGTGTAATAAACTCTGTTCTGTAAAACCTTTTTTTTTGGGGGGGGGGGGGGGGTAGGGGGGGGGGGGGGGGCAGTTACAAAATGATAAAGGTATGGGGGAATGTAGGTTTTGGTGTCCACTGTGTCTTGTATATTAGGTACTTAAGAATGGATCATACAGTGTGGTTATGATATCAATGACAAAACCGTTTATTTTGCAACTGAAAACTGTACATTTAAAGAAATTGCTCATTACACCATTGTTTTTGTACTTGTACAAAAAAGTATAGTTTAGGCTATGTTTGTTTACTAGTTTTCAAGTCATGATCTCCTTCTGTTCATTACCTGCTATGTAAGCAAGTTCCTGAGTATTATTTAATTGTTTTGCACAACTTTCTATTGCAAGGATATACTGAAAAGCGTGAATTTCAGAAGAAAGAAATTCTGTATGGCAGTTGATACCAAGCCTGATGAATTCCTGGATTGCCTTGTAAATTCCTAACAAAATCAATGAATGTGTGTTCGTTCAGTAGGGAGACTTTTAGATTGCTTAAATTAAGACATAATTCCCATCTAACAGTTATCCTAAGAAGTGGTGGAAGAAAATGTGTGTTGAAGGAAAATACCTTGATTTTCTGTGCAAATGGTAATATTTCTTTATTATTAAAATACTGTTGATGTCATACTCATCGACAAAAATTAAAAACAGTTAACAGCATCTACTGGTTGAACCACGTAAAGAAACAATTGTTTTCTATTTTCAACTATCACTATGACAGTAAATGAAAATATAATGAAACTTTTTAATATGGATATTGTTTCTTTGGTTTTGTGTTCTAAAGTATGATCCTGACATCTTCTGTTAATAACAGTGTTCACTGTGCTCATTTGAATCATTATTTGTTTTATTTGCAGAATTTCGAACCTCTAAGTTGATCTCATTAAGCAATTCATTAGAAAAACTGGTAAAACTTAAAAGCTGCAAGCTTGCTGTTTGCCTGATGTTTGGCACACCAAGTGGTGAACAGAAAATGGAGATTTTCGGATGAAATCAGATGTTTGCTGTCAGGCAACAACTGTTCTTTCAAGATCAAAAACTTTATTTTTACAGGTTTTGTAAACTAAACAGCACTTCTTTCATATTTTGAATCGAGTAGATATTTTTCATTATTTTGTGGCTTGTGTGTGATGCTTCCTGCTCCCATGAGCTCAGCTGTGCGCTTTTGTTCAGTATGAATCATGGGTTTTTTTCAGATTGGGATCAGAAAGATGAATCCTGTATCTGTCAGTGAGATTACCCAAAACCTACTAAGGCGAGCCAGTTTTTAATGAGACTAGGTAGGAAAATTATGGAAGAGGGCCAAAAAGGACAAACCCATTAAATTTTGGTGCAGATCTTTGCTGCAGTTGTGGATCAAAGAGCAGATCCAGGATCTGTTCAACTTGGTGGAGGTCTGTGCTCTCTCCCAAGTGGCCATCTGCATTGCATCCTGTCCCATGTTTGGGCTGTGTGCAGCCTGATAGGGCCTCTTGAGTCAGCTGGGCTACAAATATGACTTCGCTCACAAGTGTGTGTCATTGTCAGTGTGTGAATTTTTGTGTATCACTGTCTCTGTGTGTGCTTGTATGCAAGTGTGTATGTATGTGTGTTTGTGTGGGGTGTGTGTGGGGTGGGGGTGGGGGCGTTGTGTGTGCGAGAAAGAGAGAAGAAGAGGATAGGGAATCACGCTTCATTCAATACGCAAACCATTTCAACAGGAAAGAGGAGCAGAAGGCCCATCCAGAAGAAGTGGTGAACTCCCTGAAGACCTACGCAAAGTCCATCAAACGGAAGTCATCCTCCACCAAGTTCATGCTGGTAGCCACGACCATTCGGGAGTCTGATGAACTGCTGGATTCGGAGGCTAAGGAAGGGGAAAAAGACAGCGTCTTTCCTGACGGTGAGGGCAAGGCAGCAGCATCTTCATCACCCAAGGCAGATAAGGTAAGCTTAATGTCATGTAAAGTACATGCAGCATAAAAGAATATGGACTTTCTTTATGAGGCATTTATTGTGTGTTACTGTGTGCTGAATATAACCTTTTTTCCATGTAAAGAATACTTCAGGCATTTTTCCATTCAGAAATAGTATCATTCCATTCAGAAAAAAATGTTTTCCATTTAGATATAGTATCTTTCCCTTCAGGCAAAATGTTTTGTAAGTGCAAATTCTTCATTTTCTTTTCATGCATTTTTCATTATTCTTTTTGACTATTATACTTCTATCTGTCTTTGATCCAGATTGTTTTTGTCTTCTGAAACGTTTTCTGTCCCTCCTGTAGTAACCCATCTTACCTACTTTTCCACTATATTTGAATAATATAATTTGTGATAATAATACCGGTTCTGCCAATCCACATGTTGAGAGCTGACGGTTTCAGATACTAGTATGGACATTTTACTTGAAAATGGTATACTTTCTGAACATTTTTAATTTTGTAAGTCAGTCTCCCAGCCCCCCATGCCGCCACATCCCATGGTAAGCAGCTTTGATCATTAGTGCTAGATGGTGCCTGCGAATAAGTCACTTGTGTTTGCATTGGTCCATACCTCCTTCCTCCCCCACCTCCCTCTCTTCATTCTCTTCCAGTTCTCTCACTTTCTCCCATCTCCACATCCCATGTTTCCAGCCTGTCGCTTTTCTCCTTAGTAATGTGTATGCCTAGTGAATCACTAGCCACAGCCAGCAAGGGAGATAACGCACACATAACCATGTTTATATTGTCAGGCTGTTGAAGATGCCACCGATGGCATGGCTCAGCTGAGAGGGAAGGAAGCAGATGACGAGGACGGGCAGGTGGTGTCGCGTCGACCCAGGACACAGAAGCCAATGACAGACACAGAAATCAACAGTGCCCTGAGTATGTTTCTTTTGTTAGATGCATTTTCCCTTCATACTGGATTGTGAAAAGAGGGACAGAGAAGTCGTCCTGAATTATTCCCTCGTTTTCTTGTTTTAGTCTGATAAGAATGGAATTCAGGTGAGGTGGCAGGCTGAATATGTTTCAGACTTCCAGGAAAAAAAGGTTCTTCTGAGTGCCTGTTGGAAGCAAGTTGAAAAATCTGCTCACTGAAATAATCGTAAGGACTGAACATACATCTGATAACAACTAGATCTTGCTTATACTTTTGTTGACGTCCCCTCTCCCCTAGCCTCCTTCAAGGTTTTAATTCATAACTAGTAAAGGAGTGGGAATGGAGAAGTATAGTCTTCCTTTAAAAAAAAAAGCAAAAAGGACTGTTACTACAAACTCAGAACAGCTGTATGTTTTTTTGCTGTGGAAAAAAAAGGCTGTAATGTACAAACACATGAGCCAGTTTATGCTCATAGTGCAAATCGAGCAAGAGCTTCATGCTGTAAAGATTAAAAGGCAGTTTTCTGACTGTAAGGATCTGTTGTTGATCTGGTCAAGGTCAAACTGGCCAACTGGGGTAGAGCTGCGGAAGAAGTTCTAAGAACGAGCAGTAGTGCCAGGACAGATGACTTCACTATCAGAAGATGATTAGACATCCAAGCTTCGCACAGGGTCAAAAAAAGAAAGAATTGGACTGTCCCTCATTGTTGGTTAGGAAAAAAAAAAAAAAAAGCCCAACAGATAATTAATCTCAAAGTATATGATGATTGAAAGAACATGTGGGTATAAAGTCATTGGTTGCTTCAGTTATATGCCACTCAAGTGATCGAAAAAGAAACCATTGTGAAAATCAAGGGGCAAGTAAAAGAAAAGATTAGTATCAATTTAACTCAATGAAGTCTGGATGGCACCAGGGTGCTGCAATTCTGAACATTGTTTCATGTCATGATGGCACTCAACTGCTGCCGGAATATGACAAATATTTATTAACAATGTAAGCGACATTATGAAAAAGCGGAAGAGCACACAAAACAAAGTGTGAAGTAACGCAGTTTTAATGCACGACACAAAACAAGACAAGAAATTTTCAGCAATATGCCTTCCTCAGTGACAAAACAATAAAAACAGTACAGACATTAACATGCGCAATACTCCCCTTGTGAAGCCAAAGTGGCGACATTGGTTGTAGATAATTGTTGCAAGTAAAGTTACAGTCGTTTGTGCATCGATTCCGTCCTTTATGCTGTGTTTCATGGCCAGTTAGATTTTCCGTGTCACAAACCACTTGTGTTTACATCTTGCTTTGAAATGAAATGGTGGCAAGATGAAACCATTTTCCAGTTCATTTTTGTGCATTTATGCTTTTTGCCAGCTCTGACCAGTATTTATGGGAAATGAAATGAGGCAGGGAACAGTAAACGATAAACAGTAAACAAGTGGGGTATGTTTTGCTCCCATAAGAAAACCTAACACAGAGTAACTTTTATTCAAGACTGGCACAGCCTTTTAAACTTGAATAAAGTCAGACAAATACATAGACGAACAATCTAATAGTGGGGGAAAAAAAAACCAAGCGCAGGCCAACAACTGAACTGTCTTCACAGTAATGACTGGGCAAAGATTTGGACTTAAGGAGAGAGGGGGGGGGTTTAAAATGAAGAAACTGGGAACATAAAATTAAAAAAATATGTTACAGATATGAAAACTCTACACTAGCTGCATAAGGGAACTATCGCAATCCCTTTTGAAAGCAGATATATTTGTATTGCCTGCTCCGAGGCCTTTCATCCGCTGGGTCGGACTCATCAGGGAGACATGGCTGGTTGTGTCTGCGCTCCTGGCGTCAAATAGAGACACACCACAGTCCATAATACTGTGGTGTTCTCACCACTAAGGGTGCAAAAAAGAATCCAATAGCACCCCCAAAGCAGCCAGCGAAGAGTAGTAAATGAAACCAAACGAAAGTGTGGGGAGGAAAAAAGTTGCTGAAAAACTAAAGACATTATGCAAATAGTATAAAATGTAGGGGACAATCTTTGAGCCTACGCTTGAGGATCCACCCAAAGATGCAAGGGAGATCAAAAGACAAACACACAGACGGACAGAAACAAATACAAATAACCTCAATTTAATCAAAACAAAATCGGAAATGAAATGAGGCAGGGAACAGTAAACGATAAACAGTAAACAAGTGGGGTATGTTTTGCTCCCATAAGAAAACCTAACACAGAGTAACTTTTATTCAAGACTGGCACAGCCTTTTAAACTTGAATAAAGTCAGACAAATACATAGACGAACAATCTAATAGTGGGGGAAAAAAAACAAGCGCAGGCCAACAACTGAACTGTCTTCACAGTATTATGGACTGTGGTGTGTCTCTATTTGACGCCAGGAGCGCAGACACAACCAGCCGTGTCTCCCTGATGAGTCCGACCCAGCGGACGAAAGGCCTCGGAGCAGGCAATACAAATATATCTGCTTTCAAAAGGGATTGCGATAGTTCCCTTATGCAGCTAGTGTAGAGTTTTCATATCTGTAACATATTTTTTTAATTTCATGTTCCCAGTTTCTTCATTTTAACCCCCCCCCCCCCCCCCCCCCCCCCCCCTCCTTAAGTCCAAATCTTTGCCCAGTCATTACTGTGAAGACAGTTCAGTTGTTGGCCTGCGCTTGTTTTTTTTTCCCCCACTATTAGATTGTTCGTCTATGTATTTGTCTGACTTTATTCAAGTTTAAAAGGCTGTGCCAGTCTTGAATAAAAGTTACTCTGTGTTAGGTTTTCTTATGGGAGCAAAACATACCCCACTTGTTTACTGTTTATCGTTTACTGTTCCCTGCCTCATTTCATTTCCGATTTTGTTTTGATTAAATTGAGGTTATTTGTATTTGTTTCTGTCCGTCTGTGTGTTTGTCTTTTGATCTCCCTTGCATCTTTGGGTGGATCCTCAAGCGTAGGCTCAAAGATTGTCCCCTACATTTTATACTATTTGCATAATGTCTTTAGTTTTTCAGCAACTTTTTTCCTCCCCACACTTTCGTTTGGTTTCATTTACTACTCTTCGCTGGCTGCTTTGGGGGTGCTATTGGATTCTTTTTTGCACCCTTGGTGGTGAGAACACCACAGTATTATGGACTGTGGTGTGTCTCTATTTGACGCCAGGAGTGCAGACACAACCAGCCGTGTCTCCCTGATGAGTCCGACCCAGCGGACGAAAGGCCTCGGAGCAGGCAATACAAATATATCTGCTTTCAAAAGGGATTGCGATAGTTCCCTTATGCAGCTAGTGTAGAGTTTTTATATCTGTAACATATTTTTTTAATTTCATGTTCCCAGTTTCTTCATTTTCCATCCCCCCCCTCCTTAAGTCCAAATCTTTGCCCGGTCATTACTGTGAAGACAGTTCAGTTGTTGGCCTGCGCTTGTTTTTTTTTCCCCCACTATTAGATTGTTCGTCTATGTATTTGTCTGACTTTATTCAAGTTTAAAAGGCTGTGCCAGTCTTGAATAAAAGTTACTCTGTGTTAGGTTTTCTTATGGGAGCAAAACATACCCCACTTGTTTACAGTATTTATGGATATTTCAAACCTCAAGTCAACACTTCTGAGTAGTTATAGAGCTGTGGTTAAATATGCTGGGACTGAGTGAATGTGGTGAATCATGTGCTTTAGATTTTTTTTGTTTCTGAATGTTGGTTTTGACACCTTATTGGGAGTATTTTCTACATTGGACTGGGTAATCAATGAGCTAATTAAGCGTAGTTTGGAATTCAGAACACTAATACCTTTCCCTTGCAATTTGTTGTTTGTTTCTGACTTCTTTGGATATTTCTTCTTTTTTTTGGCGTTTTTTTTTTTTCAGTGTAGCTTTGATTTCATTGAATTAAATTGTGAGTAAGTGAAATGATTTGTAAATTGTGAGTGAATTAATGAATGAAGTGAGTGATTGTTAAGATTACTGAGTGAAAGAAAAGACTCTTACAATTAGATGTGATTCAAGGAAAAGATTGTACAAGAGCAGGTAAATGAAATTATTGTTGAAATAAGACAGTGAGTAAAAGAAAAAAAATTGTTGGACAGTGAGTGAAAGGAACGATTCTTAGAGTTAATCCATTGGTTTTTTGTTTTTCAGAGGAAATAGCCTCCCCAGGAGACCCTCTTGTGAAGTACGATGTACAGAAGAAGCTTGGTTCAGGGTAAGGGAGTGTGCATGGGGGTTTTCGGGGTATTTTTATGGGTTTTTTTCGTTGTTATTATGCCACAGGATCACCAGTATTTAAAAGAAGAGTTGCTTTCATTTAGGGGGGGGGGGGGAGAGGGAGTTTTGCTTACCTTGCACTCAGCTGACTCACTGTGGAGTGACATACTGCCTTTGACTCTGGCTGGCTGTCCATATTGCTGCTAGATAACATGGAAACAACAGAGGGGCACTTAACCAACTTTGATAAAGGGTGGTGCGGAGGGCAAATATCTCTGTCGGATGAAATTTTATGGCCTCCATATCCAAAAGCAAATTACCAAAGGAGAAAAATATAAAAACATTGCAAGTAGATAAAAATCATGTCCAAGAAGCGATGCAGTGTTCAGATCCAGGGATGGGTTCAGTCTACCATGCTGGAGAATTCTCAGATCTGAGAACTTCAGAGGAAACCACCTCATGTTCAGAGAACATCCAAGTAAAGAAAAATGTCCACTGAATAAAAATTTGTGAAACACTTAAATCACCCTGAGTCTTGTGTGGTATAGATTTGTTTCTGCAGACAACCTTAATGAAAGCTACTCTTTTTCACTATTCATTAAATAAATAAATTGATTTTTGTACAGTTAATGCCAGTACTGCTATTGTCGCTGTTAGACAAAATTTTACTGGTGTGATAGCCTTTTAGAAACATCTAATGAAGTTCATTTTCACTCCCAGCTCAGGTTGTAATGATCAGAAAAGGTTGTGGATCATCACAGGTTCCAGTGACATATTTGGCTAAAATGTGTGACCAGTACACAACTTGCACTGGTTATTTGAACAGCAGTATACACTGGGTACTTGTGAATGTGTATCCAGTTGTTTGCGTTCCATGCAGGCTTGCATGTATCCCATTAGTTGTAGTCCCTACCGGCGTGTACGTATCCTATCAATTATAAGTTAAGAGCTCAGGATATCTGATCTGCAGTTTGATATATTTTCTTTTCCTTATCTTACCCAATGTGCATGGAGGTGTATTCTTTGGTTGGGCAGGGCATCAGGTAGTGTAGTGATGGCCAAGACGAAGGCCAGCGAGGATGTGGTGGCCATCAAGATGATGGACCTCAACAACCAGCCCAAGAAGGAGCTTATCATCACGGAGATCGAGGTCATGAAGTCCTACCGCCATGACAACATTGTCAACTTCCTGGACTGTTACTACCTGGAGAACGAGCTTTGGGTGGTGATGGAGTACCTGGATGGGGGGGCACTTACCGACGTCGTCACGGAGACAATTATGAAAGTGAGTTTGGAAGTGGAATAGGCCTATCATCTTTATGTTTCTTGGTGTGTTCATTTTCTTGTGTTCGTCATTTCTTTGGGGGTATGTGTGCATGTTAGAAACACCTGTTTATTGTTCAGTTTGTGAATTCATTTTTGCAAATTGTTAAAAGATGTTTTGAAAAAATTCATAGGATAGATCATTTTTCTATGTTTTCTTTATAATAGAGTTGTGATAAAAAAAAAAAAAAAGAATTATTGTAACTTTCTGAATCTGGACCGTGTCACAAGTTCTTTGCTTCCACAAAAGAAATAGTCTCAGCTTTCCGAACAGGCTTAAGAATTGTCTGCAAGTTGTTGACTTTACACTGTTGTGAAATTGCAGATCGTTTTTTTTTCCATGTGTTCTTCATGGCTTCAGATTTTTTATATGAAAAAAATATATATATGTGTAATCACCCATAGTAGTTTGAACAATTCCTCTGTTTATGATTTCCAGGTTAAAAGCTTTCTGCTTCTGTGTCGACCACAGGGTCAAATTGTTCGTTATTCATAGAGTTTGCGCGTGCACACACACACACACACGTACACATACATGCTCACGTAGCGCACGCACACGCACACACACACACACACACACACACACACACACACACATTTCTCCCTTCCCCTCTTCTACTAGGTCTTCTACTCTATTACCACCTCAGGGCACACCTCTTGCCCCCACCCCATCCCCATCCCTCCGCCCCCTTCCCATCTCACCCTCCGCTTTCAATTTTCTGTCTACCCTCCCATATCTATTTATTTGCTCATGACAATGGTGGAGAGGGAGGGTAATAGTAATGATCATTGTTAGTATGGTTATTATGATTGTTGTTGTTTTTATTGTCTCTCCCCCTCCCAGCTCATTTCACCACCTTCCCTCCACTTCCCACTCTTTGCTTTCCACCCTGTACACCTTCACCCCTTGCTGCTATCCTCTCCCTTTTTTTCATGCCCTCCCACAAGTCCCCTTCCATCCCCCATCCCTCAGTGAACTTTTTCCAGTTAACTTCTTTCTAAGTGAACTTTTTTCCAGTGAACTTTTCTCAGCGACACAACCACAGAAATCTTAAGTGTTATGTTTGTCAGTTGGCCAGTGTTGCTTGAGAAAAGTTAAAATAAACCGAAATATTGCCATTATCTTATGGGTGTTACGTGGCTTCTATTTTTCATCTTCCAGAGTTTGAAAGAATGTCATTAGTTCATATGATTTCTGTTCCCTCAGTTGATTTCTTTCACAGTTTATTGTGATAGAATGTCATCAGTTCTTGTGATGTCTGTTCCCTAAGTTGTTTTCTTTCAGCCATTTACTATGATAGGATGTCATCAGTTCTAATGATTTCTGTTCCCTCAGTTGATTTCTTTCACAATTTACTATGATAGAATGTCATCAGTTACAATTACTATGATAGAATGTCATCAGTTCTTGTGATTTCTGTTCCCTCAGTTGATTTCTTTCGGCCATTTACTATCTTTCAATTCCGCTTTTCTTTTTCCCATCCAGTTGATTTTGTTAATTTCTTTTTCATCCAGATGCCATGTGTATGTGTATACATGTGTGTGTGGGGTGATGGTGGTGGAGGGTTGTGCGTGCACACTCACAGAGACACAGACACACATACACACAAAGTTACTATGAAGAGATATATGCGTATGCATTCATATTCAGTCACTCCACACAAACATCCATATGCAAAGATACCCACATGCATTTTGTGCACAATCTTACCTTGACAGATGTACTGTAGAAAACCTTTCCTCAGCCACAAATGTTTACACTTTTTTCTCTCCATGTCCCTCCAAAGGAAGGCCAGATCGCTGCAGTGTGTCGCGAGTGTCTTAGAGCCTTGGAGTTCCTTCATGGGCGCAGTATCATCCACCGAGACATCAAGAGTGACAATGTGCTTCTGGGAATGGTGGGTGCCGTCAAGCTGACGGACTTTGGCTTCTGCGCACAGCTGAGCGGGGACAAGAGCAAGAGGGACACCATGGTGGGCACGCCGTACTGGATGGCCCCCGAAGTGGTGTCAAGGTAAGTGGGCTGTGTTTGGTGATATCTGACCGTGTCGCTCAAGTTGCTAGGTGCAGGCCGTCTTTTTTTTTTGTGGTAGATGTTTGGAGGTTCATAGAGCTGAAAGGTAATCTCTGGCCCAGGTAAGCCTCAGCTTATTGGTAGCGGTCTTCCAGAAGCCTGCGGCTACCTTGACTTACCTTCTGTGCTTGGGACCCAAAAAAATCTGATGATGAGAGTATGCTTCTGGTGCGGTTAGAATCCTTCTCGTCCAGCTGCAGCGTGTGACATACCACTGCAACAAAATCACTGGCATTTTTATACATGTATGAATGTGGATGGTATTCTAATGCGTGTGCATTTTTGTTTGCTATGAGAGTGATTATACAGAATGATGAAGTATACTTTGATGTTCATTGTATCCAAGGGGTTGATAGAGATGTTAAGAGATGTGATGTGTATTGTTTTTTGTAAATGAGAAAATGTTGATTTTTTTTGTTGTTGTATGTTTAGTGCAGTCTCTAATGTGGTAAGAAGAAATGTTGTTTAGATGGATTTGTGCCTTGTATAACGATTTTTTTTCCCCATATTGTTCTAACAGAGTTTATATGGAAGGTATTTTGTTGACAGGAAACAGTATGGCAACAAGGTGGACATTTGGTCTCTGGGCATCATGATTATAGAGATGCTGGAGGGAGAGCCGCCCTACCTCAACGAAACGCCGCTCAAGGCCATCTATCAGATCGCCACCAAGGGTAAACCTGACATCAAGAACGAAGAGAAACTGTCCGATGAACTGCGTGATTTCATTCACTGCTGTCTGGAGGTCGACCCTGAGAAGCGGGGATCAGCTGGCGAGCTGCTGCAGCACCGCTTCCTAAACAAGTGCATGGCGCTGTCAACACTGAAGCCGCTGATAGTGGCTGCTAGGCATGCCACCGGACACTAATCCTGTTGGTACTCAGTGGACTGTGGCTGGGACCCTGTCCTAGCCTGCCTATCGAGGAAAGTGCACATGAATACATTTTTAACATATCCCTTTCACCTGAAGCCCCCTACACCCACGCTTCCCTCACAAATTTTTTTTTTTTTTTTTTTTTAGGTTTAAAAAAAACAAGGCAGATGCCATTCAGTCAGAGAGAGAGCAGAGAGCATAGACATTTTCAGGATCTGATGATCATTTTTCTTACAAGCTTTCAAGCGTTGAGGAACTTTCTTGCATGTCTGTGTGGTGTTTCCCTCTGCCTCGTTTCATGAGTCATACATATCAGCGTTAGACAACATGACGATGGTAAGTAGTCGCTTCCATCTCGTGGTGTTGGTTTCCTTGCATTTCTGTCAGAGACGGTCTATTTGTGTATCAGGGTTGGGGATGGGGACTGGAAATATTACTTGATGCTTAACACTATAACTTAACTGTCATGGTACAGTTGTGCCTGAGGCCTGAGTCTGCCTCTATGAAAACTGAATCATGTGGACTTCTATGCAACAAAATACAATCATGTGTAGTCCACATCAGGAAAAAATTCTGATGAAAAAAACAGTACTGTGGAATGTATCCGCAGAGAAGGCTGTCTGTTGCTTTAAATGATGTAACCTGTTAAGAAGGCTTTAACAGGATGGTGAACATGCTGTTGTTCTTGGAATATCGGGTGATGAACTTCATATTGTTCTTCACTGTAACTGAGATATGAGATTTTTCTGCCGTTCGTCAGATTTCTGCTGTCATATGTCAGAGTTTGCAAGGCTTTTGTTGTTCTGGTGCTGCTGCACTGAAAAAAAACTTCACAGAAACCGTTTTTGTGGAATTCAAAGCTGCAGGGAATGAAGTATTAAAATTACCTTCTTTTTGCCTCCGACACCAAGACATTTTTCTCCACCAGAGGTAAGGACAGTAGTGGGATATACCCCACTACGGATTGTTCACGAACCTGGTGTACAAGTTGATAGTGGAAGCCACATGCTCAAAGGCACTATGTCACAATAGGCTGGACAATCACACCAACAGTTCACAAGTTTGAGCCATTGTCCGTTTAAACTGGACAAGGATGGTTGTTTCATTCTGTGCTCTGTGTGTATCTGAAATTCGGTACAGGTATTGTTGCTTTGTAGTTTGTTGCAGTCTTCTATGATCACCATACAAATGCTGAAGCTAATATTCAGAGCACAAGCCATGTAGTTGAACTTCACATTTGTTTGCGATACTTGATTTTCAATAGTTTGAAATCAGAAGGGTGCAAAGGCCAGTCAACAGACTGACACGATATTGAAATCCTGATAAAGAAATAGAATATTTCACTTTTTTCACAATGTTTTTTAGAGGCAACTATTGAATTATGAAATAGAACAGGTGTGCAACTGCAGCACATTTTGAAAAAAAAATTATCAAAGAAAACCCTAAAAGAGAACAAAAGAATTTTTAGATAATGTATCGGTTGTTCAGAGAGGTTCTGGTTAATGATTTTTTTTTTTTAAAAAGAAGGTATAACAAGATCACATCATCAGTGAACTTTTTAGATTTAGGTTTTTTCAATGAGCAACGTTTGAAATAAGAAGCAGTCAGCATGGTTTAAAAGTATTATGATGTAACAATATACTTTAAAGAAAAGACAACAGTAACAATACAGAAAATCAAAAGTAAGTAGTGTGTAAAAACAAAAGAGAAAGAGGGGACTGGAGGTGGATACGGGTAAAAAGCCCCCTGGGTCCATTACAATGACATATAAAAGCTTGCATTCCTTCATGGTGACTCAAACCTTACAAGAGAGAGAAACATTTTAAAAGTAATGCTACGAATGTAGACTCAAAACGAAATCTGTACAACATGCATACTAATTTATGTTCATAGGCAGCGTAAATATCTGGCGTTGGTGACAGATGCTTCAAATATTTTGAATTTCTTACACAGTGAAAAACTGTCGGAGTCTTTGCACAAAATGAACACTCTCCACCACAACCTTAAAGAATATATCAAGAAAGAAGATAGAGAGATTACGTTGATGATAGCTTATCCGACCCGCATAGGGCTATATCAGGTCTATGATCTCATTGTAGTCAACTGTCAAAAAAAAAAAAAAAGAAGAAATAAATAAATGATGAAAAGTAGATTAACAGGTAATTGATTATAATATCTTAAAGTAAGACAGACTTTGCAAGGAAATGCAACACTTGAATATAATTCTCTCTCTTTCTCTCCACCCCCCCCCCCCCCCCCCCCCCCCCCCCCCCCCACCCCCACCCCTGTGTACAACTTAAAGGCAGAGAGTTTGTTTGTGTGACTTCGGTATCATACACATGTCATCCTACATAGTGAACTGTTCCAATATCATCATGCATAATGGACTGTTCCAAACTCTTGCGCAGGCTTTCATTAAAGGTGTCTGGTGCATGAAATTAATTCTGAATTTGAGGAAAGGCCATTCCCTTATTTTTGGCCATTCAACTGTCGAATTTTCTTCAGCTTTGGGAAGGCGTTGCCCTGACACCCTCCCCCACCCCCACCCCTGGAGCCTTGCCCCTGCACCCCACCAGGGGTTGAACTGGCCCATGCACTGGGGCCTTGGTCTTCAGTGATTCCACCCTTCGAAATTTCCTCTTTTTTGAAGTGAGTGAAGGCCTACGCCTGTTAGTGGTTGGGAGAGTAAAAAAACTGGTATCATGTAACAGTTCGTGACATGATCTTTTGGCTTGCAAGACAAATGCCATCTGATCCTGAAATAACAGAGAGAAAACAAAAAGGCATTTTTGGCAGCTTCATCATTTTTGTGATTGCAAGTGTGCTGTGTATTCTTTGTACTTCCCTGCATCGCATTGGTTTATAATCTCTGATTGTTTTGTTTTGTTCTTCCCAAACTGCTCTCAGTCACAAATGATAGCAGTATATATCGATGCAAAATCACCTGAAGAAAGTATCAAAATGTATTGAGAGCATGTTCAAGGAGGGTTGCAACTTCTGTTTGAGTTGTACGCCACTGAATGTGCAACTTGTTATTCTCTTGTATCATATGAGTAAGTTTGCCATGTTTAAAGAGTGATTGTAAAGAATGGACAGCGGTGAATTCATGATCAGGTTTCAACACCGTAGCACAGAAATGGTCACAAACCTGACGCATGGATTGATGGGACAGCTGAACGCGATTGGTGTAGAATAATATTGCCATTAATTGTAAAAAGAATTTTTAACGTGTTGGAACAGTGTTCACTTTTAGAATATATCCTGGTAAATAATTGTATGAGATAACGAAAGAAGCAAGAATGAAAAAGACCCAGGATGTGGTTATTGGCTTTTGTAGATCTTGTCTTTTAATTTTCTGTTGTTGTTTTTTCTTACTGCTTTCTTGGAACTGAAGACTCACCTTGCATGTCACTTTTATCCCTTATTTAAGTGCATGGTATTTCTTTTTTCTTTTCCTCCAAATTATACGTTCTTCTCTGGAAAACAATATTATGAAAAGATAACTTATGGACAATTTTGTGTGTTTTGGTTGGGGGACATTTGTATTCACAAAAAGAACAAATGAAAGAAAGCTGATTGACATGTCTGAGTACCTTTAAGAGAGAAGTGCTGAAAATAGAGATATCTTGAGAAAAAAAAAAAAGGGGGGGGGGGGGGCTAGAGAAGAGGGGTTCATACTTATTCTGTTGATGCCAGGTGCTTAGAATAAGCCCAGCCATGTTTTAGCCGTCACTCTGCACACCTCCATACCACTTCCTTCGGTCAACTGGTTATATTGATTTTATTTTTTTCTTTCAGGGATTTGGCTTGCCTGCTGTATTTCTGTCCAGTTTCTCTTACTGCTGTGTGATTTCAACTTTTATACAGAGGATATGCAAATGTGGCTAGATTCCCAGCTAGTCTCCCAAGATGCATTGTTCATCCAGGGCCCATCACTCCCACTTCTTGTTTCTCACACTGTCGTCGCTCCATTCCCTACAGAGGTTAGCAAGAAGATTTTGTGACTTGTTCATCACATTTTACCGTGGCAGACTGTACAGCTAACTTCACAATATCATTCCAATTGTTCTCAGCAAATACGCAGTGTATATAAGATTTGTGTTGCTTCAGTTTGTAATCATGATGAATCGATTTAAGTCGCATTTTGAGCAGAATGTCCTTTTTTCTGAGTAAGGTGCCTTTTTGTTTGTT
Organism: Conus canariensis; assembly: GCA_033310375.1. Lineage (NCBI taxonomy): Eukaryota > Metazoa > Mollusca > Gastropoda > Neogastropoda > Conidae > Conus > Conus canariensis. The sequence goes on along the minus strand of CM065734.1, from coordinate 39,344,376 downwards.
CATTTGTTTGTTTATGACTATATTGGTCTGTTGTACATTTAATCGCTAAAACAGTTGTCAAGGCATGTATTTATTAAAGCCGTCTGATGTGTATTTGTATGACTGTTTAGTGGAGAGCAGGGCAAAACGTGGACGGTCTGGACTAAAAGTATTTGTGAGAATGTTCAGTGTCTGTTTCAGCATGGGGTCATAGGTATGAATGAATTTTTTTTTCCACAGTTTTCGGACATCTACTAGAAACGGAGAGATTCCCTTGCAGACGGTGCCTTGGTTACTGAAGTATATTTTTTCAAAGAATTTTGTACATAATTCCATCCATGTAGAAGAGAGGAAGGTCTTGGAAATAATTTTGGTGTTTCCAAACTGCCTGCTGGTAATCTGACTGTGAACTTATGGTCTAGAAAAAGCTTCATCTCCGCCTTTGCCCATTCCCTTCCATTCCTTGTCCCCACAAGTGTCGCCTCCCATTTCACATTCCGTTGTCTCCTGTCTCTGAAAGTAAAGTGAGTCTCAGCCTGTTATGGCACCGAGTTTACTGCGAATGGATTTTTTGTATCACATTAAGCTCAGAAAAAGTCTTAACTTGTTAGGTATTGTATTTTACAGCTACATGTACACCTGATATATAGTCAGCATTTTTTCTGCTTTGTAAAAAGGGCATTATCAATGATGACAGGTAACTAGGTCGTCGTCATAAACTCATATTGTATTTCAAAATTGTTAATGGCACTGTGCCGTTGTATTTAGTTGAACGTCTTCCTCCTCTAGTTGCTTCAATCAATCCTTATCACAGACGAAATCCCCAGGAAAGACAAGTACCAAGGTGCAGACTGGAACTGTATAAATTATCATTCTTTCCTTCCACTACTATTCTTTGGAACAGTCTTCCTGATAACAATAAGCAGTCTGATTCTCTTAGTTTTGTTAAGCGTTACCTTAGTAATACAGATACAGTTGTTCCTTCTTATTATTATTTGCAAGACAGACAATCTGAAATAATAATTTGCAAACTGAGACTGGAAATGAGTGACTTGAACAGTGACTTATTTAAATGACACCTGTCAAACAGTGCAGCATGTAACTGTGATTATCCTGTTGAAGACGCCAATCACTTTTTGTTGCACTGCCCACTCTTCCAGTTAGCTCAAACTCAGACAATAGCGTTACTGCCTAACGACATAAAAGCAGATACCAAATTTTGCAATGTGGTAACCAAAACAAAACCTGCACTGAAAACTGCAATATCAATTACAATTGGTGATTTTATTCACATGTCTAACAGATTTATCCACTAATAAATTTCCTCCATCTTATGAATGATGTGACTTTTTCACCATATGTTCAGCATTCTTTCTTCTTCAACTGCTTCACTAGTGTATAGTCTGCTTCCAATGAGCTTACCTACTGTAGTCACTTAAAATCTCAAATATATTACAATCTTAAAAGAGGTCTTCAGCCTACAGCCTGCCCTGGCACATATAGTTTGTTCTAATTGTTTTGCCTTGGTGTTTTTCCTTTTCCTTACTTTGCTCTTCCCTCCCTAAAAACTTGTTTCAGGTTATTATTTGTTTTCAGATTATTTCTTGAATGCAAACGTTCATGTTCAGTTTTTTGCAGCCAATCCATTGTTTTTATATTCAGTGAGTACCGTGTATAAGCATTTTGCTTGTTGTACTCGTCTTATATGTTGTTGCTGGTTTTGTGTGTACTTCTTGAATAAATTCGTTTAAACCAACTAGGTCTTCAGTAACTAGGTCAGAATTGGATGCTTTGTGGGTGTGTCACTTCACCCACAACCTCTCAAAATTTCAAAAATTGTATCAGCATCTCACTCCGTCTACCAAAATTCCCACTTTCACCCATCTCTCTCTGTTTCTCTCCTCCCCCTTCCTCCCAACCCCCATCCCCTCATCTCTGTCTCTCTGTCTCTCTCTCTCTCTCTCTCTCTCTCTCTCTTGCTCATTCAGTCATCATGATATGTTTTGGAGAAAGGAAGGTCAAGTTTGCTGTTGTCATTGACAAGAAGAGGTTTATTGAGGAAAAATTATGCATTATGTCTTATCTCCCGACATAAGGGGAAAAAAGATGCAAGTACCACTTGGAAGATGTTTTTTTTTTCAGTCAAAACAGTATCAAAGACAGTCTATGCATATCTGTTATAATGATCAGTGAGGATCATGTATATGATACAACAGAGTTTGATGCAAACTATAAAACAAAGCTGTACTCTGCTTTTTTCCATAATGTATCCAGGAAGCAACCATGTCTATAAAGTACAGATACCTGCGGTGTTGATTAGAAAATTTCACCATACTCACAGAGGTGCATCCATTAACTCTCAACAGTTTTTGAGATTTTTGCATGACGGATGTTCTTTTTTTCGTAACATTCTGCGCATTATTGCTAATATAATAATATATTTGTGATGAATGTGTCTATTTCGTTTTTTTTAGGCGATGCATTGCTTCAGATAACAAAAATGTTGTTTTAAATACCATAATCCAGGGAAGAAAACCGTCAATCACCGGTGATCGAAATTCAAGGGAAAGAACTGAAGAGAGTTAAGTGGATGAAACTTGACTGTGTGGTTCCAGTCTTCCACGTGGAAGCCATAGCACCTTCCTTTCTGCATGGAAAGTGGCTGGGGCCAAAAAAAATAATAATAAGATTTGGACTCTCGATCTTTCAATTCCAGCCAATAGCCTGCAACTGCTTTACCATGATCGCTGGTGTATCTATGCATCCTTTTGCTGTAAAACAGCAGACAAGCTGAATGAATTGTTGACAGGGACTGCGGATAGATTTTCTTTTTAAAACATCCTGCCAGTTCTTACTGTATTCATTATATACATAGAGATATATTCTTTATAGATCTTGAATGTTGAATGAATTGAATTTTTTGTTGTTCCTTTCTAGAGGGTGTTATGTGGTACATTGTTTTTGATAAGCAGTCATTCCTAAAGTTGGTTAATGTTTTTCTCCACACAAATTTTCAAAAGTGTGAGAAGAAATGGTTTAGTTGTTGAAAGATGATATATTTTCACTGCAGACTTATGTGATGACATTTTGTTCAGAATGTTTGAAAATAGTTTTTGTTTTTGTTACTTTGTGTGTGCTTGTTTGTTTGTAAGAATAAAGAACTTATAATAATGTTACTGGATTTTATTTGATTAGCTAGCATTCCAGATTTTGCTTATATTCCTAAAGCTGTGGACATATTGTTAAGATGTTTGCTTGATATGAATGTGTATTTACTGTTGGCCTCTGTGATGCAAGTTTGTTTTTCTTAGAATTGAAAGAAATCAATCTGTAAACTCACGAAGTAAAAAACATACGTAGTGAATCATATTGTGTCCCACTCAATCAAAATAAATCAGTGAAACAAAATCAGAATTTATAATGTTTGATATTTATTAGTTATCTTTCACCTTTTTTCTCCATAAACCTTTGTTTTGTTTTGTTTATGTTGTCTCTCTTGTTTGTTAGTCTTTGCTGTTGGGCAAGTAGAAGACTGTGCTGTTAGGCAAGTAGTAGACTGTTTAACAGTGACAGAAAACATTCTGTGTATGTATTTGTGTGGATGTGTCCATTGATTGCAAGAAAGGAATGTTTGTCAGTTGGGATTTTTTTTCAATTAAATTGTTATAGAGAACCATTTGCAGACAGTTTGGCCGTAAATGCATGAATTTGAAATGATAGATTGAGACTTGTTCTTAGTCAGCCGTTGGCTCTCAGAGTCAAGAATGAATAAATTTGTGCTGGTTTGGAGCAAATATTAACAAACTGATGGCATAACTCCTTGCGGCAATGCCTGATGCATGTGTAAACATTCAGGGATTCCAGAAAGGGATTGCAGAAAGGATTTTTCAAAGGATTTCATCGTAATTTTGGGATGGCTGGCGTAATTGGAAAATAAGGGGGAAAAGTTTTCTGTTTTGAGCACAGGAGGCAAGTTGGCTATGAAATGAACATTTTTAAGACTGAAGATAGTTGCAGTGGCTGGAAAACAAGATGGGTGTCTATTAGATTTCTTATCAACTAAAACTAACTAATCGGAAAGTAAAAGGTCAGCATGTTTGTTTATGAAGTTTGAAAACACATTTCCACATGAGTAGCATTCTGGTACTCAATATGGAAATCAACATGTTCTTGCTCGCATATTTCAAAATGCTCTGGCAAGAGAAAAGCATTTTGGTACTTCTGTTTCCAGACTCTGACTTAAATGCATGAATTTTGGTTTAAAGTAGTTTTTGCCATAGTAAATTTTGGGGGGGGGGGGGGGTTTTGTTGTGTTTTTTTCTCCTATTAAACTAAGTGAAAATGGCAGATGAAAAACTGTGTTGCTACAGTAGTGTGTTTTCGTACATAACAGCAAGGAAGAGTGATTTTGAAGTTTTTTTGTTGGAAGAAATGAAAATGAGTCTGAAATCCCTTTGAACCTAGTTGTTGACAGTGATCTTTGCGTGCTGATTTAAGTAGTTGAAAGCGATGTAAGTAATGGAGACAGAGTCAGTTGCCAGTGCTGCCAGGCTCACATTCAAAAATAGAAAACTTACTTAGGCCCATTGCTGTTGCCAGAGCATAGGCCATTAACAACTGCACGCCAACGACCACGGTCCTGGCAGGATTCATACAATCCTTTAAAGTCTTTAATTTTGGGGGTCCCCTTTTCAAGACCTTGAAAGTCTTTAAAAATCATGCTTTTGTTCATGGGTCCTTAAAAAGTGCTTAAATTTTGTCACAGCCAATGATTTTGAATAAAGTCTGTGTAAAATCTTAAGTCTATTTTTTGTTTAAATCTGAAATTATATTGTAAGAAAAGTATGAAAGTAAAAAAAAATCCTAGTCCGAGTTGACCAATGGTCTTACTAATAAGTTGTCTGCTACAGGTAAAAAAAAAAAGTTACCAGCCTTCATTGCACCTGTGCATGTGATAGAATGATCCACTGTCATGAAATTGAGAAGCCAACATGCTGGGGAAATATTCATCGTTCGGGTGGAAAAAAAAAGTACTAAGAATGGTTACAGACAGACCCAGATGGAAACAAAAACAAGACCTTTTGCTGCATATGCAAAAATGTCCTAGACAGTGGATAATTTGATTAGTTTCAGTATTTTATGGTTATTCTTAAACTTATCCTTGAAGTAATCCTTGAATTCTTTTTTTTTTTTTTACGTGCATGAAAACTCCTTAAAAATTCCTTAAATTTTTCGTCAGGAAATCTGTATGAACCCTACCTGGGCAATCTTTTCTATTTCACCCCAGCTGTAACCCATCTGCGTGAACTCCATATAGACTGAACGGATCCTGGACACACTGTTTAACCCTCTAGCATTCAAACTTGTCATTGAGAAGCTCTTTCTACCAACGCAAAATTGTTTGTGCATTTTTAAAGCGCACAAAGCACCACAGCTTTGTAGTGCCCAGACTAGCACAAGTCGTTCATTGGTTCAAACTTGGTCTTAGGAGGAAGCTTCATTGACGGTGAGTGTGTCCAAATGCGTGAAGGAAGATTAGCAACAGGCCAGACTGACAGGCAGGGAGCTGTAGCAGGTTTAAATCAGCACTGAAGGACTTCAGTCTGTGGGCTGCGGCAGGATGAAATGTTAGAGGGACAATCCAGATCTGCACCTAAAGTTCACAGGGTCCTGCCTGGGCCGCATTCAATCTTGGCACGAAGTGTCGTTAAATTTGGCTTAATTGTTTTTGTGTCGTCTTGCTGGATTTGTGCTGCAATATACTGGATTCATTTGTTGGCCATATTCTGTCTTTCCACTAAGTTTTGTCAAGTCATTTCTGTGGTTTCTGTGTAATTTTGTTCACAGGCTGACAAACCAACCAATAGACATAGGTGTATACATGACTTTGATGACGGTAATGAGAAAAAAAAATAGACGGCTAAAGATGCTGTAATTTTTCCTGAATGTTAACCTACAACGAAGTAAATCTATAGATTGGATAGTTACCTGTTTTATCTTTTTTCTCCAGTGCAGTGTAAAGAAAATTGTTACTATATGTGACGCTTTGTGTTGCACATATCATTGTTGATGCTATCTAGTGTGGTTTTTCGTTCACATCACAACAAAAGGAAATGGAGTATAAAACGCAACTTTATACCGTGCCTGAAAGCTTTGGTACTTCAGTGGATCTTGGAAAGTGTCTATACGTAGTCTGTGACTTTCTCTGTGTTTACTAAATGCAGAAGGGGGAGGGTGGTGGGAGCTTTGATGCAGATGACATTTGAACCTTGATCCTCAATTGGTCCTTGTTTTTCACAGGCACCAATTGTTTGGGGGGATGGAGAGAAAGAAAAAAGGTTAATTTCAATTTTGTAGAGTCTTTTGAATTCTTTTTTCAAATTTCTGCAAATACAGAAAGGCAATTTTTAATGACTATTCTTTATGTGGAGTTTGTGAGTGTTGCTGAATTAGTTCTATTTCCACAGTTATCTCACTCTTTCAGCATGGGGTTGTAAGAGGCACTTGTTTAAAGGATGCTTGCAGTGGTAGGAAAACAAGATGGAAAAGTGTAGTAGAATAGATTTCTGTGTTGCCTGCTGACATTGGAAAACAAGTTGGCTGTCAAGGGAATTTTTTTTAGACTGAAGATAGCTGTTTGGCATACGACATTTTTCTTTTTTCTTTTAAGAGAGAGAGAGTGTGTGGATATGTGTGTGTGTGTTGCATGTCAGTGTTTTTCATCACTATTTTTACTTTCTTTATCTGGAATTCATAAATCAGTCATAAATCAGGTGGAATGCGAAGCTGCTGTCGGCATGCTCTGGTCTTGTCTTCTTTGATCATGTCAGTGGTATGGCTTCCATAGTTAATTGACGTTTTTGTTGTTTATAGATGTCGTTTTTGTTTGTTTCTTTTGCAAGACGGGACAACCCTTCCCCAACACCCACCCTCCACCTTAACCTCATGCATGTTAATATGTCTGTCTTTGTGGTCGCTTGAAGTGTAACAGCTAAGCTGCATTGATTGAAAATACAGTTGTTAAAGGATATTTCTTTAGACTGAAGATAAATGCAGTGATTGGAAAACGAGATGAGTGTGAAGGACTGTATGTTTGTTGGGGGGGTTTTTCCCTCTCAAATGGATAGCTTTAGTGGTCTGATAGTAAGATGGATAGGAGTAATAGGAATGGTGTCTCTGTGCATTATGTAATAGGAAAAACTGGAAAGGTATGAACAGTATCCCTTTAGACTGGAGAGGGCTGAATTGAGGGGTGAATTATATTGGTAGAGTAGATATGTAAGGCAAGATTTCGTGATAAACAGAAACAAAATCAACACACTCACACACACAGGCACATTCACACATATACACACACACAGACACACACACAGACACGCACACAGACACACACACACACGCAAACACACACACACACACACACACACACACACACACACAAACTGAGTTTATATGGATTGGATATGAAGAACTGTTTTTGTAACCTGGGTATGATGGTTGATGAAAAAAAAGTCAAGTTGTTGAGAAATGTTAAAGCCCATCCAGTTGAATTTCAAAGTCATTAATCAGTACTGGTTTCCCTAACTTAGTAATAACAGAGGGAAAGGAATCATTGTCTGAAAGTGCTGTTATGGAACAATAAGCAAGTTATCAATTAGAAGAAACAGAAATCATTCGATGAAATAAGTGCAGGGGTGAATGGTATCGAGAAGAGATTCACGGTAATTGTATGCTTCATCATCCTTTTCTTTCTTTTTTCTTTTTTTTTTTTTTTCATTTCTTTTGTTGCTCTAAAACAAGTTGCCGTAGGGAGTGAAGGGTTTTTATTTCAATTTTTTGCTGCCACATGTGAGTGATCAGTATTACTTGTGAGTGTCTATGTGTGCATGTGTGTGTGTGTGTGTGTGTGTGTGTGTGTGTGTGTGTGTGTGTGTGATTGCATTAAAAAAAAGAAAATTTGAAAAATGTCAGCGGCTTGGATTTGACAGGTACAGTTCTGATTTGCTTATTATCTATGTCATTGTAGCTGATTTTCTTTTCTTTTTTTTTTTCCAAATATGTGCTATAGAGTTTCTGCGAAACTTTTGTTGATTATTTATGCATCATTTCAAAATTCTTACCATTGTAAAAGAAGGTATAAAACGTTCATGTTCCATCCATATTTTGATTTGTCGCAAATGAGACGTAGGACAGAGACAGGAGACATGAATAAAAAACAACAGAATTCTTGCATCCAGAAGGAAGCTGCAGAGATCCAAACAAAGAAATGAACATGATGTTGACTTAGACATATCAAGTAAAAGTAGATCTAGTTGCTAAGTGAGGCGACTGCGGGCGGAAATATAAACATATTTGAAAAATTATTCATAAGGCTCCACCAAAAAACATAGACAAATGAATCACAAGACAAAGCGACGCATTTTGACCTCTTAGGTCTTCTTCAGGCAAGATACACAGCATTCAGGACAACGAAAATGAACTAGCAATCACTTTACCTTCATCCAATTCGGTAAGATAAGTGATTGCTAGTTCATTTTCATTGTCCTGAGTGTTGTGTATCTTGCCTGAAGACGACCTGAGAGGTAGAAACGTGTCATGTTTTGTCTTGTGATTCGTTTGTCTACATTTTTCGGTGGAGCCTTATACATAATTTTTCAAATTGAAGTAAGAGTAGACAAATGAACGTCATTAGACAGCCTGTTGATAGGGATCTGAAAGGAAGGGAAAGAGGCTGCCTGGTACGTGTTCTATCTTGTGCCTTAACCTGAAGCCAGGTCAGATGGCGTCCTCAACGCACTACTCATTCCTACTTCTCCAAGTACACGGCCACACCCGGCCATGTCCAGTCACACCGCATAATGCCTTCACTGAGAGCTGTCATCATCAGGTGGTCATAAGACCATCCACTAGAAGAGATGCTGTGTCGTTTAAAATAAAGTCACTTTTAGTGGTATGCAGAGCTGTGCCTTTCCTGACGTAAGCTTTGCAGGGTGCATCTACTAACTCTCCCAACTGACAACAACGACTGCTGTGTCTCGGAGTTAGATGTAGCAGGCATCCCGCTCAGGAGGACAGAGAGTCCCAAGTGGCCTTGCAGATGTAGTCCGACGGAAGACCACAAGGCAGAGAGCCTGCCCTGTGACATTTGCAGAAAGGTCTGCCAATGTCAGCATGAGGTGGAAAGCTGAGGGTAGAGGGCGCGCCCTCCTTAGAAGACCAAAACTAGAGGAGGGTGTGCATTCCAAAGAGGTGTCAAAGAAGTCAAGGATGGAGTTGTGTGCTCTTAGAAGGAGCCAAAAGAAGTACAGAATAGAGAAAGAAGTAGAGAATGGAGGGTGTGCGCCCATAGGAGAAGCAAAAGAAGTAGAGAATGTAGGGGGGGGGGGTGCTTCTAGGAGGAGCAAAAGAAGTAGAGGATGGAGTTGTGCACTCATAAGAGGAGCAAAAAAAAAGTAGAGAATGTAGAGGGTGCGTTCTAAGGATGAGCAAAAGAAGTAGATGGAGTTGTGTGCTCTTAGGAGGAGCAGAAGAAGTAGAGGATGGAGTTGTGTGCTCTTGGGTGGAGCAGAAGAAGTAGATGGAATTGTGTGCTCTTAGGAGGAGCAGAAGAAGTAGAGGATGGAGTTCTGTGCTCTCAGGGGAAGCAGAAGAAGTAGAGGATAGAGAGCATGCATTCCTTGGAGGAGCAAAAAGAGAAGAAAAAAAAATCAGTGATGATGACAAATTGGATTTTATGCAACTGGAAAAATTCAGACATGTCTCTATGAAGACCATTTTTCGCAGTTTTTATTATTCGTCAGAGTGCAGTTGGGCTCTGGATACCATCCATGCTATATTCAGCACTGTCTTTGGGGGATTAGTTTCTTTGTGAAAAAAACAGATGTTTCGCTGTTCCTTGTCCAACATCTCATGGTAATTGATATTTATTTTCGTCTTTAGTTATATTTCTCAGCAGAAACATATTTATCACTTTTGTATTGTATGGATCTTCTTACAAAAATTACTTTTGTGACTTTGACAGAAATAAAAATAAAGTTTGAATATGATACTTTCTGTCTTTGTACAATGTTTTGTCGTGTAAACAAAGGCATGAAAGTTTGCAGTGCAAATATACACTATGGTCAGTCAGCTTTAGCTTTTGCGAGTTACATTCGAGATATTCAGTCGAGAAAGTGTCATGTTCACTGCACATTTGATACGGGATAATTGTTCCTAAGAAAACTTTTGATAACAACTCAGTGTGCTACACACGCGCGTACACACACACACACACACAACGCAAACACATACTAGATACTGTTTATATGCATGTGCATACATGAGCATGACGTGAATCTCCGCATCTGGGAAAGTTTTTCCGTATTTTCTATTCCTCCTCTTTCTCTCTCTCTCTCTCTCTGTCTCTCTCTCTCTCTCTCTCTCTCTCTCTCTCTGTTTCTATCTCTCTCTCATTTTTTTAAAAATATACAGTATTTGTGAATGAGCACTTTTTTAAAGAAAGTAAATGGTGGGTGCGATCATCTAGGAGCCTATGATAGCACTTTTTGTATGTGAATGAACTGAGCATATAAAATGCTCTGTAGAAAAGGAGACCAGTAAGAGAGAGAATATTTGGGTACAGAAGAAATACTATTGTAATATTTTGATGCCTATGTTTCAAACCGCGTTTTAGATTTTAACTTGGTTTTAATTTTAGTCTTGGCATTGTAAGTTGTACATAGTTCCGTTTTTAACTTGCTAGCATCACTGATCGTTAGGAATTGAACTTGACCAGCTGACAACCTTGATACGGCCCTTTGTGGTCGGCTGGACTAACGAAATGAATTAATGTTAGTGATGTGGCCTCAGTGCATGTCTGGGCCACAAACAGTATGACCTGGCTTGGCCATTTGTTCCTAAAATATTTCGGCCCGTTCACTGGCTCGTACTTGCATTCAGGAAACGCCACACGAAGGCGATGGTAAGCTGTGGTTCCAGTCTTGTATTGGTAACAGTATTAAAGCATGGAGTAGTGATGATCTGTCCACAGAGATGTCATCACATGCATGTCTCCCGTTGATTGAAACAAGCATTGCTTCACTATTCTGCACCCATTGTTACTGAATTTTCTGAAGGAAACTGCATCAGAACAGAATTAGAGCCGTCAAATCGAAACGTCATCGTAGTAGCAATCACGAGTGACCTTTGAACACGCAGGCAGCCAGTCAGAGGCACATACGTGCACGTGTGCACATGTACAAGCACGCACATGCATACACACACACACACACACACACACACACACACACACACACACACACACAGTGCACCACACACATGAAATAGAGACTGACGAAGACCTGAGACACCTTGAGGACTGGGCCAAGAGATGGGGGATGCGCTTCAACGCACAGAAATGTTATATCCTGTCCTCCCGGAGCAAGTCTACCTATATGTACAGCCTCACCGGAGTCTTTCTGAAACAGGTTCAGCAAAACCCGTACTTAGGAGTACTCGTCTCAGATGACCTGAAATGGGGACAACACATTGCAAATATTGCTCGAAAAGCTGGATCAACAGTGGGCTTCCTACGCCGGAATCTCAGGAATTGCCCAAAGGAGTGCAGGCGCCTGGCGTACATCGCACTGGTGAGGTCCAGACTAGAGTATGCAGCTACAGTGTGGGACCCATATTACCAACAGGACATCGAGAAGCTGGAGAGGGTACAGAGACAGGCAGCACGCTTCATCACAAAGGACTATAGGTCCAGGGAACCAGGTTGCGTAAGCCGAATGCTGCGGGATTTGAATCTCCCCCCGCTGGCTGATCGTCGCAGACAGGCACGACTAGGCCTGATGTTCAAGATAGCGGGAAATCTCATCCCCGCCATTCCCCCGCAAAACTTCCTGACCCCCGTGAGTGCTGGCCGCAGACGGACACGACCCCCCAAGTATGAGGACTTCGAAGTCTCCAATATTACAGAACACCGCGTGGTCAGAAACACTCGCGGCTTCAAACTACCTGTCTGTAACACAAGTCAGTACACCCACTCCTTCTTCGTGCGGACAGTGATGGACTGGAATCATCTAGGGGAGGATATCGTCAGTGCAGGCTCTGTCAGTGCATTTGCATCAGCACTTGGCAGATCATCATCGCCTGCCTACTAGCATCTTGACAGCAGTAGGGTTTTTAGCCAGCTCTTTGTGTTTTTTAAACCTGTAGATAACCTGTTGTGGCTACTCACAGAGACCTTAACCCAGTAGAAGATTGTTAGGACAAAGTGATGGCTTTTTAAACTATTTTTGCGCTCTCCCCGTTCCGTCGTGTTTATAGCCGTTGATTGGCTCCTGCGACGTAATGTTCCAGATCCAGATCCAGATCCAGACGGAAACAAATCGATGTGAAATATGAAGTAGCCTATATAGCGATGTGTGTAAAACAACTGTTTGAAAAAGGCAACTCCTAGAGACTGCCACTCATCCAGAGGTTCCTGGTTCGAATCCCTGCAGGCCAGGGAACTGGAAAAAAAAAAAAAAAAAAAAAAGCTGACGACGGAGGGGCATCTAGAATTCATGACCTGGATGCAGCCTGACGTCTCAGAGTGTAAGTTCAGGTCTAAACCGCTGGTCTGGTCTGTGGAGGGTTCTTCTTTAAAGACCTGATACCAAACTCTCCCAATGGTTTCTTCCTTCTGGCTGCAGGGATGACTGGAAAATCTCAACACTGACCGGAGGTCTGGAAGTCGATGGCACGGGAAGATATCCAAGTAAACAATACACACGTGAAGCGCCTGCCTATCTCTCTGACCTCTTCGAAATCTATACATTCCTACACGTTCTTCCTCTGAAAGCAGCATGGTTCTAGGGCATTCTCACTTTCTACAGGATACTCTGGAATTCGCTACCTTTCCAACTACGTCGTGCCCCTTCCTTCGCAGCTTTCAATTCTGCACCTACAGCTTATCTGTTTAAACGTCAGTTGCACAATACCACCTAAAATACATTGCTAAATTGTTACGTGTTACTCGCACACTTTGCTCGTGTACGAATGACCTGTTCACCGTGTTATACAGTGTATATGTCTATGTATGTGACACTCTGTGCCAGTGTGTGTGTGTGTGTGTGTGTGTGTGTGTGTGTGTGTGCGTGTGTGTGCATGTGCGTACGCGCGCGAGCGCGTGTGTGTGTGAGTGAGTGAGCACATGCGAGTGCGTGTATATTATCATGACTTGCGAACGCAGAGTTGAGTGCTTGCGCACGCACACGTGCGCGCTGTGTGTGTGTGTGTGTGTGTGTGTGTGTGTGTGTGTGTGTGTGTGTGTGTGTGTGTGTGTGTGTGTGCTAGACATTGATTTGCTAGAGCTTGTAAGGTGCCCTGTAGCCTACGTTGTTTGGATGGGTGCTGTTGAAGTTGTCCTCATTATCATAAAAGTCCTCTCGCAATCAAACTGGCAAACCATGGGACAAGTTTTGGGAGTACTTTGCCAGACAGCCTTTAAACAAAGAAAGATGCAGGTCAGTGTATGTGTGTGTGTGTGTGTGTGTGTGTGTGTGTGTGTGTGTGTGACCAGGTTTGGAGAACATGGATCTGAGGGAACAAAGTCTCTCCAAGTTATGCATCCAGCCATAGCTGTTATACACTTCGATATCAGAAGTCTTCCATGAAGTACAATTTAAGGAGCTGCAGATGCTCGGTCGTGGGTTTTTTTTTTTTTAACTCGAATATGTAGCCCTCCCAAAAAACAAAAAACAAAAAAGTAGGTTTACGGTGGAAAACAAACTCGCCGAATAACTTGCATTACCCGTGATTATGCTCTCCAGCGATCTAACTCAAATGGAAGTAACAGGTGGAGTTGTTGTTGTTGTTGTTGTTGTTGTTGTTGTTGTTGTTGTGTGTGTGTGTGTGTGTTTTATGCCTGTACAATCCTATTCTCTTCGTCGCTGTTCACCGACTTCTTTTCTGCAAGCTGGAAACGGCAATTACCCTACACTAAACGGTCTTAAAGCTATGAATTCTAATCAACACCCTCTTCCACCATTACCAAACAAGGCTGGGTTGACGTCTTTGACCAGCTTTTCTTCTTTTTCTTCTTCTCCTTTCTTTCTTTCTTTCTCTTTGTGTGTGTGGAGGTGGGGTGGGGGATGGGGGTGCTGTTGTTGTTGTTGACCGATTTCAGTACACACTCTCCTTGCTGGAAGACAAATATTATTTTTCTTTTCTATTTTTCCCCTTTTTTATTTTTATTTTCAATTTTCTGTCTGTGTGCGTGCGTGCGTGCGTGCATGCGTGTGCGTGTGCGTGTGTGTGTGTGTGTGTGTGTGTGTGTGTGTGTGTGTGTGTGAGTGTGTGTGTGTGTGTGTGTGTGTGTGTGTGTGTGTGTGTGAGTGTGTGTGTGTGTGTGTGTGTGTGTGTGTGTGTGTGTGTGTGTGTGTTATGTGCGTGCGTGCCTGCGTGAGTGCGTGCGCGCGTGCGTGCGTGTGTGCGTGTGGTGTGTGTGTGTGTGGTGTGTGTGTGTGTGTGTGTGTGTGTGTGTGTGTGTGTGTGTTGGTCGGAGTTCGACTCGAATGTACTAAGTTGATAGTTATTCTCGGGTATAGCCCTTTAATTATGTAAAACAGCCTTCAAGGTTGCCATTACGTGTGTGTGTGTGTGTGTGTGTGTGTGTGTGTGTGTGTGTGTGTGTGTGTGTGTGTGTGTGCGTGTGTGTGTGTGTGTGTGTGTGTGTGTGTGTGTGTGTGTGTGCGCGCGCGCGCGCGCGCGCATATGTACATACATGCGTGTGTGCGTCTTTTCCTGGAAGACAATTTTTCTTTCTTTTCTCTATTTTCCCCTTCTTCTGTTTTCTTTTTTCTTTCTTTCTTTTTACCCCCCCCCCCCCCCCCCTTTTTTTTTTTTCTTTTTCTTTTGTGTGTGTGTGTGTGTGTGTGTGCGCGCGCGCGTGAATGCATATGTGTGTGCATGTGAGCGTGCGCACGCGTGTGTGTGTGTGTGTGTGTGTGTGTGTGTGTGTGTGTGTGTGTGTGTGTGTGTGTGTGTGTTGGTCGGAGCTCGACTAGAATGTACTAAAATGATAGCTGATCTATAGGTATAGGCCTACATGTAAAACAACCTTCAAGATTGGCATTACATGTGTGTGTGTGTGTGTGTGTGTGTGTGTGTGCGCGCGCGCGCGTGCGTGCGTCCGTGCGTGCGTGTGTGTGTGTGCGTGTGTGTGTGTGTGTGTGTGTGTGTGTGTGTGTGTGTGTGTGTTCTTGTCCCTGTGTTGGGCCAGGTTTCGCAGACGAAATAGTGTCCCAGGGTCTGTGAAGATGATAGAAGCTGGTCTGCAGATGAGTGGCTAGGATTCTGGCTTGACGAGTCTTCACACATCACCTCAGACTTTAAGAAAAGAGTGAGGTCTCAGCTGATCAAAGTAAAGGTAACATAAATGCATTGTCTTTGATTTTCGATCACCACTATAGTTCTTCGCTCAGGTTTTGAGTGGATTTCAATGATTGATGTAAGACAGTAAGAAACTGATAAACAATTGAAGGGAAATAACTCTTCAAAGTCGTCAAATACTCGGATGGCGTAGTTACCTACTTGCTTACAGTTAAAGCAAACACAAAGAATTAAGACATTAACAGTATTCTTATCGTCTTAACAGATTTTGCCAAATATTGGCATAAAGTATCCTGTTAAGATATAGGGCTTAAGTACTGATGATGCATAGTCTCAGGACTTAGAAACTAAATTATCAATGAAACTAGACACAGGATCCCAGAGAAGGAGAGAAAATCCCTACTTCAAACAGTTTTGTTTTCAAAAACAGCAGAGAGCAAGACCATTCTCTTACTTCGTTATTTGCAACTCCATTAAGGACCGACTTAATCTCTGCAGTGACAGCTACCAAAGATCAGGGAGACAACTGTGATACACCAGATGCATGATATGATTGTGTGACTGCGAACATGTGCAACAAAAATGAAGAATATTAGCTGTGGACCAGAAACACCTACCCAACAGTGTCCTGAACTGCTGCGGGGCCAGGGTACCTAAGAATGCATGGAAAAAAATCCTACATACCAAAATAAAATAAAGCTCACAGATGATATAATGTTTATTGTAGTTTCTGACTGTGAAAATGAAAATGGTTTGGGATTTTTTTTTTTTTTTATACTTTGAATTGCAATTTATCATTTGATAAGAAAACCGAAAGTGCAATATGCAAAGCAAACATATTGGCTGGAATAATTATAGGTTCTTTCTCCTTCGTGGACAAAGAAAAATGCAACCTTTTACATAAAATATTCATTAGATCCCAATTGGAAAGGGCGAAAAAAGCTTTGAGAGCTGTACTGCGTAGGTTTTGATGCACCCCCCACCTCCATATACACCTCTTCGTCTTCCCCCTTCCCTCCCTTCATCTTTTCCTTTTATTCTTAGTAGCCACATGTTTAAGGCAAAGTGGGGAGCCAGCCCACAGAGCCCTTGGTTCTGGTCTTTCCCAGTGTCCTCCGGTCTTTCCCGGACGTCCTCCGGCCTATTCCCGGAAGTCAATGGTTTACCCATGCATCAGTAGAAAGAAACTCGTGGAGAGCGTGGCAGCAGAGAGTCCTCAGAAGAGAAGCCCCCTTCAAGCAAGTGTTTCGGCCCTTATCTCCTGACACTCTAGGGGGGTTGGGCCACACCCGGTTCATGACTCCGGATGTCCCTCTGCTGCCCCT
This sequence comes from Conus canariensis, assembly GCA_033310375.1. Taxonomy (NCBI): domain Eukaryota; kingdom Metazoa; phylum Mollusca; class Gastropoda; order Neogastropoda; family Conidae; genus Conus; species Conus canariensis. The sequence continues at coordinate 39,327,712 of CM065734.1, read as the reverse complement.
TTTTTTCCAATCTTGGGACGAGCCATGGCTGGGATTCGAACCCATGACCCTCTGGACATGCTCATTTTCCACTTAATGACTCGCGCTTTAACCACTGAGCCACAGGGACACCTGATATTTGTAGGGAAATTAAGCCTTATGAAGTTCACTTTTGTTCCTCCTTGACCAGATCCAGCTTGAACACCTCTCTGCCGCTTCTGCCATTGCTTTCAGGGCTCTGGTTTTTTCCCTCCCTGCAACTGAGAGCTGTTTCATGAGGCTGTATGCAGACGTTCCTACAAACCCCCTAGCTCCAATTTCTGCAGTGAGGACGTTGACCTGATAGCCTTCTCTCCTCAGGCTGTTTGCCAGATCAGCATACTTTTCAGTCTTGTAGATTTGAGCTGCCTCCATTCTGTTCTCATATGGCACCGTGAGCTCGATCATAATCAGCTGCTTGGTTGACTTAGAGTGGACTACTATGTCTGGTCTCATGCCACTCTTGCTGATGATCTCTGGGTGACTCTTCCATTCTGGGAGGTCTGCAGTGCACTCCCAGTCATCTGCCCCGTCCAGCAGACTCTGCCTGCATGTTTCGAGTGGAACTGTTGTTCTTGGCCATGATTTGCTGCCTCCTGCCGTGAAGAATGTTGCGGGTGCTTTTGGAGTCCTGATTTTCCCTTTTGTGGTGTTGGTACTAGCCCAGACTACTTGTACAATCTCTTTGAGCACTTGGTTGTGCCTCCATGTGTACCTTCCTTGAGCCAGGGCTACTTTACATGAGCTTAGGACATGCTCCACTGTTTGTTTTTCATGGCAGAGTGGGCATGCAGGATCGTCTGTTTTCCCCCACTTCACCAGGTTTGCATTTGAGGGCAGAAGGTCATATGCAGATCTGAGAATGAAGCTGATCCTGAGAGGGGCCATGTGCCAAATGTCATTCCAAGTGAGACTTCTTTGGAGTGCATTCTCCCACGTTGTCCATTGCCCTTGCTGGCTCTGCTGGACTGCTTTTTGGAGTCTTTTTTGGTCTTCTTCTTTTCTCATCTCCTGAATCATCATGTCTCTTTTGGCTTTTCCTTTGGCCTTTGACCACCATTCAGTTTTGGTCACCCCCAGTCCTTGTCTGTTGGTCTGTGTGTGTCCTGTTATTTCTCTGATCTTGAGACTTTCTTTTGCAGAATCCATCGCCTCTTGAACTTTCCATTTTCTGCCTGTCTTCAGCTGGGGCTTGATTGCTTCTACCACCTTGTCTCCTGAGTCCTCCAGCATGCTTTGAAGTCTGATCTTCCCTGCTTTGTATTCCTCCAGGATGGATTTCAGTGGTAGTTTCAGCTTTGCTTGGCGACAGTACAGCGCTATGTCAGTCAGACAGGGTGGGACACCAAGCCATTTCCTTGTGAACTTGTTGATTTTGGCTTCCATTGCCTCCACTATGCTGGTGCTGATGTCGTATATCATCAGAGGCCATAGGAGCTTTGGTATCAGCATGAACTGCAGACACCAGACCTTGTATTTGCCAGGGAGCCCACACTGGTCAATGGTCTCCAAGCCTTCCTCCGCCATCTGCTTGGTTTCTTTTGCTCTTTGTGTGTCTTTCAGCGTATCATCATACCATCTTCCAAGGCTCTTGACTGGTTCTTCTGTGACTGTTGGAATGGCCTGGTTGGCAACACTGAAGACCACAGATCCGGCCACTTTTCCTTTCCTCAGTGAGAGACTCCGTGATTTCTTTGGCTTGAACTTCATTCTGGATGAGGCAACTATGTCGTCCAGCCTCTCCAGCACATGACGTGTCTCGTCTTCTCTGGATGAAATCACTGTAGTGTCATCCATGAAGGCCTTGAGAGGAGGCATCTTGTATCCATCGCCAAGGTCTGTTTGTCTCGCGTTGTTTGTTGCTGCTTTCAAGATGAGTTCCATTGCCAGCACGAACAGTATTGGGGAAATTGCACAGCCCATTGCAATACCCACTTCCAAGTTGATCCAGTCTGTTGTGTACTCCTTGGTAGAGAACCGCATTGAGAAGCCATTGAAGTACTTCTTGAGCATGTCGCGGATGTTCTTTGGCACATGGTACATCTCAAGAGCCAACTGTATCATCTCATGGGGCACAGATCCATATGCGTTTGCCAGATCAAGCCACACTACGTCCAGATCTCTCTTTTCTGTTTTTGCTTTTTGGATTGCGTCCCAGATCATTGTGGCGTGTTCTACACAGCCAGCCACGCCTGGGATGCCACCTTTCTGGACTGACACATCCAAGTACTTGTTTTCCATCAGGTACTTGGTCAGCCTTGCTGCCATGACAGAGAAGAAGATTTTCCCTTCGACGTTCAGTAGTGATATTGGCCTGAACTGGCTGATGTCACTTGAGTTTTGCTCTTTGGGGATGTACACACCATCTGCCGTCATCCACTGGCCGCTGATCTTCTGGTTTCTCCAAGCCGATCGCAGCAGCCTGTGGAGCCACTCCAGCACCTTGGGACATTTCTTGTAAAGCTGGTAAGGTATTCCGTTTGGCCCTGGTGATGATTTGGCTCTGGCTTTGTCGACCACCTTCTTGATTTCCGCCAACGTTGGAGGCTTGCCATTGAACTGTTCCTCAGGGTTGGTTGGCCACACCAGACCTTGAATGTCGAGTGGTGCTTTGCTCTGTGGGTCAGAGTATGTTTTCCTCAGATGCTGCTCAAAAACTCCTTTGTCCACACTTAGGGTCCCAGATTTTGGCTGCTCAAACAGCGTTCTGGCAAACTGGAAGGGGTCTCTGAAGAAGCGCTCTTGTGTCTTCTTCTTTTTGCTCTTCCTCTTCCTCGCAGATTCCGCTTTGCTGAGGGCGCTGTGTTTTTCTTTCAGGTCTTTCCACAGTTTTTCCAAGCCTTGTTTTTCAGCTGGCAATGCGGTCTTCATTTGCATCTTGAGGTTTTTCTTTTGGACCCTGATCTTGTCCATCTTTTCTTGGCGTCTGGATTTCTTTGGAGGTGTTTTCTCTTTGGGTAGTTTTGCTCCATAGGCGTCTCTACATGTGGCATACACAATGTCCCCATATGTGGCTAGTTTGTGTTCCAGGGTGCTTTTCCCTATCAGTGCATCGAGTCTTTGGACGATTTTTGCATCCAGTTTCTCCCAATCTTCAGTTTCGTTTGCTCGTGGCAGGTTGAGTTTCAGGCGCCTGGCATCGAGGGCCTGTGCAAATTCCTCATCCGAACCAACAGCGTGGATGTCCTTGGCACTGTGGTTTAAATCCTGGCCTTGGTCTTCCGACGTCTTATCTGCTGATGCAGTGCGCTGCTGCTCATTCAGATGAGTCTTCACACATCCCATCTTTGTTCTGTGGATCTTCATGCCACGGGTGGTAGCGAAACGCTTTCCACAGACACATGGATATTCCATTTGGTCCATGTTCATAGTCCATTTGGGATTTGCAGTCATGATTGGTTGAGCACCGATGGATTCATCATTCTCTCCCCCTTTCGGTGAATCCTGGGAGCATCTTTTCCTTTTATTCTTAGTAGCCACATGTTTAAGGCAAAGTGGGGAGCCAGCCCACAGAGCCCTTGGTTCTGGTCTTTCCCAGTGTCCTCCGGTCTTTCCCGGACGTCCTCCGGCCTATTCCCGGAAGTCAATGGTTTACCCATGCATCAGTAGAAAGAAACTCGTGGAGAGCGTGGCAGCAGAGAGTCCTCAGAAGAGAAGCCCCCTTCAAGCAAGTGTTTCGGCCCTTATCTCCTGACACTCTAGGGGGGTTGGGCCACACCCGGTTCATGACTCCGGATGTCCCTCTGCTGCCCCTTTTTTTTCCAATCTTGGGACGAACCATGGCTGGGATTCGAACCCATGACCCTCTGGACATGCTCATTTTCCACTTAATGACTCGCGCTTTAACCACTGAGCCACAGGGACACCTGATATTTGTAGGGAAATTAAGCCTTATGAAGTTCACTTTTGTTCCTCCTTGACCAGATCCAGCTTGAACACCTCTCTGCCGCTTCTGCCATTGCTTTCAGGGCTCTGGTTTTTTCCCTCCCTGCAACTGAGAGCTGTTTCATGAGGCTGTATGCAGACGTTCCTACAAACCCCCTAGCTCCAATTTCTGCAGTGAGGACGTTGACCTGATAGCCTTCTCTCCTCAGGCTGTTTGCCAGATCAGCATACTTTTCAGTCTTGTAGATTTGAGCTGCCTCCATTCTGTTCTCATATGGCACCGTGAGCTCGATCATAATCAGCTGCTTGGTTGACTTAGAGTGGACTACTATGTCTGGTCTCATGCCACTCTTGCTGATGATCTCTGGGTGACTCTTCCATTCTGGGAGGTCTGCAGTGCACTCCCAGTCATCTGCCCCGTCCAGCAGACTCTGCCTGCATGTTTCGAGTGGAACTGTTGTTCTTGGCCATGATTTGCTGCCTCCTGCCGTGAAGAATGTTGCGGGTGCTTTTGGAGTCCTGATTTTCCCTTTTGTGGTGTTGGTACTAGCCCAGACTACTTGTACAATCTCTTTGAGCACTTGGTTGTGCCTCCATGTGTACCTTCCTTGAGCCAGGGCTACTTTACATGAGCTTAGGACATGCTCCACTGTTTGTTTTTCATGGCAGAGTGGGCATGCAGGATCGTCTGTTTTCCCCCACTTCACCAGGTTTGCATTTGAGGGCAGAAGGTCATATGCAGATCTGAGAATGAAGCTGATCCTGAGAGGGGCCATGTGCCAAATGTCATTCCAAGTGAGACTTCTTTGGAGTGCATTCTCCCACGTTGTCCATTGCCCTTGCTGGCTCTGCTGGACTGCTTTTTGGAGTCTTTTTTGGTCTTCTTCTTTTCTCATCTCCTGAATCATCATGTCTCTTTTGGCTTTTCCTTTGGCCTTTGACCACCATTCAGTTTTGGTCACCCCCAGTCCTTGTCTGTTGGTCTGTGTGTGTCCTGTTATTTCTCTGATCTTGAGACTTTCTTTTGCAGAATCCATCGCCTCTTGAACTTTCCATTTTCTGCCTGTCTTCAGCTGGGGCTTGATTGCTTCTACCACCTTGTCTCCTGAGTCCTCCAGCATGCTTTGAAGTCTGATCTTCCCTGCTTTGTATTCCTCCAGGATGGATTTCAGTGGTAGTTTCAGCTTTGCTTGGCGACAGTACAGCGCTATGTCAGTCAGACAGGGTGGGACACCAAGCCATTTCCTTGTGAACTTGTTGATTTTGGCTTCCATTGCCTCCACTATGCTGGTGCTGATGTCGTATATCATCAGAGGCCATAGGAGCTTTGGTATCAGCATGAACTGCAGACACCAGACCTTGTATTTGCCAGGGAGCCCACACTGGTCAATGGTCTCCAAGCCTTCCTCCGCCATCTGCTTGGTTTCTTTTGCTCTTTGTGTGTCTTTCAGCGTATCATCATACCATCTTCCAAGGCTCTTGACTGGTTCTTCTGTGACTGTTGGAATGGCCTGGTTGGCAACACTGAAGACCACAGATCCGGCCACTTTTCCTTTCCTCAGTGAGAGACTCCGTGATTTCTTTGGCTTGAACTTCATTCTGGATGAGGCAACTATGTCGTCCAGCCTCTCCAGCACATGACGTGTCTCGTCTTCTCTGGATGAAATCACTGTAGTGTCATCCATGAAGGCCTTGAGAGGAGGCATCTTGTATCCATCGCCAAGGTCTGTTTGTCTCGCGTTGTTTGTTGCTGCTTTCAAGATGAGTTCCATTGCCAGCACGAACAGTATTGGGGAAATTGCACAGCCCATTGCAATACCCACTTCCAAGTTGATCCAGTCTGTTGTGTACTCCTTGGTAGAGAACCGCATTGAGAAGCCATTGAAGTACTTCTTGAGCATGTCGCGGATGTTCTTTGGCACATGGTACATCTCAAGAGCCAACTGTATCATCTCATGGGGCACAGATCCATATGCGTTTGCCAGATCAAGCCACACTACGTCCAGATCTCTCTTTTCTGTTTTTGCTTTTTGGATTGCGTCCCAGATCATTGTGGCGTGTTCTACACAGCCAGCCACGCCTGGGATGCCACCTTTCTAGACTGACACATCCAAGTACTTGTTTTCCATCAGGTACTTGGTCAGCCTTGCTGCCATGACAGAGAAGAAGATTTTCCCTTCGACGTTCAGTAGTGATATTGGCCTGAACTGGCTGATGTCACTTGAGTTTTGCTCTTTGGGGATGTACACACCATCTGCCGTCATCCACTGGCCGCTGATCTTCTGGTTTCTCCAAGCCGATCGCAGCAGCCTGTGGAGCCACTCCAGCACCTTGGGACATTTCTTGTAAAGCTGGTAAGGTATTCCGTTTGGCCCTGGTGATGATTTGGCTCTGGCTTTGTCGACCACCTTCTTGATTTCCGCCAACGTTGGAGGCTTGCCATTGAACTGTTCCTCAGGGTTGGTTGGCCACACCAGACCTTGAATGTCGAGTGGTGCTTTGCTCTGTGGGTCAGAGTATGTTTTCCTCAGATGCTGCTCAAAAACTCCTTTGTCCACACTTAGGGTCCCAGATTTTGGCTGCTCAAACAGCGTTCTGGCAAACTGGAAGGGGTCTCTGAAGAAGCGCTCTTGTGTCTTCTTCTTTTTGCTCTTCCTCTTCCTCGCAGATTCCGCTTTGCTGAGGGCGCTGTGTTTTTCTTTCAGGTCTTTCCACAGTTTTTCCAAGCCTTGTTTTTCAGCTGGCAATGCGGTCTTCATTTGCATCTTGAGGTTTTTCTTTTGGACCCTGATCTTGTCCATCTTTTCTTGGCGTCTGGATTTCTTTGGAGGTGTTTTCTCTTTGGGTAGTTTTGCTCCATAGGCGTCTCTACATGTGGCATACACAATGTCCCCATATGTGGCTAGTTTGTGTTCCAGGGTGCTTTTCCCTATCAGTGCATCGAGTCTTTGGACGATTTTTGCATCCAGTTTCTCCCAATCTTCAGTTTCGTTTGCTCGTGGCAGGTTGAGTTTCAGGCGCCTGGCATCGAGGGCCTGTGCAAATTCCTCATCCGAACCAACAGCGTGGATGTCCTTGGCACTGTGGTTTAAATCCTGGCCTTGGTCTTCCGACGTCTTATCTGCTGATGCAGTGCGCTGCTGCTCATTCAGATGAGTCTTCACACATCCCATCTTTGTTCTGTGGATCTTCATGCCACGGGTGGTAGCGAAACGCTTTCCACAGACACATGGATATTCCATTTGGTCCATGTTCATAGTCCATTTGGGATTTGCAGTCATGATTGGTTGAGCACCGATGGATTCATCATTCTCTCCCCCTTTCGGTGAATCCTGGGAGCATCTTTTCCTTTTATTCTTAGTAGCCACATGTTTAAGGCAAAGTGGGGAGCCAGCCCACAGAGCCCTTGGTTCTGGTCTTTCCCAGTGTCCTCCGGTCTTTCCCGGACGTCCTCCGGCCTATTCCCGGAAGTCAATGGTTTACCCATGCATCAGTAGAAAGAAACTCGTGGAGAGCGTGGCAGCAGAGAGTCCTCAGAAGAGAAGCCCCCTTCAAGCAAGTGTTTCGGCCCTTATCTCCTGACACTCTAGGGGGGTTGGGCCACACCCGGTTCATGACTCCGGATGTCCCTCTGCTGCCCCTTTTTTTTCCAATCTTGGGACGAACCATGGCTGGGATTCGAACCCATGACCCTCTGGACATGCTCATTTTCCACTTAATGACTCGCGCTTTAACCACTGAGCCACAGGGACACCTGATATTTGTAGGGAAATTAAGCCTTATGAAGTTCACTTTTGTTCCTCCTTGACCAGATCCAGCTTGAACACCTCTCTGCCGCTTCTGCCATTGCTTTCAGGGCTCTGTTTTTTTTCCTCCCTGCAACTGAGAGCTGTTTCATGAGGCTGTATGCAGACGTTCCTACAAACCCCCTAGCTCCAATTTCTGCAGTGAGGACGTTGACCTGATAGCCTTCTCTCCTCAGGCTGTTTGCCAGATCAGCATACTTTTCAGTCTTGTAGATTTGAGCTGCCTCCATTCTGTTCTCATATGGCACCGTGAGCTCGATCATAATCAGCTGCTTGGTTGACTTAGAGTGGACTACTATGTCTGGTCTCATGCCACTCTTGCTGGTGATCTCTGGGTGACTCTTCCATTCTGGGAGGTCTGCAGTGCACTCCCAGTCATCTGCCCCGTCCAGCAGACTCTGCCTGCATGTTTCGAGTGGAACTGTTGTTCTTGGCCATGATTTGCTGCCTCCTGCCGTGAAGAATGTTGCGGGTGCTTTTGGAGTCCTGATTTTCCCTTTTGTGGTGTTGGTACTAGCCCAGACTACTTGTACAATCTCTTTGAGCACTTGGTTGTGCCTCCATGTGTACCTTCCTTGAGCCAGGGCTACTTTACATGAGCTTAGGACATGCTCCACTGTTTGTTTTTCATGGCAGAGTGGGCATGCAGGATCGTCTGTTTTCCCCCACTTCACCAGGTTTGCATTTGAGGGCAGAAGGTCATATGCAGATCTGAGAATGAAGCTGATCCTGAGAGGGGCCATGTGCCAAATGTCATTCCAAGTGAGACTTCTTTGGAGTGCATTCTCCCACGTTGTCCATTGCCCTTGCTGGCTCTGCTGGACTGCTTTTTGGAGTCTTTTTTGGTCTTCTTCTTTTCTCATCTCCTGAATCATCATGTCTCTTTTGGCTTTTCCTTTGGCCTTTGACCACCATTCAGTTTTGGTCACCCCCAGTCCTTGTCTGTTGGTCTGTGTGTGTCCTGTTATTTCTCTGATCTTGAGACTTTCTTTTGCAGAATCCATCGCCTCTTGAACTTTCCATTTTCTGCCTGTCTTCAGCTGGGGCTTGATTGCTTCTACCACCTTGTCTCCTGAGTCCTCCAGCATGCTTTGAAGTCTGATCTTCCCTGCTTTGTATTCCTCCAGGATGGATTTCAGTGGTAGTTTCAGCTTTGCTTGGCGACAGTACAGCGCTATGTCAGTCAGACAGGGTGGGACACCAAGCCATTTCCTTGTGAACTTGTTGATTTTGGCTTCCATTGCCTCCACTATGCTGGTGCTGATGTCGTATATCATCAGAGGCCATAGGAGCTTTGGTATCAGCATGAACTGCAGACACCAGACCTTGTATTTGCCAGGGAGCCCACACTGGTCAATGGTCTCCAAGCCTTCCTCCGCCATCTGCTTGGTTTCTTTTGCTCTTTGTGTGTCTTTCAGCGTATCATCATACCATCTTCCAAGGCTCTTGACTGGTTCTTCTGTGACTGTTGGAATGGCCTGGTTGGCAACACTGAAGACCACAGATCCGGCCACTTTTCCTTTCCTCAGTGAGAGAGACTCCGTGATTTCTTTGGCTTGAACTTCATTCTGGATGAGGCAACTATGTCGTCCAGCCTCTCCAGCACATGACGTGTCTCGTCTTCTCTGGATGAAATCACTGTAGTGTCATCCATGAAGGCCTTGAGAGGAGGCATCTTGTATCCATCGCCAAGGTCTGTTTGTCTCGCGTTGTTTGTTGCTGCTTTCAAGATGAGTTCCATTGCCAGCACGAACAGTATTGGGGAAATTGCACAGCCCATTGCAATACCCACTTCCAAGTTGATCCAGTCTGTTGTGTACTCCTTGGTAGAGAACCGCATTGAGAAGCCATTGAAGTACTTCTTGAGCATGTCGCGGATGTTCTTTGGCACATGGTACATCTCAAGAGCCAACTGTATCATCTCATGGGGCACAGATCCATATGCGTTTGCCAGATCAAGCCACACTACGTCCAGATCTCTCTTTTCTGTTTTTGCTTTTTGGATTGCGTCCCAGATCATTGTGGCGTGTTCTACACAGCCAGCCACGCCTGGGATGCCACCTTTCTAGACTGACACATCCAAGTACTTGTTTTCCATCAGGTACTTGGTCAGCCTTGCTGCCATGACAGAGAAGAAGATTTTCCCTTCGACGTTCAGTAGTGATATTGGCCTGAACTGGCTGATGTCACTTGAGTTTTGCTCTTTGGGGATGTACACACCATCTGCCGTCATCCACTGGCCGCTGATCTTCTGGTTTCTCCAAGCCGATCGCAGCAGCCTGTGGAGCCACTCCAGCACCTTGGGACATTTCTTGTAAAGCTGGTAAGGTATTCCGTTTGGCCCTGGTGATGATTTGGCTCTGGCTTTGTCGACCACCTTCTTGATTTCCGCCAACGTTGGAGGCTTGCCATTGAACTGTTCCTCAGGGTTGGTTGGCCACACCAGACCTTGAATGTCGAGTGGTGCTTTGCTCTGTGGGTCAGAGTATGTTTTCCTCAGATGCTGCTCAAAAACTCCTTTGTCCACACTTAGGGTCCCAGATTTTGGCTGCTCAAACAGCGTTCTGGCAAACTGGAAGGGGTCTCTGAAGAAGCGCTCTTGTGTCTTCTTCTTTTTGCTCTTCCTCTTCCTCGCAGATTCCGCTTTGCTGAGGGCGCTGTGTTTTTCTTTCAGGTCTTTCCACAGTTTTTCCAAGCCTTGTTTTTCAGCTGGCAATGCGGTCTTCATTTGCATCTTGAGGTTTTTCTTTTGGACCCTGATCTTGTCCATCTTTTCTTGGCGTCTGGATTTCTTTGGAGGTGTTTTCTCTTTGGGTAGTTTTGCTCCATAGGCGTCTCTACATGTGGCATACACAATGTCCCCATATGTGGCTAGTTTGTGTTCCAGGGTGCTTTTCCCTATCAGTGCATCGAGTCTTTGGACGATTTTTGCATCCAGTTTCTCCCAATCTTCAGTTTCGTTTGCTCGTGGCAGGTTGAGTTTCAGGCGCCTGGCATCGAGGGCCTGTGCAAATTCCTCATCCGAACCAACAGCGTGGATGTCCTTGGCACTGTGGTTTAAATCCTGGCCTTGGTCTTCCGACGTCTTATCTGCTGATGCAGTGCGCTGCTGCTCATTCAGATGAGTCTTCACACATCCCATCTTTGTTCTGTGGATCTTCATGCCACGGGTGGTAGCGAAACGCTTTCCACAGACACATGGATATTCCATTTGGTCCATGTTCATAGTCCATTTGGGATTTGCAGTCATGATTGGTTGAGCACCGATGGATTCATCATTCTCTCCCCCTTTCGGTGAATCCTGGGAGCATCTTTTCCTTTTATTCTTAGTAGCCACATGTTTAAGGCAAAGTGGGGAGCCAGCCCACAGAGCCCTTGGTTCTGGTCTTTCCCAGTGTCCTCCGGTCTTTCCCGGACGTCCTCCGGCCTATTCCCGGAAGTCAATGGTTTACCCATGCATCAGTAGAAAGAAACTCGTGGAGAGCGTGGCAGCAGAGAGTCCTCAGAAGAGAAGCCCCCTTCAAGCAAGTGTTTCGGCCCTTATCTCCTGACACTCTAGGGGGGTTGGGCCACACCCGGTTCATGACTCCGGATGTCCCTCTGCTGCCCCTTTTTTTTCCAATCTTGGGACGAACCATGGCTGGGATTCGAACCCATGACCCTCTGGACATGCTCATTTTCCACTTAATGACTCGCGCTTTAACCACTGAGCCACAGGGACACCTGATATTTGTAGGGAAATTAAGCCTTATGAAGTTCACTTTTGTTCCTCCTTGACCAGATCCAGCTTGAACACCTCTCTGCCGCTTCTGCCATTGCTTTCAGGGCTCTGTTTTTTTTCCTCCCTGCAACTGAGAGCTGTTTCATGAGGCTGTATGCAGACGTTCCTACAAACCCCCTAGCTCCAATTTCTGCAGTGAGGACGTTGACCTGATAGCCTTCTCTCCTCAGGCTGTTTGCCAGATCAGCATACTTTTCAGTCTTGTAGATTTGAGCTGCCTCCATTCTGTTCTCATATGGCACCGTGAGCTCGATCATAATCAGCTGCTTGGTTGACTTAGAGTGGACTACTATGTCTGGTCTCATGCCACTCTTGCTGGTGATCTCTGGGTGACTCTTCCATTCTGGGAGGTCTGCAGTGCACTCCCAGTCATCTGCCCCGTCCAGCAGACTCTGCCTGCATGTTTCGAGTGGAACTGTTGTTCTTGGCCATGATTTGCTGCCTCCTGCCGTGAAGAATGTTGCGGGTGCTTTTGGAGTCCTGATTTTCCCTTTTGTGGTGTTGGTACTAGCCCAGACTACTTGTACAATCTCTTTGAGCACTTGGTTGTGCCTCCATGTGTACCTTCCTTGAGCCAGGGCTACTTTACATGAGCTTAGGACATGCTCCACTGTTTGTTTTTCATGGCAGAGTGGGCATGCAGGATCGTCTGTTTTCCCCCACTTCACCAGGTTTGCATTTGAGGGCAGAAGGTCATATGCAGATCTGAGAATGAAGCTGATCCTGAGAGGGGCCATGTGCCAAATGTCATTCCAAGTGAGACTTCTTTGGAGTGCATTCTCCCACGTTGTCCATTGCCCTTGCTGGCTCTGCTGGACTGCTTTTTGGAGTCTTTTTTGGTCTTCTTCTTTTCTCATCTCCTGAATCATCATGTCTCTTTTGGCTTTTCCTTTGGCCTTTGACCACCATTCAGTTTTGGTCACCCCCAGTCCTTGTCTGTTGGTCTGTGTGTGTCCTGTTATTTCTCTGATCTTGAGACTTTCTTTTGCAGAATCCATCGCCTCTTGAACTTTCCATTTTCTGCCTGTCTTCAGCTGGGGCTTGATTGCTTCTACCACCTTGTCTCCTGAGTCCTCCAGCATGCTTTGAAGTCTGATCTTCCCTGCTTTGTATTCCTCCAGGATGGATTTCAGTGGTAGTTTCAGCTTTGCTTGGCGACAGTACAGCGCTATGTCAGTCAGACAGGGTGGGACACCAAGCCATTTCCTTGTGAACTTGTTGATTTTGGCTTCCATTGCCTCCACTATGCTGGTGCTGATGTCGTATATCATCAGAGGCCATAGGAGCTTTGGTATCAGCATGAACTGCAGACACCAGACCTTGTATTTGCCAGGGAGCCCACACTGGTCAATGGTCTCCAAGCCTTCCTCCGCCATCTGCTTGGTTTCTTTTGCTCTTTGTGTGTCTTTCAGCGTATCATCATACCATCTTCCAAGGCTCTTGACTGGTTCTTCTGTGACTGTTGGAATGGCCTGGTTGGCAACACTGAAGACCACAGATCCGGCCACTTTTCCTTTCCTCAGTGAGAGACTCCGTGATTTCTTTGGCTTGAACTTCATTCTGGATGAGGCAACTATGTCGTCCAGCCTCTCCAGCACATGACGTGTCTCGTCTTCTCTGGATGAAATCACTGTAGTGTCATCCATGAAGGCCTTGAGAGGAGGCATCTTGTATCCATCGCCAAGGTCTGTTTGTCTCGCGTTGTTTGTTGCTGCTTTCAAGATGAGTTCCATTGCCAGCACGAACAGTATTGGGGAAATTGCACAGCCCATTGCAATACCCACTTCCAAGTTGATCCAGTCTGTTGTGTACTCCTTGGTAGAGAACCGCATTGAGAAGCCATTGAAGTACTTCTTGAGCATGTCGCGGATGTTCTTTGGCACATGGTACATCTCAAGAGCCAACTGTATCATCTCATGGGGCACAGATCCATATGCGTTTGCCAGATCAAGCCACACTACGTCCAGATCTCTCTTTTCTGTTTTTGCTTTTTGGATTGCGTCCCAGATCATTGTGGCGTGTTCTACACAGCCAGCCACGCCTGGGATGCCACCTTTCTGGACTGACACATCCAAGTACTTGTTTTCCATCAGGTACTTGGTCAGCCTTGCTGCCATGACAGAGAAGAAGATTTTCCCTTCGACGTTCAGTAGTGATATTGGCCTGAACTGGCTGATGTCACTTGAGTTTTGCTCTTTGGGGATGTACACACCATCTGCCGTCATCCACTGGCCGCTGATCTTCTGGTTTCTCCAAGCCGATCGCAGCAGCCTGTGGAGCCACTCCAGCACCTTGGGACATTTCTTGTAAAGCTGGTAAGGTATTCCGTTTGGCCCTGGTGATGATTTGGCTCTGGCTTTGTCGACCACCTTCTTGATTTCCGCCAACGTTGGAGGCTTGCCATTGAACTGTTCCTCAGGGTTGGTTGGCCACACCAGACCTTGAATGTCGAGTGGTGCTTTGCTCTGTGGGTCAGAGTATGTTTTCCTCAGATGCTGCTCAAAAACTCCTTTGTCCACACTTAGGGTCCCAGATTTTGGCTGCTCAAACAGCGTTCTGGCAAACTGGAAGGGGTCTCTGAAGAAGCGCTCTTGTGTCTTCTTCTTTTTGCTCTTCCTCTTCCTCGCAGATTCCGCTTTGCTGAGGGCGCTGTGTTTTTCTTTCAGGTCTTTCCACAGTTTTTCCAAGCCTTGTTTTTCAGCTGGCAATGCGGTCTTCATTTGCATCTTGAGGTTTTTCTTTTGGACCCTGATCTTGTCCATCTTTTCTTGGCGTCTGGATTTCTTTGGAGGTGTTTTCTCTTTGGGTAGTTTTGCTCCATAGGCGTCTCTACATGTGGCATACACAATGTCCCCATATGTGGCTAGTTTGTGTTCCAGGGTGCTTTTCCCTATCAGTGCATCGAGTCTTTGGACGATTTTTGCATCCAGTTTCTCCCAATCTTCAGTTTCGTTTGCTCGTGGCAGGTTGAGTTTCAGGCGCCTGGCATCGAGGGCCTGTGCAAATTCCTCATCCGAACCAACAGCGTGGATGTCCTTGGCACTGTGGTTTAAATCCTGGCCTTGGTCTTCCGACGTCTTATCTGCTGATGCAGTGCGCTGCTGCTCATTCAGATGAGTCTTCACACATCCCATCTTTGTTCTGTGGATCTTCATGCCACGGGTGGTAGCGAAACGCTTTCCACAGACACATGGATATTCCATTTGGTCCATGTTCATAGTCCATTTGGGATTTGCAGTCATGATTGGTTGAGCACCGATGGATTCATCATTCTCTCCCCCTTTCGGTGAATCCTGGGAGCATCTTTTCCTTTTATTCTTAGTAGCCACATGTTTAAGGCAAAGTGGGGAGCCAGCCCACAGAGCCCTTGGTTCTGGTCTTTCCCAGTGTCCTCCGGTCTTTCCCGGACGTCCTCCGGCCTATTCCCGGAAGTCAATGGTTTACCCATGCATCAGTAGAAAGAAACTCGTGGAGAGCGTGGCAGCAGAGAGTCCTCAGAAGAGAAGCCCCCTTCAAGCAAGTGTTTCGGCCCTTATCTCCTGACACTCTAGGGGGGTTGGGCCACACCCGGTTCATGACTCCGGATGTCCCTCTGCTGCCCCTTTTTTTTCCAATCTTGGGACGAACCATGGCTGGGATTCGAACCCATGACCCTCTGGACATGCTCATTTTCCACTTAATGACTCGCGCTTTAACCACTGAGCCACAGGGACACCTGATATTTGTAGGGAAATTAAGCCTTATGAAGTTCACTTTTGTTCCTCCTTGACCAGATCCAGCTTGAACACCTCTCTGCCGCTTCTGCCATTGCTTTCAGGGCTCTGTTTTTTTTCCTCCCTGCAACTGAGAGCTGTTTCATGAGGCTGTATGCAGACGTTCCTACAAACCCCCTAGCTCCAATTTCTGCAGTGAGGACGTTGACCTGATAGCCTTCTCTCCTCAGGCTGTTTGCCAGATCAGCATACTTTTCAGTCTTGTAGATTTGAGCTGCCTCCATTCTGTTCTCATATGGCACCGTGAGCTCGATCATAATCAGCTGCTTGGTTGACTTAGAGTGGACTACTATGTCTGGTCTCATGCCACTCTTGCTGATGATCTCTGGGTGACTCTTCCATTCTGGGAGGTCTGCAGTGCACTCCCAGTCATCTGCCCCGTCCAGCAGACTCTGCCTGCATGTTTCGAGTGGAACTGTTGTTCTTGGCCATGATTTGCTGCCTCCTGCCGTGAAGAATGTTGCGGGTGCTTTTGGAGTCCTGATTTTCCCTTTTGTGGTGTTGGTACTAGCCCAGACTACTTGTACAATCTCTTTGAGCACTTGGTTGTGCCTCCATGTGTACCTTCCTTGAGCCAGGGCTACTTTACATGAGCTTAGGACATGCTCCACTGTTTGTTTTTCATGGCAGAGTGGGCATGCAGGATCGTCTGTTTTCCCCCACTTCACCAGGTTTGCATTTGAGGGCAGAAGGTCATATGCAGATCTGAGAATGAAGCTGATCCTGAGAGGGGCCATGTGCCAAATGTCATTCCAAGTGAGACTTCTTTGGAGTGCATTCTCCCACGTTGTCCATTGCCCTTGCTGGCTCTGCTGGACTGCTTTTTGGAGTCTTTTTTGGTCTTCTTCTTTTCTCATCTCCTGAATCATCATGTCTCTTTTGGCTTTTCCTTTGGCCTTTGACCACCATTCAGTTTTGGTCACCCCCAGTCCTTGTCTGTTGGTCTGTGTGTGTCCTGTTATTTCTCTGATCTTGAGACTTTCTTTTGCAGAATCCATCGCCTCTTGAACTTTCCATTTTCTGCCTGTCTTCAGCTGGGGCTTGATTGCTTCTACCACCTTGTCTCCTGAGTCCTCCAGCATGCTTTGAAGTCTGATCTTCCCTGCTTTGTATTCCTCCAGGATGGATTTCAGTGGTAGTTTCAGCTTTGCTTGGCGACAGTACAGCGCTATGTCAGTCAGACAGGGTGGGACACCAAGCCATTTCCTTGTGAACTTGTTGATTTTGGCTTCCATTGCCTCCACTATGCTGGTGCTGATGTCGTATATCATCAGAGGCCATAGGAGCTTTGGTATCAGCATGAACTGCAGACACCAGACCTTGTATTTGCCAGGGAGCCCACACTGGTCAATGGTCTCCAAGCCTTCCTCCGCCATCTGCTTGGTTTCTTTTGCTCTTTGTGTGTCTTTCAGCGTATCATCATACCATCTTCCAAGGCTCTTGACTGGTTCTTCTGTGACTGTTGGAATGGCCTGGTTGGCAACACTGAAGACCACAGATCCGGCCACTTTTCCTTTCCTCAGTGAGAGACTCCGTGATTTCTTTGGCTTGAACTTCATTCTGGATGAGGCAACTATGTCGTCCAGCCTCTCCAGCACATGACGTGTCTCGTCTTCTCTGGATGAAATCACTGTAGTGTCATCCATGAAGGCCTTGAGAGGAGGCATCTTGTATCCATCGCCAAGGTCTGTTTGTCTCGCGTTGTTTGTTGCTGCTTTCAAGATGAGTTCCATTGCCAGCACGAACAGTATTGGGGAAATTGCACAGCCCATTGCAATACCCACTTCCAAGTTGATCCAGTCTGTTGTGTACTCCTTGGTAGAGAACCGCATTGAGAAGCCATTGAAGTACTTCTTGAGCATGTCGCGGATGTTCTTTGGCACATGGTACATCTCAAGAGCCAACTGTATCATCTCATGGGGCACAGATCCATATGCGTTTGCCAGATCAAGCCACACTACGTCCAGATCTCTCTTTTCTGTTTTTGCTTTTTGGATTGCGTCCCAGATCATTGTGGCGTGTTCTACACAGCCAGCCACGCCTGGGATGCCACCTTTCTGGACTGACACATCCAAGTACTTGTTTTCCATCAGGTACTTGGTCAGCCTTGCTGCCATGACAGAGAAGAAGATTTTCCCTTCGACGTTCAGTAGTGATATTGGCCTGAACTGGCTGATGTCACTTGAGTTTTGCTCTTTGGGGATGTACACACCATCTGCCGTCATCCACTGGCCGCTGATCTTCTGGTTTCTCCAAGCCGATCGCAGCAGCCTGTGGAGCCACTCCAGCACCTTGGGACATTTCTTGTAAAGCTGGTAAGGTATTCCGTTTGGCCCTGGTGATGATTTGGCTCTGGCTTTGTCGACCACCTTCTTGATTTCCGCCAACGTTGGAGGCTTGCCATTGAACTGTTCCTCAGGGTTGGTTGGCCACACCAGACCTTGAATGTCGAGTGGTGCTTTGCTCTGTGGGTCAGAGTATGTTTTCCTCAGATGCTGCTCAAAAACTCCTTTGTCCACACTTAGGGTCCCAGATTTTGGCTGCTCAAACAGCGTTCTGGCAAACTGGAAGGGGTCTCTGAAGAAGCGCTCTTGTGTCTTCTTCTTTTTGCTCTTCCTCTTCCTCGCAGATTCCGCTTTGCTGAGGGCGCTGTGTTTTTCTTTCAGGTCTTTCCACAGTTTTTCCAAGCCTTGTTTTTCAGCTGGCAATGCGGTCTTCATTTGCATCTTGAGGTTTTTCTTTTGGACCCTGATCTTGTCCATCTTTTCTTGGCGTCTGGATTTCTTTGGAGGTGTTTTCTCTTTGGGTAGTTTTGCTCCATAGGCGTCTCTACATGTGGCATACACAATGTCCCCATATGTGGCTAGTTTGTGTTCCAGGGTGCTTTTCCCTATCAGTGCATCGAGTCTTTGGACGATTTTTGCATCCAGTTTCTCCCAATCTTCAGTTTCGTTTGCTCGTGGCAGGTTGAGTTTCAGGCGCCTGGCATCGAGGGCCTGTGCAAATTCCTCATCCGAACCAACAGCGTGGATGTCCTTGGCACTGTGGTTTAAATCCTGGCCTTGGTCTTCCGACGTCTTATCTGCTGATGCAGTGCGCTGCTGCTCATTCAGATGAGTCTTCACACATCCCATCTTTGTTCTGTGGATCTTCATGCCACGGGTGGTAGCGAAACGCTTTCCACAGACACATGGATATTCCATTTGGTCCATGTTCATAGTCCATTTGGGATTTGCAGTCATGATTGGTTGAGCACCGATGGATTCATCATTCTCTCCCCCTTTCGGTGAATCCTGGGAGCATCTTTTCCTTTTATTCTTAGTAGCCACATGTTTAAGGCAAAGTGGGGAGCCAGCCCACAGAGCCCTTGGTTCTGGTCTTTCCCAGTGTCCTCCGGTCTTTCCCGGACGTCCTCCGGCCTATTCCCGGAAGTCAATGGTTTACCCATGCATCAGTAGAAAGAAACTCGTGGAGAGCGTGGCAGCAGAGAGTCCTCAGAAGAGAAGCCCCCTTCAAGCAAGTGTTTCGGCCCTTATCTCCTGACACTCTAGGGGGGTTGGGCCACACCCGGTTCATGACTCCGGATGTCCCTCTGCTGCCCCTTTTTTTTCCAATCTTGGGACGAGCCATGGCTGGGATTCGAACCCATGACCCTCTGGACATGCTCATTTTCCACTTAATGACTCGCGCTTTAACCACTGAGCCACAGGGACACCTGATATTTGTAGGGAAATTAAGCCTTATGAAGTTCACTTTTGTTCCTCCTTGACCAGATCCAGCTTGAACACCTCTCTGCCGCTTCTGCCATTGCTTTCAGGGCTCTGTTTTTTTTCCTCCCTGCAACTGAGAGCTGTTTCATGAGGCTGTATGCAGACGTTCCTACAAACCCCCTAGCTCCAATTTCTGCAGTGAGGACGTTGACCTGATAGCCTTCTCTCCTCAGGCTGTTTGCCAGATCAGCATACTTTTCAGTCTTGTAGATTTGAGCTGCCTCCATTCTGTTCTCATATGGCACCGTGAGCTCGATCATAATCAGCTGCTTGGTTGACTTAGAGTGGACTACTATGTCTGGTCTCATGCCACTCTTGCTGATGATCTCTGGGTGACTCTTCCATTCTGGGAGGTCTGCAGTGCACTCCCAGTCATCTGCCCCGTCCAGCAGACTCTGCCTGCATGTTTCGAGTGGAACTGTTGTTCTTGGCCATGATTTGCTGCCTCCTGCCGTGAAGAATGTTGCGGGTGCTTTTGGAGTCCTGATTTTCCCTTTTGTGGTGCTGGTACTAGCCCAGACTACTTGTACAATCTCTTTGAGCACTTGGTTGTGCCTCCATGTGTACCTTCCTTGAGCCAGGGCTACTTTACATGAGCTTAGGACATGCTCCACTGTTTGTTTTTCATGGCAGAGTGGGCATGCAGGATCGTCTGTTTTCCCCCACTTCACCAGGTTTGCATTTGAGGGCAGAAGGTCATATGCAGATCTGAGAATGAAGCTGATCCTGAGAGGGGCCATGTGCCAAATGTCATTCCAAGTGAGACTTCTTTGGAGTGCATTCTCCCACGTTGTCCATTGCCCTTGCTGGCTCTGCTGGACTGCTTTTTGGAGTCTTTTTTGGTCTTCTTCTTTTCTCATCTCCTGAATCATCATGTCTCTTTTGGCTTTTCCTTTGGCCTTTGACCACCATTCAGTTTTGGTCACCCCCAGTCCTTGTCTGTTGGTCTGTGTGTGTCCTGTTATTTCTCTGATCTTGAGACTTTCTTTTGCAGAATCCATCGCCTCTTGAACTTTCCATTTTCTGCCTGTCTTCAGCTGGGGCTTGATTGCTTCTACCACCTTGTCTCCTGAGTCCTCCAGCATGCTTTGAAGTCTGATCTTCCCTGCTTTGTATTCCTCCAGGATGGATTTCAGTGGTAGTTTCAGCTTTGCTTGGCGACAGTACAGCGCTATGTCAGTCAGACAGGGTGGGACACCAAGCCATTTCCTTGTGAACTTGTTGATTTTGGCTTCCATTGCCTCCACTATGCTGGTGCTGATGTCGTATATCATCAGAGGCCATAGGAGCTTTGGTATCAGCATGAACTGCAGACACCAGACCTTGTATTTGCCAGGGAGCCCACACTGGTCAATGGTCTCCAAGCCTTCCTCCGCCATCTGCTTGGTTTCTTTTGCTCTTTGTGTGTCTTTCAGCGTATCATCATACCATCTTCCAAGGCTCTTGACTGGTTCTTCTGTGACTGTTGGAATGGCCTGGTTGGCAACACTGAAGACCACAGATCCGGTCACTTTTCCTTTCCTCAAATTGCGTTTTAGTTGTTCTCTAATATTCTAGTTCAAACTCGAAGGAAGGTTTCACCGGTAAATAAGTATTCTTTTTTACCCAGAGAAAATGTGTGATGGTAATGTATTGGAATGATAAATCAAATGAACGAACGAACGAACGAACGAACGAATGAAATCTTTTTATCAGTATAGGCAATGGCCCCCTTCTGATAGGGGTACAGTTTAAGAATAGATATTCATGCAACAAGGCAATATTACATCGTCTGACAAGAAGTAGCCGACAGAAAAGCATATCATATATGTACAGTAACTGTAACGGCTAAGTTCATTCAACTGAGCAAAATTGGGCGCCTCCTAAAGGCTTTGTATAAGTATATGCAAATGTTCTTTAAAACTCCTTCATTTTGATTTGCCATAAGTAAATCAACTCGAAATGAATAAGGGTCTTCACAGAATTTTCTTGACACGTATTCACGCCGTAAATCCAGAAGATTAGAATGACAAATCAATCCCAAGAAAGACTCAGGTCAAGTGCCTGTACTTCCCATGCCCAGCTCCGGACAAAACTAAGCAGCTTCCCTCCAAATCTCCCCTCTTTCAAGCCTAGCACATCCTTTCTTCTGCAGACTTCAATCGTGGTAGAATAAACTTTTTAATCAAATCTTAAGCTGTTCTTGCCAGTGTTGTTCTGAGCAAGTGACACTAACAAAGAGCATAACAGATCTGTTTGTGAATAGAGTAAAAGATGGGGAAATACGTGGTTATAATAGATGAAGGACGCCTGATTAAGTGAATACTTATTAACACGTTTGCAAAGGCAAACAGGCAAATAATATGCAAAAGTGGCATGGTACATTGGCGTGAAGAAATGAGGACTGCAGTTTTGGAAGCAGTGGTGGTATTGGGCAGAGGGGTTGGAAGGGGTGGGAGTTGGGGGGGGGGGAAGAGAGAGAGAGAGAGAAGGGGGAGGAGGGGAGGAGGAAGAAGGACGGCTTGAATTATGAAATTGGTCTCATACATATTCTCTCTTTATCCCAGCATTTCATGCACTGAAATCATGAAACGTCCATGTATTTCATTGTATTTCTTTTTTTTTTTTTTTTTTCGTTTAAAGTAGAAGGGGTTGATGCACCACGCACCAGATGGATGGACTGAAGAGTAGTACATAGACAAGTTCAACATACAGATACAGGTGTTCTTCTTTCTCAGTCCATACTGCCTGCAAACAGCAAACTACAAGAGTAGTTGCATTTCCTTTGAATGACAAATGTGGTCCAGTGTGCCTTCAAATCCATGAATAGTGGGAAGGCGCGTTGTTTTGAGGGAGAAGGCAATTACAAATAAAACTGAATGATATTTTTCATTAAACTTAAGCAGGTAAGTGTGTCTCAAAGTCGGCACAATATGACTTAAGGGCTGGACTAAGCTGTGAATTTGTTTTAACGAGGGCTGGTATTCTGAGAAATGTTACATGCAGCATTGAGTTTGTGCCTTATTTGTAACTGTGGTTTGGAACCAAAATGCTGATTGAAGTGCAAGGGCAGTAGCCTAGAGTTGTCTTACCGTCTTTCCATCGATTAAGAAAAAAAACGCCCGTACAGGCTGAAGTGCATGGAAACGAGGCTTCCGATGAAATGGCGGATGTTCGAAGCTGACCCAGTTTATCGATCTTAGTGCGTTCTTAGTAACCACCATGAAGAAGTTTTTCAAAAACTTAGGAAAGAAACATCCAGCAAGAAGTGGAGGCCCTCCTCCTGAAGGTTCACCTAAATTAGACAACAGGTCCACAGCTTCGCTCGTTATTGGTTATGATGTTCGAGAAAAGGAACTGGGAAAACTGCATAAAGCGGCTTGGCTGGGCGATGTCGCCAAAGTTCAGCAGTTGGCCAAGAAAGATTCCAGCCCTATCGACAAGGAAAAAAGGTCAGTGCGATTATAATGAAAATGTTGCAAGTGTTCACAATAGGTTTACTTATTTGTTTATACGGATGTCAAAGAAATTTGTTGTTATACATGATAATGAGCTACTTGGCACCACGGTTCCAGAAACTTGATGCAAATACCAGAAACATGACCGGGCATGATTAGTGACAGCAGGAGTTACTTTTCTTTTGATCAACATCTGTTTGAAGCTCTGCCTGTGAACGGTTCTTCAAGATGTTCATTTTGATCATTTTCGGGGTTTGGAAACCTAACAGCAAAGCAGGCAATTAGATGATAAAGTTGATTTTGTGTCACCAGCACACACAGGGACACACACACGCATGCATGCACGCACACACACACATGCGCACACACACACGCATGCACACACACACACACACACACACACACACACACACACTTGCATTTATACAGACACTCACTCGCATGCACACATCGGACACACACAGATGCTGACATGCTCAAAGTGTTTACCGAAAATGAAAGAAAAGGCAGGAGGTGGGGGGTGGGGAGGGATGCTCAGATCAAAGTGAGAGGCTCAGAAATTTATGGTCAAACCTGTGGAAAAACTATGATTGTAGGATAGGTAGGCTTAAAAGTGAACAACCCAGTTGAAGGGACCAGCGCAAAGTGCATACTGTGCAGAAAATCCTAGATGCATGATTGGTCAAAGTGTGTCACACTTTCCTGGAAGTTATTCTGTGTTGCAGTCATAAACTTTCATCTGAGCACTCCTTTTTTATGTAGAAAGTGTGTTTGAAATGCCATGGGTGCCAGAGACAACAATTCAAAAGCTGAAAAGGGAAATAAAAAAAATCGAAAGAGCACCAAACAGACTAGTATGCAGATTATGACTCTTTTTTGTTTTTACACACATACAAACAACAACAACAACAAGAACAAGAACAACACACACACACACACACACACACACACACACACACACGCATACACACACACACACACACACACACACACACACACACGCATATGTACAAACACACACAAAACAATTACAAACACAAGTGTATGTATCGAGTGTCCTGAGCATTTGTACGGCATCATTCGCAGTTAGACTAGCAACTATCATCAAAATAGTACATGGTCTCTTTGTGAACGACATTAATTTCCTGTTTTGTGTCAAAAGTATGATTTTTGACCTGTGCTGCACACATTTTCTTTAATGCTTCCAATTCTAAAGCATAATTCACTCAATAGACTCGATCAAATTTATAAGCTAGCTGATGCTATGTTAGATACAGTGCATGAAGAGCTTAGCTCTAGTCAGGCAGTCAGAGAGCAAGCACAAACTTGGTCAGCTTAACCGTGACTTGGGGCTTATGTTGGCAGATAGAAGGACAAAGTGGGTTTCTGATTGGCTCTTAAAACTGATTATTCACTAAGGTATCGGAACAGTGTAGTAAACAAAAGGGCAGTCATGAAATTCATGGTGTTAGATGTTTTGTGGTAGGGTAGCATGCAAACCATTCAAAAATCCATTGTGTTCGCATTTAGGATGAAAAATTTAGTGTGGATGGTGTTATAATATGTTTATAACTGTTGCTTTAAAATGACCAACAATGTTTTTGTTGCATTTGAAGTTCTATAAACAGCCAGTGAAGAATGCATCCAAAATCTAGATTTATTCTGTTGCTGAGATTTTATTCTTTGAATTCACAGTAGGAACATTGACTGTACAACTACTGCTACCCCTACTACTACTATTACAATGAGGACAAAGAGGTAGAAACATTTTTTGACACTATGTTCTGAATGTATGCCTGTCTCTTATGTGCAGGATGTATATGAATTCAGTCTGTTATTTTGTGTGCATATTTGTGTTTTAAATCCGAGAAAACATGCATAAATCAAATGAATGTGTGTGTGTGTGTGTGTGTGTGTGTGTGTGTGTGTGTGTGTGTGTGTTTGACAGAGAGAGAGAGAGATCATATAATTTAAAGTATATTTTTATTGTAACAATACTCTTGTGAGCTTTACAGTAAAACTAGTATTTAGTGTAAGAGTACAAATAATGCGGTTTTCAAAAAAAGGAAAAAAATTATGTAAACTTTTTGTAACTATGCACACTTGAGTTTTACGGTAAAACCAGTGTGTAGTATAATAATACAAAGAAATTTGCTTAGAACAAAAATCATCATTATGAATACGTCCACGAGTGTGTCCTTGTGCACACAAGTAGCTGATTTGTGAGGATATTTTTAAGGGTACATTGAACTTGTGTGTGTGTGTGTGTGTGTGTGTGTGTGTGTGTGTGTGTGTGCGCGCTTGCATGCGCACACATGTGTTCATGTGTATGTGTGTGTGTGTGAGTGTGTGTGTGTGTGTGTGTGTGTGTGTGTGTGTGTGTGTGTGTTTCCCTGCGCATGTGTGTTTCTCTGTATGTGCATGTTTCTGTGATTGTGAGGTATGTACATGCCTATTGATATCACATCTATAGGTACATGTGCATATTGATCCACACAGTCAAACACTTTTATGAATTCCGTTACAATATTAGGTTACCTGCTCTGAAAATAAATTTCATCTTCCAATAGGGGGTGGGGAGGGAGCACCCCAAAACCAGGCAAACAAACAAGCAAACAAAAAAGCAATGAAACAGACAAAATCCGGTTTGTTGACTTGCCCATTGTAGTTTATTTTTATTGCTATTAATGTGTTGTTGAGTCTACATAGATTTTTTTTTTTCCTCTTAGCAGCTGTCCACACCATTTTTGATAGAAACTTCATAGGGTAATTAATGCCTTAGAGTATTCACAATTTTTCAGTGCATGACGTCTTTTTCAGGACCCCCTTGCACCTGGCTTGTGCCCAAGGCCAT
>CM065734.1:39292388-39297388 GCA_033310375.1 Conus canariensis | reverse complement strand
TACGATTATCCTGTGTGCATTCCCTGACTCTGGGTCTCAAGATTTACCTCCTTTTTTTTTTGTTGCTTACATAGATGGCCCGCCAACCAACCAACCTACACAGGGCCTTTTCTTGGTAGCTTGCCTGATCAGCACTATTGTATTTCACAGGAAGGACTGGCTCCATTGCATCTGGCTGTGAGAGAAAAGCATGAAGAAGTCTGCCGCACTATCATCAGCTTCAGAGGACAAGTGGACATCGAAGATAACAATTTGAGGTAGTGTGTGTGTGTGTGTGTGTGTGTGTGTGTGTGAGGTCTGTCGGTTTGTCTTTTTTTTTCCCCCAGCTGAGTTATTGTTCTTTTTTTTTTAGTGTGCTGATTTTCTTCTTTTTTTTTTCTTCTTCAGCTGATTTTCTCCTTTTTGCTGCTGGGAATCTTTAGAACACCATCCCAGTTCCATTTTTTTCCCCATCGATAATACAAAATCAAAATGAAAACATGTTGACAATAAATTTGACAGTAGCAAATCTGTTATTGTGCAATGTGAAACAGGTTCTCTAAAGAATGGTTTGTTGTTTTTTTGTCCACCTTTCATCACACTTTCACTCCACCCTACTGCAAACAATTTTTTCCTCTAATTTTATCTTTTGGATGTCGGTATGCTGAGTGTGTACATATGTATTCATGTTGAGTGTTTGCATGTGTGCCGTGTGTGTATGTGTAAATGTATGCGTGTGTGTGCATAGCTGGCCATTTCAGTTCAATATACAGTTGATCAGATAACTTTTTTATGTATAACAGCCTTGCTGCTTGATATATGTTTGCAAGTATGTGCGTGTGTACACATACATTATGTGTGCCAGAGAGTGGTAGGTAAGGGAGGCAGTCGCAGTTTGTTGTGGGAATGATTAAGTGTGAAATGGAGACTGAAACAGATTGCAGTTTTACTGAAAATTGGCCAGAATATGCAGAAAAAGATGCTTTTTGTTTTTGTGTTTGTATGTTTGTGGCATAGTGTGAAATGGTTGTGTCCCTTTCTCTGGTATGGAGGCAGTTTCGGTATGTCATGGCAATACTTCAATGTGAAAAGTTTGTCCCATTCTCAGGTATTATCACACTGAATTATAAACCTTTCCTTCGCAATAGTCGTGAAGAAATGTTGTTGTATTTTGGATTTTCATCCTTTCAAAAGCATGTATATCATGGAAAAGAAAAGGGAAATAATTGAACAAGGAAACCAATTGATAAGGCAGCAAAATCACAGTCATCTTTCGCATTTTTTGTTCTGCAATTTCTTCCTGCCCTTATTGAACTTGTCCATTTTTTAATGAAACAAGTGTACAATCTAAAGATCAATGTTGTCTTTTATGTTGTTTTTATTTGATGGTTTTTATACACTTGTTCCACATTCATTTATACGCTCATAGTTTCCTCAGTTACACAGTAATTTGTGTGTGTAAAATTTGATCCCATTCTTCAGCAGAAGACCCATTATTTCTTCTAATGCGCTAGCATTAGCAGAAGGTGCCATTGTTAAATTCCTTCATATCATCTCTGCGCACAGTTTCCTTTCTTTTTCAGGGATTGCAAGTGGTGCCAGCATCCCAAAACAGTACTACCACTTTATTAGACTATAGTGGGGAATACCCATTACCAACTTTTAGAGCCTCTCCCAGCATTTATCATGTTTCAAGCATGTAATGGAGAAGTGCCAAAATTGTGTGCCGTTTCAAAATCTAGCATGCTGTCTGAAAACACTCTCTACAAAATGGATAAGCAACTGTTAAGTCCATGAAGCATGTGTGTGTATGTGTGTGTTTTCAGTGTGTGGGTTTTTTTTGCATAGCATTTAGTCACAAATTGTAACAATGTAGTATTGTCAACAGGAATCGTAGCGTGCTATGTAGAGAGCATAGGACTGGCAGCATTGCCTCAGCCCTGAGGTGGCCGCTGCATGGTCAGCTAGGCTTTAAACAATGTGACTTTTCTCCAGGTGTAGTCATAGAGACTGGGGGTGACAGGTTGCGGATGTGTTGCAGAACCCCTCTGATGTACGCCTGTCAGGATGGGTCGGTCAACCTGGTCAAGCTCTTCCTGGACCAAGGAGCCAGCACTCTTCACAAGGATGCTAAAGGTGGGCGTGCTGTGTGCGACATGTTCTTTGGTAGATGACAGTATGCAGCATTTCAGGTTCTTTGGGGGTGGCTGGTTTGTACGTGATACTTTATTACTCTTGGGGTGGTTGGTCATGACTGTGTAGTGTTGTATGTTCGTAGTGTGCTCAGCAGGTAACATTTTGACAGTTGTTGCTTTGAGGTTATCAGCAGATGACAACACAGTGACATTGTATGTTTTCAGGGTGATCCGCATCTGGCTATTTTTACATAATATGTTCTCAGAATAGTCGTCAGATGACTATTTCAGGATTGTTGGTGGCAGAGTGTATGTAAAATATTATGTTCTCAGGGTACTCAGTGCATGACTGTCTGACTTACTCTTAGGGTGGTCAGTGGACTATATGTAACATGTAATATTCTCAGGGTGGTTAGGGGGTGGCTTTTAAGTGACATTTAGTGTTTTCAGAGGGGTGGATGGATGACTGTATTTGCAACATGTACTGTTCTTTGGGTGGTTGGTTGGTGGAGGATTGCGTGTGACATTCTGTCATCTCAGGGTTTATTGACCAGTGATTGTATGTGATATTTCGTATTGTACGGGTGATTGTCAAGGTACAATATGTAACATTGATGTTGTCAGGGTGGAGAGGCGTGGTGATTGTATGTGATACAATATATTGTCCAGATGGTTGACAGGGTACAGTATGTAATATTTGATATTGTCAGGGTGGAGAGGCGTGGTGATTGTATGTGATATAATATGTTGTCCAGATGGTTGACAGGGTACAGTATGTAATATTTGATATTGTCAGGGTGGACAGGCATGGTGATTGTATGTGATATGATATATTGTCCAGATGGTTGACAGGGTACAGTATGTAATATTTGATATTGTCAGGGTGGACAGGCATGGTGATTGTATGTGATATGATATATTGTCCAGATGGTTGACAGGGTACAGTATGTAATATTTGATGTTGTCAGGGTGAACAGGCATGGTGATTGTATGTGACATTTCTTGTTGTCTGGATGGTCGACAGGGTACAGTATGTAATATTTGATGTTGTCAGGGTGGTTGTCAGGTAACTGTGTGTAACATGTCATGTTGTCAGGGTGGTTGTCAGGTAACTGTGTGTAACATGTCAT
Organism: Conus canariensis; assembly: GCA_033310375.1. NCBI lineage: Eukaryota > Metazoa > Mollusca > Gastropoda > Neogastropoda > Conidae > Conus > Conus canariensis. The sequence goes on along the minus strand of CM065734.1, from coordinate 39,294,144 downwards.
GTTGTCAGGGCGGTTGTCAGGTAACTGTGTATAACATGTCATGTTGTTGGGTGGTTGTCAGGTAACTGTGTGTCATGTTGTCAGGGTGGTCAGCAGGTAACCATGTGTAGCATGTCATGTTGTCAGGGTGGTTGTCAGGGAACTGTGTGTAACGTGTCATGTTGTCAGGGTGGTTGTCAGGTAACTGTGTGTAACATGTCATGTTGTCAGGATGGTTGTCAGGGAACTGTGTGTAATGTGTCATGTTGTCAGGGTGGTTGTCAGGGAACTGTGTTTAACGTGTCATGTTGTCAGGGTGGTTGTCAGGGAACTGTGTGTAACATGTCATGTTGTCAGGGTGGTTGGCAGGTAACTGTGTGTAACGTCATGTTTTCAGGGTGGTTGGCAGGTAACTGTGTGTAGCGTGTCATGTTGTCAGGGTGATCGGCATTTGATGTTATTGTGGTGGTCAGGCAGTGGACTCCATGTCACACTTTACGCTGTCAGAATGGTCAGCAGATGTCTGGGTGTGTCATTTTAGGGTGACAGGATGGTAGCAGTTAACTGTATGTGACACTATGTTGTCAGGATGATTGACGGATAGCTGTATGTGTCGCTATGTTGTCAGGATGATTGACAGATAACTGTATGTGACACTATGTCGCCAGGATGATTGATGGATAACTGTATGTGACACTATGTTGCCAGGATGATTGATGGATAACTGTATGTGACACTATGTTGTCAGGATGATTGATGGATAACTGTATGTGACACTGTGTTGCCAGGATGATTGATGGATAACTGTATGTGACACTATGTTGCCAGGATGATTGATGGATAACTGTATATGACACTATGTTGTCAGGATGATTGATGGATAACTGTATGTGACACTGTGTTGCCAGGATGATTGATGGATAACTGTATGTGACACTATGTTGCCAGGATGATTGATGGATAACTGTATGTGACACTCTGTTGCCAGGATGATTGATGGATAACTGTATGTGACACTGTGTTGCCAGGATGATTGATGGATAACTGTATGTGACACTATGTCGCCAGGATGATTGATGGATAACTGTATGTAACACTATGTTGCCAGGATGATTGATGGATAACTGTATGTGACACTGTGTTGCCAGGATGATTGATGGATAACTGTATGTGACACTGTGTTGCCAGGATGATTGATGGATAACTGTGTGTGACACTTTATTGTGTCAGGATGGTTGGCGGGTAACTGTATGTGACACTGTGTTGCCAGGATGATTGATGGATAACTGTGTGTGACACTTTATTGTGTCAGGATGGTTGGCGGGTAACTGTATGTGATACTATGTTGCCAGGATGATTGATGGATAACTGTATGTGACACCATTGTATGTTGTCAGGATGGTTGACCGATAACTGTATGTGACACTTCAATGTGTCACAGTGGCAATGGTTGACTGTATGTAACTTTTGCCAGTGGGATCAGCTGATGACTATACCAGTTTATTATGCCAGAGTGGTTTGTGGATGACTGCATGTAACATTTCATGTTGTCAAGATCAGCAGATGACTGTAACTCTTTATGTTGCCAGAGTGGTTTTCAGATGACTGCATGTAACGCTTCCAGCAGATGACTGTAACAATTTATGTTACTGGTGGTTTGCAGATGACTCTGTGTAATACCTCATGTTGTCAAGATCAGCAGATGATTGTAACACTTTAAGTAGCCAGAGTGGTCCGCCATTTACTACATATAACTCTTAACGTCATCAAGACGGTC
>CM065734.1:39112388-39287388 GCA_033310375.1 Conus canariensis | reverse complement strand
TTAAAGTGTGTGTGTGTGTGTGTGTGTGATCAAATAGTTCAGATTGTTGTATTTTTTAACAGTATTTATCTCTTGCAGTGTATAGTAATGTTTTTTTTGTTGTTGTTATTTTCTCTAGATGTGTAAACATAGCTGTAGGTAGTAGTGACAGCATGTTATTTGGGGAAAGTGTTTGTATGAGTGTTCATGCATGTTGGCATCCATGTGTGTGTGTGTGTGTGTGTGTGTGTGTGAGAGAGAGAGAGAGGGGGAGAGAGAGAGAGAAAAAACATCAGTGCAAAAAGAGCTGATTTGTTGTCTCTAGCATTGTTGTGTTCTCATCTTCATTACACATTTATGCACGTGGAAATCATTCTGATCTGTTCTTTTGATTAGCTCATGTATTACTAACACATAGAATCTTCGCTTCTTGTGAACATATCATACAATTAGCTATGAAATGTTGTTAAACATATAAATGTGTCTATCTGGGAGAGTACAGTGAAAATAGAAGATGACAATGTAGGCCTGTTCCCATGTTAACAGGTGGTTTACAGGTGTATGTTTTGCGATTATATGAAAAACTATAGAAGGACAAGTTAGAAGGTCGAGCTCATGGATAGGATTTCACAGATGCCTAACATGTACCTCAACAAGACAACACAGCATGTACAGATCAGAAGGAAATTCTTCATTTCTCTCAGTCAATTTGGTTTGTTTTTTTTTTTTTCTTTTTTTTTTTTTATAGTTCTTATCATAATTTTGATGATGTGGTTGTACCTGTTTGATAAAGTATAACAGAATGTAAACCTTTTTTTTTTTACTTTGTACATTTTCCCATTTTTGTTGTGCCTACATCCCATTCATGACTTGTGTGGGTGTTCCATAACTTTTCATGACTTTGGTTGTTTATGTGTACGTATGTGTGGATGTATAGATACACAAACAACACTGAATGACCACCTGTCTGTACATGTGTACGCATGTCTCTGTAGGATAGTACCTGTGCTTTTGTCTCATTCTTACCTGTGCTTACAAGTACCTGTATTCTACTTGGCATGGGCAGGCCCAAAATGAATGGGAAGCCCTGAGGTCAAAGAGGAGAACTACTCAGCCTCAGTAAGCTTCCTCACTGACATTCAGTCCAGAGTTACCAGTTCATCTGCGTTTTGTTGTCACGTTAGTCTTGTTGTCACTTTAAGAAAAAAACAAGAATTTCTGATGATGACATGTGCGTGTTGTGTCATGTATGTTGATGGGGTGCAGAAGATCAAAAATGAAGTATGAAAAAAATAATAAATCAAATAATGTTTTACCATGCATCAGACAGATCTGTTCTAGAAAAAAAAATAAGTGGAAGATAATGATTTCTTTCCATTGCAAATGGAGTTACCTTTTCTTGGTTTGTGAGTGAAACAAGCAGATCTAGAGAGTCAAATAATTTGTTTGAACCCAGAATAATCATCAAGATATCATCTGTCTGCATTGCAGGTCTCAGACACACTTTTTCACATCCATATTTCAGCATTTTCTCTCTCTGATTGAACTTTTAAGCAAACTGCTGGGGCAGAATTGTTACAGATGTTTCTACCGGTGGCATGTGGGGTCACTCTTGCTATGTAAGCTTTAACACAGATTACTTCCTATGCAGATTTCCAAGCATCGTCTATTACAAGGGTAGTAGTCACCTTGGTAGATTGGCCATAAATACACACATTCATGAACTTATTCCTTGCTGGCAGTTTGTTCCCCTTATTTTAAGGGAAGAAGTGGACCTGGCCAAGTGGACATGTCTTTTTGAAAAAACAAAACAAAAAAAAAAGAAGAAGAAAAATGAGAAAAAAGAAACTTCGAAGAAGGAAAAGAAAACACGCAAGCTTCTGAAAGTCTCTGATCACATTAATAAATGACTCGAAGCAAACAGGAAACAAAAATTTCACACCCACAGGTTTTTTTGCACTGGAATGATCATCATCTATCAGAAATTGAATACAGAAATGAGAGTAATTGTCATAATGGTATCATACACAGCAACTTTTCAGTGATTAAGGTTTCTACTCAGTATGTCTCTGGCAGACTGTGTCCCCTTTTGCCATGTGGGAGTGGTAGGCTGGTACAAAGCAAGCTGTCTACTTGGGAGTTGACATCTTAAGTAACAGTATACCCACACTGTGATCATTGTGCAGAAGCTGCCGGTAATAGTTTCATACAGGTAGTTTTATCACCTGGTGAAAAAATTCCAAAATTTCAGATGGAGTATCAGGTTCTTTGTAGACAAGCAATCTGTAAGGTAGGACCAGTTATGTGTAGCTTTGTGAAGAGAGTTAAAGAAGAAAAAAGATAATCATAAAGCTCAGGTGAGACCAACAGGAAAAAATGTGTCCAGATTCAGGATTTATATGTGTATACATTTCCAGGATAAATTACTTGATTGAAAAGCTTGACGCTTAGCAACCACTGGAAAACCACAGTGAAACTGATTTCAAACATTATATGAAATCACTGTACATCTTTGTCTTCTTTACGGCTCAAAAGTAGTAGATTTTAAGAAATAACCTCAGATTGAAAATAAGATTCATAATCTGTTTTTCAAACTTTTTGTTCATTGGGAGACAGAAAACACACCATTTACATTTGACTACTTTTGAGAGGGGAAAGAAGACAGGTGACACTGTCTTTTTAATGAGAGACACAAAGAAGACAAGAATGATTGTCAGAAAGTGATATATATGCAAAATGGATCATATTTTATTTAGAAAATGCTTGTATTAACATTTGTAGTCATCAGTAGATAATGGAAGTGGTGTCGAGGTGACAGGTCTAGTCAGTGTAGTTGGCCTGTTACCTGTTGTGCAGGGGGCGGCAGCTGCCAGGGTGAACCTGGCCAAACTGGTTGGCCACCTGCCGTCTGAGAGTGATGATGGGGGTGAGTGCTTCTTCATTTCCTCTCTAGACTAAATGTCCAGCAAGGGAGATCTGGTGCATGAAGAAATTCCGTGGATCTTTGCTGACTAGGGGCTTTTTTTCCTTTGTTTCTTGCACCTTGTATCCCCTTCTTTCCATCTTCCTGCTGTGTGGCCTCAAGTGAAGGTCTGGATGGGCGTCCTCCACAACAGAGAACGACAGAGCAGTGTGATGATAGCGATGATGGTGATGATGAATGTCTCGTAACAGTCGGTGGTAGGGGGTGTTGTGATGGAGGCTGGGGCATTCAGGGATCTCCACAGTCCTTTGTCCTCAGTCATGTGCAACAGGCTAGAGGTGGAGCCTTCCTGTCCTTTTCATTGCCTGCTTCTGGGATGTCTACCCTCCACTGTACCCTGTATGACGATCCTGGACATGGACTTGGCAGAAACATGGTATGTTATGTTATCAGAAATATGTAGGAAGAAACTCTAGGGAGAGCTTGACAGCAGAAGGTCCCCAGAGAAAAAAAAACACCTCAGACAAGCGTTTCGGCCCTGAACTCCTTACACTTTATTGGGGCCAGGATACATCCAGATCATGACTCCCAGATGTCCTCCTGCTGCCAACTTTTTTCCCCCCTTGTTTCCTGGGGCTGCCAGGATTTGAACCGACAACTTTTGGATAGGTGGGCATCTCAAGGCATGCCTTTTTTAGATGGATGGCTTACCCACATTGTTTTTGATCCAACTGGAACTCTTTACCAGCTGGCTCTGCCACTGCCTTCTTGCCTGAAATCCTGAGCTGTTTTATGAGGTCATAGGCTGAAGAGCCTAAAACCCCCTTTGCTCCAAGGCCTATGGCAAGGACTTTGGCCTGGAAGCCTGATTCCCTCAGTCCTCTATGTTGCCTATCTTAGGTCTGCTTCTGAGATGTCTGCCCTCCACCATATCCTGTAGAGTGGTCTTGGACAGGGACCTGTCAGAAACCAGCCACTACCATGTGTGCTTATGGCAGAGATAATTGTTAAGAGAGATAGGTGTCTGCAAGCATGTGTATTGTTAACTTACTGTTTGACGTAGTCAGGTATCATATGTTGTAGACAGGCAAAGAATCTGAAGCATCTTAGGCCAAACGCCTGGATTTTTTGCCTTGATCAGCTGTTTGTGTCCACTTCTTGCATCCAGAGAGAAGAATGGATATCGCAAACATATTTCCCTTTCGGTTTTACCTCAATTATCAAGCACTTGAGCTGTTGATTGATATGATAAAATCGGTTGACAAGGAAAATCAGAAAGGCAACAATGTTCTGTGCTGCCTCCGTAGCTTGGCTGTTGTCAAGGTTTCAGGAGTGGGTAGATACAGTGCAAAAGGATGATGACGTAGACATAAAATTGATATGCCTTCTTGTTTTCAACCGTGTTTGGTCCATGAATCTGTGAATCAGTCTCTGTTAAACACACCTGGTCAGCCAATGAAATTCGTGCAGATGTTGCTGCTGTATGTCCTCAACAAAATGTCAGCGTGCACATTTGCACTGACTGCTCTTTACCACTTTCTTGAAATTGTTCAGTCGTAAAGATTTTTATTCCTAATCCTGAAAACTTCGTAGGAAAAGTACAGTGAACCATGCTTGCTGTCTTGCAGACAGTGAAAGTGTGTGATATGCATAATTTTGGGCTGCTACTTTCAATACAGGTATATTTGCATTGTTCACAGATGGCTTTTCCAGAGCAGACAACAATCCTATAAAGGGCCAGTCTCTTTGATCTCCCCACATTCCATCTTCCATCGCATGCGGCCCATACATACTGACTCATGTTCTTAGGGTAGTTAGGTGCAACGGATTCCTTACAGTTATTTGTTCGTTTGTTTGTTTTTGTGTGTTTTTATAACTGCCATTTTCCCCTTCTCTGAACATCCGTTCATACTTCTGATGCTCCAGCATTCCTTTTCTCTCTAGATTTGGACTGGCTTTTGCAAATATCTTTGAAACAAGGATTCACACTAATGTATAAGGTCACTTATACCGCATGGAAAGCTAATAAGGTTGGAAAAATCTTGGGAGTCTGAGGAAACAAAAGTTACAGCACGCACGCAGGCATGCACACAGAATTATTATATTACCTGACAAATAGCCTTGCAAAATTGACCATCAGTATTGCTGACGGACTGCTCAGCTTACTGAAAGTCAATGCCTGAAACTCCTGATCTGAATTATGGGCAGTGACTTACACTGTGGTATGAAATGATTTAGTGGAATGAACTTTTATACTGTAACTTGAAAATTTTTAGAGATGACATTATAGATCAGAGACTCAAATAAAATGATGATAATGATGCAAAGGTTGGCATACCTTGATGTGCATGCGTACGTGTGTCTGTATGTGTGTGTGTTTTTTTTGTGTGTGTGTGCATGTGCGTGTGTGCATATGCGTGCGTGCGTGCCTTTATGCATATGTGAGAGTGTGTGTGTGTGTGTTCATGTGTGCGTGCATGCCTGACAGATGGAGGGAGGACAGGTAAGGGGAAAGAGGACAGCTTGTGGAATGGCGGTGCAGGCATCACGCCCAAACGCTCCTCTTCCAAGTCCTATCAGTCGGACATCTCCCAGGATGACAACTCGTGGGAGGCGGCTGACTCTCCCGTCTCCTCTCGCCGGAGTGCTGTGCGTGTGTCCTTCAAAGGGGATCAGGAGCTGTCTGAAGTGCATGATATTGTAAGTGGTTGTCAGTAAAGTCCTTTGGTAGAGCACCATTCATTCAATGGTTAAGCAAGTTCCCACTGGACGTGAAATTCTTAGGGTTATCTTGACCCTTTGGCTACAGTTTGAGGGCTGTTTTATCATTTCAGAGAGTTGGGGTCAGTGGATTTTTTTTTGGTAAAAGTGGGAAGAAAGATGAGGGCAGGACTGTGGAGGTGAGGTCAGCCATCAACACTTTGTGAAGTTTTCAACATTGTCAGCTGTGGGTTTGCTAACTGAAGCAGACATAGTTGAGAGTGTAGGTTGAGTCACCTGAACAATCGTTTTTGTCTGCAGCAGACTCAGGTGACCCATACTTTTGCATTTCGGAGCAACTTTTGGAGCTGACAGCTTTTGTGCACGCATAAGGGTAGAGAAGGAAAAAAAAACTCTTGTGGTTTTCCTGTTGTGTAGTCCCTATGTTTATTGCCATGCAGTAAGACTAACAGTCCAGCATATTTGATTTCAAAAATAGTGTATGTCACAATGAGGCACAGAGTGATATTTTTTATGCATCAGGTTTGTCGTTGCTGTTATCTCATGATGACATATTTCAGTTTTCAAAATGTCCAGATTTTGTAAATTTCTGCAATTTGTAGAAAATCATTTATGTGAATTCAACAAGGAAAAAGTAGTGAAAGTTACACCTGGTTACTGTACTCTGTACTTCGTTTGTATTGTTCATCAGCAGTTGCACTCAGAAGAATCAAACAATTTTTCTGTTTATGTTTCCTTTGTGATATGGAAGTGTTCAGTATTGAATCCTTCACCTTTCACAAGTTCTGTCAAAAAAATACACTGTTTTCAGGTATAGAAAAGAACTGCATATAATGGTCTGAGTAGTTTGTATTAAACCTCAAAATGTGAATGAAAATATTCTGCATTCTGCTTGTGTGTGGGTGGGATCTGAACTTGAAACTTCATTACACTGATTTTTTTGTTTCAGCCATTCTCTAAGCAAATGAAGATTCTTCTCCAGCACTCTTCTTATTCTTACTTGCTTGCAAATGGTTTTTACCTTTAGTATTTCATGCTCACGTGCAGAATATTTTCTAACCTTCAGCATTTTGTCAGTTGTGCACCTGGAGTTCTCAGATGTTAGCAGTTTCTAGACATCAACCCTGTCATTAAAAAAAAACTTTCAAGTTTGATGATAATGCAGTCAACTGTATATTTAGCAGAGAGATGTAAAAAAAACAAAAACAAAACAAAAAAAAACGGGGGTTATTCTCTTGTGTCCAGTGTGTTTCCTTTCATGAGTTACCAGCTAGAGACCTCAGTGTCGTTCTGTCGGCTTATCCAGTGCTTGTGTGGCATGACCTCCATGCCGCCTGTTCCGCCTTTTCCATACACAGCCATACCCAGGATCATCCCATCACTGCCTCAGTACTGGCTGAATACCCAGGGTCATACCCAGGGTATACATACCCATACACAGCCATATCCAGGGTCATCCCGTCACTGTCTCAGCACTGGCTGGCCTCAGGGAGCAGTCACTGTCTGGGGGACAGTTCAGTCGACAGATGGTTGAACAACTGTTTGTCCAATCACCATGACTGCAACTGTTTGCCGGGCGTCCGTTTTTCAGTGTAATAGGCAAACGACCATGGTTCATTGAACTTCATGGTCACTGGACATCACAGCGCTTCCATGTTACTGTTTTTGGTAACAAACGACCTCAGCATCCCCACCAGAGACGGTGGTTCATTACACAGAATACCACTACCTTTGTTCACTCACACACACATGCACAGCCAATAGAGGGGCAGTATAACTGGCAACCTTCTTGAATTTTTTTGTTAATTTATCTATGTTTTCAAGTTCTCTTTCGGAAACAGACGTGATTGAGAATAGTACCATGCTCTTTCTGCTGTTCATGTGGGCATGTTAAAAGTAATCATTATATGTTGTTTGTTGAGGAAGCAGCATCATCATACATCAGTCTAAAAAAAAACTCCATGGCCAGAGTAAATCCTCAGAATTTGGGCTGGCATGTAGATTGACAGTCTCTGTTTTGTGTTGTTTTCAACAAAAGAACAAAAGTTAATGAGATTTACCCAAGCAAAGCAGCATTTTCAAATTCATTGAAAAAAAAAAGATTGAAAGTCTCTGTTTTGTGTTGTTTTCAAGTTTAAGAAAAAGGTTAGTGAGATTTACCCAAGCAAAGCAGCATTTTCAAATTCATTGAAAAAAAAACAAAAGTCCTGCATGCTTTGTTTTGTGTGCAGACAGCCACAGAATCTGAGGGGGAATCAGACCACTATACTGTGATTCCTGATTCAGCGGTGAGTTCAGTGACGATCTTTTCTTTTGCTTTTTTTCTCTGCTTATATGGTTTCCATGTAAACAGCAGTAATGATGCAGGTAAAAAATCTGATGTGTGTGTATGTGTATATATGTGTGATGTGCCTGGTTGTATGTTTCTGGTATATTTATCAACTCGCTTGGTCAAACTTTATGGATGTAATTTAAAATGTCTAGTTTAGAGTCTCTGAGAGCATCATCCCATGCTTCCTGAGCAATCATGTTTGTGTGGTGAATTGAGGAAATACAGTTTTGGATCAAGATTGTGATTTTACTTAAAATCAAGCAAGTTTTTTTTTTTTTAAATTAGATAGCTTTTGCAACATGCCTGTGACTGTGTCTGTATGTCTGCAAACAGGAGTAACAGCAATTCTGATGTCTTAGTTGTTGTGTTTGGGCCAGTACTTCTGTTAAATGTCCTTTGATCGCCAGCTTGATTCCTTAGCCTTGGACTGAACACCTTCAGATTTTTTGTGTGTAATGTCATGCAGTCATCAACCTTTTATTTGTTAAGGACGAGCAGTGATTGTTTATCCAAAATATTTTGTTTTTTGAATGTTAGATTTGGGTGCTGATCTGATACTTGTATGTTAATACTGGTGGTTGAAGCAGCTGTGGTCTGTCTGCAGCCTGCAGTTTGTCTCCTGCTTGGACGTTGTCAGTTAACTTAAGTTAATGACTCGAGAATGTCACATTTGCACTTGTATGCAAGTGTGCATCTGTTTGTGTGTGTTGAGGTGTGAAAGAAGTCCAGTATAATGTGAGTGTTGTTTATTTCAATTGTTCTTGCAGAACTTGAAAAGCAGTCTGTCTGTCTCTCTGTAACAAAAAATTCAAGACATTCTCTATTACATAAAGAGGTAGTTAACATGTTAAACTGGGTGGAAAACTACAGATGTGGGAGGGGATGAGGAGGGTTGTCGCAAGATAGGTCGGGGTAATTGGCTAAGAAGTCAGGATGATTGGCTCTGAAAGGTTCAGGGTAACGGGCACAGAGGTTATTGTAATGGAAACAGACAGTTTAGGACAGTGAGCACAGACAGATGGGGTAATGGGCACAGACAGATTGGGACAACGGGCAGAGAGAAGTTGGAGTTATGGGACAAAGAGGTTGGGGTAGGAGCACAGAAAAGGTTGGGCAAAGGGCTCGTTCTCGGAGGGTCTGAGGTTGTTTTAACCATGTACTGTACCATCACAAGATGTTTTCATCAAATATCCAGTTTTCATGAGGATATTTCTCCTTTTAGCAGAGACTTTTATCTTTTAGGTTTACAGGGGCTGTGTTGGAGATCAGTTATTTTCTTTTTTTTTCCAAGACAGAGTGTTGTGTTGTATTTCTACTTTTTTCTTCCACCCCAATAATTTTAAGATCGTGAACATTTAGTTATATCAGAAATGGAGAAATACATCATCTCTTTTTTTTTTTTCTCTCCATTTTTTCTTGTATAAATGGGTTTACAGTGTCTGACACTGACAGCAGGAGAGATCACATATCCTCTATGCACTCTGAGCCACCGTGTGGTGAATGGTAATATGAGAAAGACAAATGACGGGGTCCACATCCCTGATTGCAGGTGCTGACAGTAAGAACTTGTAAAGGGAGGAGGTAAGAGCGGGGCAGAGGTGTCAGGAGGACTAGAGTGTGAAAAAGACTGTGGTGTATTTAAAACAAGAAAAAAAGACCATGATAGAATGGATATGGGCATCTTGGTTCTGGGCTGGATTGCGGAATGGGAAGGCGCTTCTTTGAGTTGGTTTTGTCCTAACGGCTGGTTCTGAAGGGTGTGCGTGTGCTGTGTGCTGGTATGGATAGGTGTGTATCTGTTTGTCTGTCATATGTCTGTCCATCTGGGTAAAGGTAAATGTGTGTGTGTGTGCGCGTGTGCATGTGTGTGTGTGTGTGTGTGTGTGTATGTGTGTGTGTGTGTGTGTGTGTGTGTGTGTGTGTGCACGTGTGTGTGTGTGTGTGTGTGTGTGTGTGTGTGTGTGTGTGTGTGTGTGTGTGTACTCTTTTTATTGGGAGAAAGATAAGCATAACACACCTTTATCGCATTGTACTAGCGTCGATGGATAGCAGAAAGGACCAAATTATGTGCTCATTGTTGCTGATTTACATGGGAGATAATTGGAAGTTGTCTTTAATTATGGACTCTAAAATCACAATGTCTTTTGGATACACTTTATTGGTTGCCACTAATGTCTCAATGCTTGGGTCCCTCTCTGACAGTTATTCATGCTAGCACAGACATGTTTAACACTTGGAGAATAAAAGCTGTTCAGGAGATGTGCATGGACGTTATTTCATTAATGTTAATTTATAGCAAAACTGTTGTAGACAACACGTTATACACACACACACACACACACACACACACACACACACACACACACACACACACACACACACACACACACACTTCAAAGAATTTATCAGTAGCAAAACTATTGTGGGCAACACATTCTATCAGTAATCCTTCTCTCTCTCTTTCTCTCTCTCTCTCTCTCTCTCTCTCTCTCTCTTTTTTGATTACATCCAGTAACATGTTTAAGTAATAGTTAATTCATATGGATGAATTTTTGTGAGGAATTTTTCATTGTATATTGCAGAATGTAACAACTGCAAGAAATCTGTTGTGTTGTGCTTTGTTTTTTAAGGTAGGGCTGATGATAGCATTTTGAATGAAAGTGAAAGCTTTCAGGTTTGGGTAATGATTGCAGTTCACGTTTTTTCCTCGCTTATCCTACCAAACTGTCTACCTGTCTTGGAGAGTGATGAGCGTTGTCAAGAAAAATGAATAGCTTCAAGGGAAGTCACTTACTGAGGTTTAATCATACTGAGCCTGCTTGCTGGGTATGTCAGTGTTAACAATGCTGAGTGATTTTTTCTTGCTTTTCTTTCCTTTTTTTTTTCTTTTTCCTTTCTAACTAATGATTTTAACAAATGTGGAAGACTTTCAAATTTGGATAAGACTTGTAGTTTTTGTCGCACGCACTTGAAGCAAGGGCTGAGTGAGAAATAATGTTTTTTGCCGACTTCCCTTTGATTGGGCGATGGTCAAGTCACGTGTATGTGTGCTGTTATCTCCCCATTATAGCCAGGAGTGGGCGTTAAGGGATACATACCATCAGCCGCTCCTGCCGGTGCCGCTGTGAAGCTTTCATCCGAAAAACAGAGAGGTGAGTGACTTGTCGCTTCTTATACAGTCGATTGTTTGGTCCCGTTGGAATAACAGGAAATCATTCCACACTGCTGTTTTTCCCCCTGATCCTCTCCTGCCCTCTTCCCGCTTTATGCGTGACCCTGATGCTCTTGTTGTTCTCCCTTCCCGGGCTGAATCAGTGATAGGCTCCAGATGAATGGAATGCCCTGTCCTGTTGATCCCCGTATTTGTATTTTTTTAATTTGTTTTGTCATTTGTTCTTGGATTTAATTGTGCTTGCAGTTTAGTTTGCCATACATGCCTACCCCTACGGAACTTCCGTATTTTCTACGGCAATTAAAAAAAAAACAAAGTAGCTACGGTGATTACGGAAATTTATTTTTCGTTACGGTAAAAAGATTTTTCAACAAAATTTACTTAAAATGATCGCGAGTTGAAGCAGACAATGCTTTTGAAAGCAGAAGCAGAAAACTGAATGGTAAAAGGGATGTAAAGCCCCGTCTTCATCAAGCAGACGAATAGCATATGTCTCCAATGGCTTCTGCTATAGAGGAACGTTAAACTCAGTTATTCAAGCAAACGATGCTTGAAAGCGGAAGTACTAAACCGGATATCGCAAGTAATTGAAGTGTCGAGAAATATGGCGTCTAATACAAAGAGAAAGCGAATGGATGTGCCAACTGGTGATGCCGATGAACCTGCATTCAAAAGAAAAAAAGGGATGCTACTGATTTTGAGTCCGTGCTACTGAAATTTGAAATCAGTGCTACTGAAATTCATTTTTAGGGGTAGGCATGTATGGTTTGCGTTAAAGGTAGGCCAAATTTTTTGGACATGGATGATGGAAGTTTATCAAGGTAATGTCATACAAAGAGAAAAAAAAATCTATACGAATAGTTGTGTGAAAACTCCATGAATCAAATTGTGTCATTGATTTGGCAGATAATGGATGCATCACCATCTGATCATTAGAGTTAGCAGCCAAGTCAGCAACAACTAAATGGTTATTCAAGATTTTGATAGCGGCCGCACACAGAGACACACATGCAGATACACACATAGACACAGACACTCACTCCAGCTCTTGCACACTTATACACACTCATACACACACAAACATACGTGCACGCACGCACGCACGCATGCACACACACACACACACACACACACACACACACACACACACACACACACACACACACACACAGAAAAGGACACACACCACTACTAGATCTTTATTCAAATGTTGATGTGAATCACATCAACATTTGAATAAAAATCTAGTATGGTTGTATTTTACCGTGCATGTATCTATTTCCGTGTTGTAGAAGCTTCGAACCAACCATTATGGTCAGCCTCCTTCATACCAATGATCTGGAATTTTGTCCTTAACCATGCAGCTGACTCCACACTTTTTAGTCATCTCACACATTGCCACAGAATTTTTAAGCAAGTGCGGATGTACCCTTGCAGTCTATACAGTATATTGCCACAGAATTTTTAAGCAAGTGCGAATGTACCCTTGTAGTCTACACAGTATATTGCCACAGAATTTTTAAGCAAGTGCGGATGTACATTTGCAGTCTACTCAGCTTTCTCAGTCTTCATTATTGGTCTAGTATGGCCTGGACACTAAACTGTCCACTATCATGTTGAATAGACAGTCATCTGTCACTATTGTGTCATATAATCACACTTGACCTGAGCTGTAGTGAAAAAATGATGTATGGCCAAATTGAGAGACTTTGCAAACAGGATCCATTTTTACAACACCTGTTGTCTTCAAATGGTGTGTACAAAGTTTTCCAAATGTTCTGCTTGGGAATATGTATTGTCGCACTCAGTGGGTCGAACAGGGTGGAACGGTAGTTGACTGGTAACAGTGGACAAATGGTTGGCCCTCAAATGGCAGAATGACAATAAAAAGGTGATAAGCATTCCAGTTTAACTAGGCCTGAAACGGAAAATATTCACACTGTAGTTCCCGGACCTCTCCCACTTCATTTGTCCATCCCTTCAGCCGTTTTAATGCTTTCCTGTCTTGGTTTTGTCATAGTGTATTTCAAACAGTTTTCTTGTCATTTATTTCTTCTTTTTTCCCCTCTATGAATTTTCTTTTTTTTACTGTGTTGGTCACATACCAATTTATTTGCAGTTGAGTACACTGTGTTACAACAACAATGAAAAAAAACCCTGGGTAAATCAAAATTAACAGAAATGGAAAAATTGGTTCATACATTATGATTTGGCTGACCTAAAATTTGGTTAACCTAAAATTCAGGTAATCTGAAATAAGAATACAAACAAACAAAAATATCTTCAGTTCGGGTGAACTGTACTCAACTGCCTTTACCTTTTCAAAAATTCTCATGCAAGGAAAGTTGATAGTGTATGTGCTTCCATCCCAAACCTTGTAATGATACTCCTCATGATGCCTATGTTTAACACATGATTTGACAGGACCTAACAAGACAGGTATGTATCAGCAAAGAGTGACTTGTAGAAGTGTGCTAATTCTGGGTTGGGTGTGTGTTTTTTAACCACTGTTTTTTTTTCTTCTGTGTGATGTAAGATCTCCTTTCTTCCTGATGTGAAAATCGAAGCTGGTGATCATGTGACTTACAATTGTACACCTTCTTTGGATCATGAACAGATAAAGAACAATAATGGAATGTATGATAAAGTGGGGAACATTGAGAGAAAGAAAGAAAAGTGGAATGCTTGTGGCTCTATTACTGATCGTTGGTAACGAAGCCTTTGTCTATACTTCTGTGTTAGAACTAGGTGCAAAGTGAGGCGACTGCAGGTGGAAATCTAAAGAAATTTGAAAAATCATTTATGAGGCTCTGCCGAAAAACATAGGCAATCGAAACATAGACAAACGTGTTTCGTCTTGTGATTCGTTTGCCTATGTATTTTTATGGAGCCTTTTAAATGATTTTTTTAAATTTATACCTCTGTGGTCACTTTTCATTTAACCAAAAATTCTTGATATAAAACACATATCATTTGAGTCGGTGAATTAGTTCTATAAATAATTCTGAAACAAAATTTCAAGAGCATTAACACTGTCAACACAGACCCTCGTTCTGCTCTATGTGCCCAGTTAACAACACTGCAGTCACAGCACTGAAATTCCCTCAGGACACCTGATTTTTACCATGTTTAATTAATTTTCTTTAAAAGCCTAAATGGGACAGTGACTATATTTTTGTACTGTGAAATAGAGCTATCTTTCATCTTCTTAATGATGAATGTTTTTAAAGTCAAAATAAATATTTTGTTGTTTGATTGAGTTGGAAATGACACACTCGAACAAGGAGCACCGATTCAGTGTTTGAAGACGCCAACGGGTTGGTTGCTTTCTCTTGAAATTAACCTATGAAATTGACTACTAGTAGCTTGCTAAGTGGTATGATATGACGTATGAAGGACTGTATCTGTATGCTGACACCACTGGTTAAAAATTCTCCAGGAAATTCGGTCATATTTATTTTTAGAAGACTGTCACTACCATTCTCGCGACATGTCCTGAGTGACAGATCGCTTGCTGCAAGTATTTTCACCCCACGTCACCGAGTGGTTAGTCCAGCGCCATAATCATTCTCGCGGCATGTTGCAAAAAAGTTAGATTTTCATGTCAACCGCATTGGCAGTGCAGCAAAAAGAAGCAAAGAAAGAAACAACGACAACAACAAAGCATCACTTTTTCTGGCATCATGACTCTAAACACTGATGGTAGTTATTAACCCTTTCACTACCAGCTGTCCCTATGTGGCAAGTAGTTGTAGGCAGTTCACTTATGAGCACAGTGCAGCTGAAAACCAGTCAGGCAGCAGAGCTGTGATTGTGAATAGGGGCTACTGTTACGTGGCAAGTTACTTCCTAACCATTGAACCAGTGGTTTTCATCCATGTGTCATTTTGAAGAAAGATAAACAAACATTCATATATCACATTTTTATGTTTTTGTTCACATGCACGCATTGACATATTCCTTTTTTTTATTCTGTGATGGTGCATACATTCACCTGATGCGTTCACTTTTGTCAGGTGATTCAAGAGTGACATCAATGTTATTGTTACTCTTGATGTGACTGCCACATGACATGAGCTCTTCTCTGCTGTCACTGTCAACAGCTGGGTCATTTTCTAGATGTCACTTTTTCATTTTAACGTCCAGCTTGGTGTCCTGTGCGTTGAGCTTTAAAATGAGAACGATGATCAAAAAACTTTAGTACTCTTCATTGCTCAGGAAAATCAGTCTCCTTTATGCATGGCAGGAGATTAGGCTCAGTGTAATGTTATTCACAGAAGTACATGGCAGGGGTCAAGCTCTGTGTAATGTTATTCACAGCAGTACATGACAGGAGGTCCAGCTCTGTGTAATGTTATTCACAGAAGTACATGGCAGGAGATCCAGCTCTGTGTAATCTTATTCACAGAAGTACATGGCAGGGGTCAAGCGCTGTTTAATGTTGTTCACAGAAGTACATGGCAGGAGATCCAGCTCTGTGTAATGTTATTCACAGAAGTACATTGCAGGGGTGAAGCTCTGTTTAATGTTATTCACAAAAGTACATGGCAGGGGTCAAGCTCTGTGTAATGTTATTTACAGAAGTACATGGCAGGGGTCAAGCTCTGTGTAATGTTATTCACAGAAGTACATGACAGGGATCACACTGTGTAATGTTATTCACAGAATTACATGACGGGGGTCACACTCTGTGTAATGTTATTCACAGAAGTACATGACAGGGGTCACAATGTGTAATATTATTCACATAAGTACATGACAGGGGTCACACTCTGTGTAATGTTATTCACAGAAGTAATGGCAGGGGTCAAGCTCTGTGTAATGTTATTCTCAGAAACACATGGGATTCGAGCTCTGTGTAATGTTATTCACAGAAGTACATGGCAGGGATACAAGCTTTGTGTAATGATATTCACAGAAGTACACGGAAGGGATACAAGCTCTGTGTAATGATATTCACAGAAGTACATGACTGGAGTCACATTCTGTGTAATGTTATTCACAGAAGTACGACACAGGGGGTCAAGTTCGATGTGATGTTATTCACAGAGGTATGTGACAGGAGTCAAATACATGACAGGGGTCAAGCTCTGTGTAATGTTATTCACAGAAGTATGTGTCAAGAGGCCATGCTCTATGTAAAGTTATTCAGAGAAGTTCTGAAAGCATTTTTGTCCAAATCCTCAAGTTCCACAGCCAGTTGCCACATACAGCATGCACACTTGAAAGTTGCGAAGGAAAACCTTCAGCCTCCAAAAGGTTGAAATGTGTATTCTGAAGAAAAGAGAAGCAGTTTACTGGAGTATAATAACTATCTTGTCATGTCTTTTACTCTTACTGTTATTCTACCTCTGTCTCTTTCCATGCTGTTTTCTTTGTCTTTCTTTCATATAAGCCTCTTTTTTTATGTTGTATTCTATTTATCTCGGATAATTCTTTTCTTTCTTTTTGTTTATTAAGTGCTTTGATAACTTTTTCAAATTCATATCCCTTCATTTTCAACTGTATCACTCAATAGTTTATGATTACCTGCTATGTTTTTAAAACTTATTTATGATGAAATTGTGTGTGTGTGTGTGTGTGAGAGAGAGAGAGAGAGAGAGAGGTGATGGTTATTTAATATTTTGACATCTAGTTTTACGTTCCAGTTATTTGAAGCTCAAGAGATCCATTACAAAGCTTTATGCAGATTGTTAATTTCTGGGCTCTGTACAGCAGTCATAAACAATTCATTGTGGTTATTACCATGTTTATTCTGAAAGATGTCACGTTTCAGAATTTGCTCAAGGATAGATACGCGATGATCTAACTATCTTACGATCAATCAGAATGTCAAAAGACTTTCTCCTAAAAATGTAAAGTTCCTTGGTAACAGAGTCATTGGTTTGGAATGTATTATGTTCAGTATGTATATTCACTAGTGCAGTGTTCCAATTCAATAGAACGGCGATCCTTTTTTTTTGTATGTGTGAAAATGTAATTGTGTATGTGTGAATTTGTATAGTCGAGCATGTTGAATCTATATTTAGATGTGAAATATTGTTGTGGTGATTTCTGATGTGAAAGTAGCTCTTTACTCATGTTTCACCATCAATTCAGTTCTATCCTGAACCTTGTACATGTAGACTTGATAGGCCTATGCTAACATACAGAGTTGAACATGTAGTATTGGTACATGAATCATATGCTGAGAGTGACCCTTTGTACCTGGTAAGTTTGGATGAAGGACATCATTGTACACCATAGTAGTGTGAGGTATGGTATGAATTCTACATGAGTGCGTGCGTGCATACGTGTGTGCATGTCTGTGTCTGTGTTATTGTGTTCATGCATGTATGCTACACGTCAGTGTGTTAAATTTTCACACCTGTAGCAAAAACTAACATGCACTGGGAACAAGTGCAACCTTCTATGAATTGTGTTTGTTCACACCAGATTTTTGTCTAGATCATTTTGAAAGGTCTCTCCACCCCCTCACCCCCAGTCTTTTTCTTTCTCTCTCTTGTGGTGTTCATTTGTAAGTTTTTGCCATTTTGGTGAAAAACTAAAGAGGTATTCATTTAAATATTTTCAGCTTTTTGAAAAAAAAGTACTTTTGTATAAATTTATGTGTGAATAATTTTCAACCTGTCTGGACGTAAATTGTTTTCAGATATGGTACGATGGTAAGATGGGTTTCAGTGTTGGAAGTAACATTTTGACCATTTGTGGGGCAACTCGTAAACTTATGTGTCGAGAGGATGCATTAAGACAGATGTATAGAATATTTAATCAGTGCATACTAATGTTTTGGCACACAGTGATCTTTCTTTGTCTAAAAATTGAAAATATTTTATATGGATGTAAGATCTGATTCACTGTGGTTAGTAATCACAATTTCATTTATTTATTCATTTATTTTTTGTTTCCTTTTCTTGTTGACCTTTTCTTTCATTCCCTAGAGAATTGTTTCAGTTCCCCACTCTACCACTATTCCCTCCACCCCCATCCCTACTCCCCTCACATGTTAGAGATTTGTTTTTTCACTGCCCATCTACCCTTGCCCCTCCCTCCCCCTTCCCTCCACTCTCCATCCCATAGTCCAGAAGTGAAAGCCACTTTTCCACCACTGAAACTTGTTGCAAAACTAAGTGGTTATCAGGTCTGGAGATCCACCCTTCTTGATTTGAAGTTGCATTGACACAAGGAAAAAGAGTTAATTAGATAAGTAAATAAATTGGTAGACTGTAAGTTAATGACATAGTTATTTATGCCTTTTCTTGACTGAATCATAGGAAAAATTATTGTTGACTTATGAACTGAGTTGCTGATGACAGTAAACATGATTACTTTTCTGTTTGTCGTTCATTTTGAAATGGGGACTCAGTGGGTTGCATTGGAGATAGATCCTCTTTTCATTTTTAAAAAAAAAAAATGTTGTTTGTTAGTGCAACTTTCAGTTTAATTGCAGTACTTGTGAAGGTAGAATTTCCATCAACATCATGCCCCATCCTCCCTGACATTCAAGCCTGCACTTAAAACGTATCTGTTTGAACGCCAGTTGCAGAATATCACCTGAAGTATTATTAAGTTATGACATGTCACTTGCATACTTTGCTTATGTATGATTGAGCTGTTCACTGTGTTATATAGTGTGTTTATGTATGCGACATTGTGTCCCAGTGTGTGTGTGTGTGTGTGTGTATGTGTGTGTGTGCGCGCGTGCGTGTGTGCGTAAGTGTGTGTGAGTGTGTCCTGGGTATATTTTCAAATGTTGATTTGTTAAAACTTGTAAAGCGCCCAGTAACCTGCATTGTTGGGATTGTTATTATTATTAATTTGGGGAGTACCAACCAGGGGTGATTGTATTCCATTCCATTCTCCTAGCCTTCATGGAAGACCTGGGCCTGTCAGATGTGGATGACATCAGTGGGTTCAGCGATGGGGGGTCCGAGTCCAAACCGGCCGTCAAGCCTGCTGGCTCAGGGAATGCGGCTGCTGCTGCTGCCAACTCTGACAGCGAGTGGGACTCCACGGTGAAGTCGGATCAGCCCAAACATGGCATACTGAAAAAGTGGGGCAAGGTACAGTGAAACATGTCCACCCAGAACCCCCTCAGATGTTTGTATGGATTTTATCTGAGTGGGAGGTAGGCTTTGGGGTAAATCTAGCTTGAAAATTTGAAGGAAAAAAAAAAGCGAAGAAGAAAAAGAAGCAAAAACCAAAAATAAACAACCCCTACTTCCCAACCTTGCTCAGATCTTAAAGGGAACAGATTGGTAATGGGGAAAGGTCTGCGGCCATTCTGAAATGCCATTTTTGGTTGATTGGAGTCTTCAGAGTTATAATCATTCGATAACATGTAGTTGTATATTCACTCACATGCAGGAGTATACAGTTACAGGGACAGAGACTCCATATGGGCATATGAAAACGTGCGTACTTCAGATACACAGACACACAGAGGCATGCACACATTGCACATTTGCACTCTTGTCTGCCTATGTCCATGCATTCTCACACTCATACATGCATACATGAATGCACACACACCCACGCATGCACACACACACACACACACACACACACACACACACACACACACACACACACACACACACACACACATACACACACACACACACACACACACACAGAATAGCTGTAGAGGATTCTGGGTTTGTTCAAGTGTGTCTTTTGTTTACCTGCCTAACGATTTATGGGAAGCTGTAAGTACCATTGGCTTGTGTACATGTGTCTTGTTAAAGAGAGAATTATTCTGAGCTGTGATTAGGAAGCCACAGGTTCAAATCCCATTACAGGCATGTATGTTGGAGATATTTTTTAGCTGCTGCTTATCTGGTGTTATTAAGTGTGCCATTGGCGCAAACAGAAAACAGTTGAGTATTCATCCTCTTAATGGACAGGTCTCTGAGCGTTGGTTCAGAGATTAAATATAAAAGGAAATGTGGAGTACGGCCCTGTCATGTTGTCCTGGACCAGAAGGGATCTCTGTAGCAACAATCTCATTCTGATCCTCACTGCCATATATTGTTTTAAGCATCAAAATACTGTGATGTTTCTGCCCTGCTCTCTTGACATCAGTTTTGATTTTCTTCTCGAGATCCATGCACATGGCAAAGACTCATCATTCTCATCCTGATCCTCGCTGACCATCATATATATATTCTAAGCGTCAGAATACTGTGGCAGTTTATGCCCTGCTGTCTTAACATCAGTTTTGATTTTCCCCATGTAGGTGCATGCCCATGGCAAATTCTCATCCTGATCCTCGCTGACCATCATATATATTCTAAGCATCAAAATGCTGTGTCAGATTCTGCTCAGCTCTCATGACGTCAGTTTTGAGTTTCCCCCTCTAGATCCATGCCAATTGCAAATTTGTGCTATGGTCGTGACCGTCAGCGTTTGGGACGTGATGGCAGTCTGGCCTTAGAGGGGAATAACACGTACTGGCTCGGCAACAAAACAGTGATCGTCATCAGGAAGAGGCTTTGTAAGCAGTGTCGTGCATGCCTTGGATCAGAAGAGAACACCACTGAAATGACTTAACAGCAGTGTGGTGTCTCTTCTGGTGGGTTGCCTCATGATGACCTGTAGTTATGCCCTTTGAACTTCTGGTATTTAGACTACGACAAAATGAACCTGGTCATGGCTGGGTACTGGAGAGCCAGAATAAATGGCAGGGAAGTAATATGACTGAGAAGGAGGAATGGCAAAACAAGATGAAGACTTCATAAAAGTGTGAACTGCTGATGTGTGGTGAAGACGTCCTTGGACTTTTGTCAGGTGGATGAGGGAAGCGACTGGGACACCACAGAAGCGGAAGATGTCGCCGCTCCTGTTCCCTCTTCACCCAAACCTACAGCCATCAAAGTGAGTCTGCTAGTGTGCTTCCTTCACACACACACACACGCACACATGCGCACATGTGAGCGCGCACTCACATACACACACACACACACACACACACACACACACACACACACACACACACACACACACACACACATGTGTGTGTGCATGTGAGTGCGCACTCACACGCACACATGCGCGCATGCGAGTGCACACGCACATGCACGCATGCGAGTGCGCACTCACATGCGCGCATGCAAGTGCACACTCACACGCACGCACACACACGCACGCGCGCACACACGCACACACACACACACACTAAAAGAGAGATCCAGTGAAAGTTAACTCTCAGTTGCCAGGAAAAAGAATTGAAAAGAAAAAGAAAAAAAGCTTGAACACTTCGAATAAAATTTGCACCCTGGCTAACAGAGGAAGGCTATACCTACATTATGCCATTGTGCAAACAGTATAAAGCACTACCTGCAGCACAGAATGAATGAGCAGTGGTGCACCAATGATAACTCTGCTGATGGGAAGAATGCATGCTGTGTGTGTGCAGACAGTGGAAGAGGAGACTAAGGTAGAGGAGGTGATGGCTCTGGATGCTCCGACAACCATCCCTAAAGAGGTGAGTCTGATTCACTGTCTTCAGGTGTGCATTTCACCTCAACAGAAAAGTCTGTCAACTGTACAGAATGCTTAGAGCCTGGTCAGACTTTTTCTTTTAAGGCTTTCAAAACAGGTCTCTGTTTGGAGAAATTCACCTGTGTAACCTCTCATCTTAGCCAGCATTTACTGTTGGGTTAAATCAGTTCAAAGGTGATTGATGATCCAGTCATTAACGATGAAAATCGCAATGTTTTTATGATAAAGGGCAAGAGCTTGTGTGTTTTTTTAGAAATTCACCCATGGAACATCTCATCTTGGCCAGCGTTTACTGTCGGGTTAAATCAGTTCAAAGTTGAACACCTGTCAAGCGAATCAGAGGGCAAAGGTGATTGATAAATCCAGTTATTAACGGTGAAAATCACAACATTTTAATGATAGAGGGCAACATCGATTGTGTACTTCCTTTCATGTGAACATGCATTAAAGCTGCTACAGTTTAAGGCTTGGCGAGTCAGTGAATGACTTGGCATGTTTGTCCCGTTAACCAATCAACTGAGTCACTTTTTGGCATGTTTACAGTAAGCTAGTAAGATTGTAATCCGTTATACTGATTGTTCATCTGATGTATGAGGGAGGGGGGAAATGGAAAAGAAATCAGGGATGCAAGTGGAGGGGGGGGGGGGGTAGGGAGGAGAGGATTCATGGTTAACCTGGATGACTTTGTCATCTGACTTGGCGTCTGATATCACAGCTCTGAGACAAATGAAAGAAGGTATGCAGTAAATAGACCTCATTCTTGCACTGATTCAAACGTATGAAACAGCCTTTTTCTTGCGCTTACTCAAATGCGTCAAGCAATCAGATTGGGCCTTTTTTTTTATTTCCTCAACCCAGACAGCAGAGCAGAAAACTGGGATGCCTGGTTTTGGAATTCACAGACTGGGGGCAAAATCTGTTGGATGTTCGCTGTTTGTGATAGAAAACATCATGCTACCTCCAGAAAATGTAGCACTTATATTATATACCATATTTCTGTTTACATATGTTACTGAACATTTGTTTCTAGTTTATTTATTGTAATTATGTTTACATATTTATTGAAAGTTGTTACTAGTTACTTGTATGAAATTGATCATATCCTGTGAACAGTTTAAACTGGCAACCAATTCTCTTTGAAAGAAAAAAAGATCAGTACAAGAGAAGAGCTTCTTCAGTGCTCAGTGACCTAGTCCGGACAATTTACTGGTTACAAAAGGATTCTTTATTTGTTTGTCATTTGTATGTTTTTTTTAATACCATTATGGAAATCATGTATATGGTTTTACATTGATCAGTCTTCTATTTGAGAAATCATCTTCAGTGGTTGTGTGTGTGTGTGTGTGTGTGTGTGTGTGTGTGTGTGTGTGTGTGTGTGTGTGTGAATTTTTCTTTCAAAAGTTCTTGCATGGTAGTCTTGCATAGCAGCTGACAGCCTTTTTTTTTTTTATCTTTTCTGTTTTGTCACACACACATGGTAAAATGCTTGTAACTTATGTGTCTGTGCTAGTTTTGCCTCTGTGGTTCTTGTTTATACAGTGTAACTGTGTAGCAAGCTTTCAGTAGATAGCAGTTGTTTATGGTCAGCGTCCATGTCTGCATTTATTTCTTCCCTTCTGTCTCTACATTTTATCTCTTCGACTTGTTCTCTGACAGTTTTGTTTTCTTGTCTTTTTTTTTTGTCACTCTGTTCATAAATTTGCTTTCTTTATATCTCCAACTTTGTCTTTTTGCTGTCATGCATATGTGGCACGCGCACACACACACACACACACGCACGCACGCGCACAAGCACGCACACATACACACATCACAAACACACACAAACACATGTACACACACACACACACACACACACACACATACACATACACATGCACTCACACACACACACACACACACACACACACACACACACACACACATACACTCACACACATACACACACACACACACACTCTCTCACTTTCTCTTTCTCTCACACACACAAACACACACACATTGTGAAGCTGTCCTGGTCCGACTGTCAAACGCTAAGATCAAAATGGTACTGGAAGCCAGCCTGCAGGAGAAAGATGGTTTTAGGGAGGGACAGCAGCTCTGCCTTTGACCTTGCCTTGCTAGTTTGTAGCTTAACAGAGCTTTGGCCCCCTGGTGGTCATGTGTTGGAGAGGAAGCAGCGGGCTGGTGCTTTGAGTTCTTCATGTTTCGTCTGCTTGTTTGTGTTCGCCTGTCAGCTGGTCTGTGTTTGTTTTTTCTTTCATGTCTCTTCGTCACTATTTCTGGTTGTTGTTGTTTTTTTTTGAGTCTGTTCGTCTTTTGTTTCTGCCTATGCTAATCTGTTGGTTTTGTTACTGTCTCTATTTCTGTCTCAGTCTCTGTCTTCCTCTCTCTGTCACTGTCTCTCTCTTTCTCTCTCTCTCTGTCTCTCTCTCCCTCCCTCTTCTTTCTCTTTGTCTCTCTTTCTCTCTGTCTTTCTTTGTGTCTGTCTCTCTGTCTCTGCTCTGTCTGTTCCTCTCTCTCCCTCTCTCTCTCTCTCTCTCTCTCTCTCTCTCCCCCTCTCTCTGTCTCTTCTCTGTTCTCTCTTTGTCTCTGCCTCTGCTGTCTCCTGCTCCTCTCTGTCTGTCTGTCTTCTCTCTCTGCTCTCTCTCTCTCTCTCTCTCTCTCCTCTCTCTCCTCTCTCTCTCTCTCTCTCTCTGTCTCTCTTGTCTCTTCTGTCTCTCTGCCGTCTGTCCTCTCTTCTGTCTGCCTGCGTCTCTGTCTCCTCGTTTTATCTTTTCTCTTCTCTCTCTCGTCCCTCTCTCTGTCTCTCTCTCTTTATTTTTCTCTCTTTCTCTCCCCCTCTCCTCTTCTTATTCTCTCTCCCCCCTCCTCTGTCTGTCTGTCTGCCCTCTCTCTCCCTTCTCTCTCTCTCTCTCTCTCTCTCTCTCTCTCTGGTGCTGTTTGTATCTTCTGTCTCTCTGTCTGCCTGCATGTCGCTATCTTTCTCTTTGTGTATCTTTATCTTTCTCTCTCCCTCCCTCTCTCTGTCTCTCTGTTTATCTGTATCTTTCTCCCTCCCTCCTTCCCTCCAGCTGTCTCTGTCTGTATGTGTGTTTGTCTGCCTCTTTCTCTCTCTCTTTCTCTCTGTGGTGCTGCTTGTGTCTTCTGTCTCTCTGTCTGCCTTTTGTCTCTCAACAAGAATCTGCCTGCATGTCGCTGTCTTTCTCTTTACTTATCTTTATCTTTCTTTCTCGCTTCCTCTCTCGGTCTCTCTATTTATCTGTATCTTTCTCTCTCCCTCCTTCCCTCCCTCTGTCTGTCTGCCTCTCTCTCTCTCTCTCTCTCTCTCTCTCTCTCTCTCTCTCTCTCTCTCTCTCTGTGTCTCTCTTTCTCTCTCTGTGGTGCTGTTTGTATCTTCTGTCTCTCTGTCTGCCTTTTGTCTCTCAACAAGAATCTGCCTGCATGTCGCTGTCTTTCTCTTTACTTATCTTTATCTTTCTTTCTCGCTTCCTCTCTCAGTCTCTCTATTTATCTGTATCTTTCTCTCTCCCTCCTTCCCTCTCTCTGTCTGTCTGCCTCTCTCTCTCTCTCTCTCTCTCTCTCTCTCTCTCTCTCTGTGTGGTGCTGTTTGTATCTTCTGTCTCTCTGTCTGCCTTTCGTCTTTCAACAAGAATCTGTCTGCATGTCACTATCTTTCTCTTTACATATCTTTATCTTTCTTTCTCCCTTCCTCTCTCTATCTCTCTATTTATCTGCATCTTTCTCTCTTCCTTTCACCCCTAGTCAGTCTGTCTCTTCTGCTGTTTGTCTCTCTGTCTGTCTTCTGTTGCTCTGCAAGAATCTTCCTGCGTGTCTCTGTCTTTCTCTTTAATCATCTTTACATTTCTCTCTCCCTCCCTCTGTCTGTCTCTTGGTCGGTCAGTCTGTCTGCCTTTCTTTTCTCTCTCTCTCTCTCTCTCTCTCTCTCTCTCTCTCTCTCTCTCTCTCTCTCTCTCTCTCTCTCTCCTTCTCTCTCTCTCTCTCACTCTCTCCTTCTCTCTCTTCCTGTGTTTGTATACGTGTGTGTGGTGATGACTTCCCATGTTGCTGCTTGACAAGGTGGAGGTGATGATGAGAAAGAAGCAGGCAGAGGCGGAAGATTCAGAGGAAGATGAGGACTCCAGTTCCCCGCACACTGAAGTCAAAGTGCTATCCAGCTGCGACCTTCTCAGTGTCACTATAGAGCAGTCAGCTAAAGAGTACCTGGTATCATGCATTCCTCACTGGTGTGCTGCTAGACGTTTGGTTTTTTAGCCACACTGCCACCTTAATTTTAGTTTCAGCCATTTTTAACTGATGTGTCAGATGCTGCGAGGTTTAACACAGTTAACCCCTGGAAAACTTTGCCTTGAAGCAGAAGCCCTGTTTTCGTTGCTAGTATATTTCTGTCCGGTTTTTTCCCCCAGCTTAACTCATTTAACAGCACTTCTGCACAAGTTAGGATGGATTTTTTTTTGTTTGTTTAGAGCACGTTTACACGGGTTTGTTTTTGGTTTGTTTCCATCTGTTAACTTGTATGTACAGTGTGTGAATATATGTTGATGAATATGAATACTTTAGATAATGAAGAAGGAAAAAAGTTATACAGTTAATCATTATTTCTTTAAAGATTGAAAAGAGTTCCCTTGAATGAAACAAATCTAATCTGTCATTCAAGATTTTTTTTCCTGTTCACTTTGGTTGTGTTTTCTTTCCATTTGCATACACTGTTGTGCCTATTATAATGAGGAAGGCACAGAGTTTCTGTTCGTTTATATGATGGAAGAGATCTGTGAAGAACTGAAGGAAGAGTGAAAGATTGCCTGTAAGAATAAGAATGTATCACACAATAGAGAAAATGTTTCTTCAAACAATACAAAGGACCACCTTTCGAAAGGATCTTTGTCACTTGAAACAAGCTTTCAGAAAGGTTCTATCATTCAGGTACACGTACATGCGTGAGACTGAAAATCACTTATCCTGTTTTCAGTGTCAGAAGACCTGCTACAGTGAAGATAAACATCAGGGAGAGAAAGGCACAGGAGTGAAGTAACCAGCCAGATTGTCCATATCCCACACTCCAGCCTTTCCATCATTCCCTTCTGTCCCCCTGAAAGTTTACCACCAACAAATTACTGTATTAGCCATTATAAACAGTAACATGTGTCTTCTGATTTATATTTTCCATCGCTTTTCAGATTGTAAGCCAAGCTTCCAATTCTCATAGTCAATTTTTTTTTTTAATCAATTTTTCATTGCTTTTCAGATTGTAAGCTAAGCATCCAATTCTCATCATTAGATTTAGAAAAATACAAAAATCCAAGAGTAGCTTCTCTTCCTTTGTTGCGGCCAAAAGTCATACAAGTCTGTCAAATGGATCGAAGCTTTCAAACATTTTGGTTGAGATGCTGCAGCAAAAATTGATGGCCAGCCAGACTCACATTAGAATTAAGTAATTAGTTTGAAATTCAAGATCATGTCGCACGTGATGAACAGACGAGCCCTCTGGCATGTGCACGAAGAGATTGAATATCAGCGACATCATTTCTAGTCTTTACAGGCAGGCTTTAGTGAGAGACAGCGTGTGGTGTTTGTGGTGGGAGATGTAACTGACATGCTGCGTTGTACCCGTTTCGTCTCAGGGCAACGACTCGCTGGACGTGACTCCACAGCAGGACCTGTTGGACAAGCCCTCGCAGGTACTCCCACACACACTCACTCCTCACTGACCGCGTGCTGGAGACCCACTACCCACGCGCTTATAATCATGAGTGAAAAATATACACTGATATACATAATGATGTACATCTCTTGCACTTGTGCATGTTTTGCCCTTCATCTCTCTACATCCCTTAGTTCAGTGACACTGCGCTCATGCTATAAATTGGGTATGCTGTTCACTCATTACAATTTGCCAAATCTGTGCCAGTGACTCTTCATGGAATTAATGGAGAAGAAGATAACTTGATGAAGGAAGGCGAAAAACAAAAACAAAAACTGAAAACAATAGAATGCATAGTTTTTTGTGTGTATGTGTGTTCTAGATAGGTTAGTTGGTTTGGGGTGCTTGCTTGCTTTCTTTCAGTCTGTCTTCTTTTTCCCATTCTATACATATTCAGCTTCCAGATGATTATTAGCTTCTTAGCTGCTTCTTTTTAAAGTTTTATTTCCTTTTAATTATTCTGTGTGTCTGATTTGAAGGTGTTTTTATTTTTAGATTGTTGAATGTGAATTTGTGAATATGATTGTTGTTTGTGTTTAATGTTACATGTTTTTTTTTCTTGTGTGTGTATATGTGTGTGGTTGTTGTTGTTGTTGTTGGTTTCAAAACCAGTAGTTGATAATGCAGAAGTATAGTCTGAGGATTTTGCTGCTAGGTAGAATAAGTATCCATCTGTTATAATTCAGAAAAAAAAAAGTTAAAGATTTTGTCTGTGTGTGTGTGTGTGTGTTTCAGTAGTTAGTTGCTCTGTTGTTGTTTTTTTTCATTTTGTGTTTGAATTTCTCTTTTAGTTTTTAGGTTAAAAAAAAAATGACAAAAGAATAATTGGCTTGATGCTTGTATACTTATACACTAATTTGTTCATGTATGAATGTGTCATAAGCTGCTTGCATTTAGTTAAAGAGATACTTTGTGTGTGTGTGTTGTATCAGCATTGTTTGTGAGTACTTTTGGAACAGGTGTCTATTAGATAACCTATATACATCAAACCATGTTTTATATTCATACATATTAAAAAATTTTTAATGAAAGTAGTTTCAGTCAGTTCTCTTCCTCTTTCTGTTTAATGCTCATGTGAAGAGCTGTAGTGAGAAGAGTCTTTACTCTACCACTCTCAGCATGTCAGTTTTTACATGGGGTTCATGTGATGTTTGTGTCTGTACCAGTGTATGAGCTGTCAAAGATCAGCATGCTCCAATTTTGAAAAATATTCTATAGACAAGAGAACAGCAATACAGTATTAACACTCCAAGGAAGAGTCTCCCAGTAAAAACATCCTGGTTTTAAAGACTTTTTTTCCCCGTGGAACACTCCTCCTTTTGACTTCACATGTACCAGCTTTACATCCAAAAAGTAAGACTTGTTTCCATTAAGACGCAGTTGTTTAGAAATTCCAGTATTGTTTTTGAGGGCTTCTGTTTCCTCTGGTGCAGAATTTGTTGTTGAAAAGATTTGAACTAAAAGTACAGAAGAGGGGTATAGAACGGGACAGCACAGTGATTGGAGCACTCTTACCTGTAGGTCAGAGGTTAGCGCAAACGGGTATGTTTATCAGATTCATGCCCATACTTGAACACACCACCCCCAGTCCATCTTGCTGTCAGTGGGGACCTGTTCCTTTTTGGGGATGGGTGAGGTAAAGCAATGAAAAAGAGGAGATGGGCTGATCCTGGGAAAAGCATAACTCACTAACTCCCCACTCCTCAGTGAGCGCTTTTTTTTCCCAAACCGTTCATTTTGTTTTAAATTTTGTTTTGAAGATATGTTTTCATTATGGTTTAGCATATAATCTGCACACAGACATGTCAGACTCTCAAAAAGCATTGTGTCAGCCTCACCCATACTTTAATGATGGCTTTTTTCTTTGTATTTATTTATTGCATGTACTAGTGAGCATATAAAATTAGTGTTTATGTGTTCTTGTGTATGCTTGTCAATTATGTGAGAGTTAGTGTGAGTGCACAACATGAACACAACGATGTGTGAGAGCGAGAGTGTGTGTGTGTGTGTGCTTGCATATGTGTGTGCAATGTGTACATGTATGTGTGTGTTAAATGTTTTCATATATTTCTGTTTTTAACCCGCAAAACGGAGATTGAAAGGGAGGGTAGTAGTTTGTGGGAGGGAGAGAGAGAGAGACAGACTTTGGAGATGGGGTGTGGGGGAGGGGTGATACTAGAGTGCATGAAAAAAGGAAAGATATGAGAGAGACGGAGAGACTTTCCTTGTTTTATACTTTATCAGATGTTATTTAATTGATGTTACTCTTTGTCCCTTTCCGACAGCCCTAATGTGGCCCTTTGCGGTCAGCTGGGCTATAAGCAACATTACCTTGTCCCTTTCCGATTCTTTTCTTTCTTGTTTTTTCTGAATACTTCTGTTTCTCAAATTTGACATTCTGTTGTTATGTTTTCATGAATATTGGTAGAAGCAAACATTAATCTTGAAAACAAACTGGTTTCAGCCAGACAGTCAGTGACCACTAGGGTAATAAGAACAACCTCACCACTTCTGTTTGCATTCGAGAGTTTGGAAAACTTGGTTTTGCCGATTAGTTTGAACATTTTGACTACATCTGCTGCTCCAGCTGTTCATTTATTCACATTTAAAGGATCACAGGACATGTCTATATTTCTGATTGTTTGGGAGCATAGTTTAGGTGTCATAGCTGATGATTTTTTGTTTTGTTTTATGTTTTAAATGGTGGAGGAGATAACAGTGTTGTGTATCGGTCTTTTTGCAGGATAGTGAGTGGGATTCAACAGCAGATGCAGCCACCCCAAGGAACATTGCCACCACTGCTATACAGCTGCCTCCTCAACAGGTCAGTTCACTGAGTGGGAACCCTGCTGTTACCGTAATTCTTGTGAAGCTGCATGTAGAATGTTGACTGACTTTAAACACACACGTACGCATGCGCATGCACACACACACACACACACACACACACACACACACACACACACACACACACACACACACACACACACACTCACTCACACACACACACACACACACACACACACACACACACACACACACACACAAACACATGTACGCACACACATGCATGCACACACCACACACACACACACACACACACACACACACACACACACACACACACACACACACAAAATCACATTACCACTTCCTTATTCTGTGGAACAGCTCTGTCAGCTGAGCCAAGGAGGTTATATTTTCATTCACCTCTGTTGGTTTCTTTGTTTGACTATTTGTCAGCAAGAATGCACAAAAACTTCAAAACTAAACATAGCAAAACTCTGTGGAAAGATGGACTGTGGCCCAAGGGAAAGGTGGACTGTGGCCCAAGGGAAAGAGGGACTGTGGCCCAAGGGAAAGGTGGACTGTGGCCCAAGGGAAAGAGGGACTGTGGCCCAAGGGAAAGGTGGACTGTGACCCAAGGGAAAGGTGGACTGTGACTGGGCTGTGACCCAAGGGAAAGCTGGACAGTGACCCAAGGGAAAGATAGGCTATGGCCCAGTGGAAAGTAATGTGGCCCTTAGGAAAGATGGACTATGGCCCAAGGGAAAGGTGGACAGTGGCCCAAGGGAAAAGTGGACTGTGGCCCAAGGGAAAGGACAGTGCCCCAAGGAAGAGGTGGAATATGGTCCAAGGAAAAAGTGGACTGGGTCCAAGGGAAAGGTGGACTGTGGCCCAAGGGAAAGGACTGTGGCCCAGGGAAAGGTGGACGGCAGCCCAAGGGAAAGGACTGTGGCCCAAGGGAAAGGTAGACTGTGGCCCAAGGGAAAGGTGGACTGTGGCCCAAGGGAAAGGACTGGCCCAAGGGAAAGGTTGACTGTGGCCCAAGGGAAAGGTGGACTGTGGCCTAATGGAAAGGACTGTGGCCCAAGGGAAAGGTGAACTGTGGCCCAAGGGAAAGGTGGACTGTGACCCAAGGGAAAGGACTGTGGCCTAAGGGAAAGATGGACGGCTGCCCAAGGGAAAGGACTGTGGCCCAAGGGAAAGGTGGACTGTGGCCCAAGGGAAAGGTGGACTGTGGCCTAAGGGAAAGGTGGACGGCAGCCCAAGGGAAAGGACTGTGGCCCAAGGGAAAGGTGGACGGCAGCCCAAGGGAAAGGACTGTGGCCCAAGTGAAAGGACTGTGGCCCAAGGGAAAGGACTGTGGCCAAAGGGAAAGGTGGACTGTGGCCCAAGGGAAAGGGTTGTGGTGCAAGGGAAAGGACTGTGGCCCCAGGGGAAGGTGGACTGTGGCCCAAGGGAAAGGTGGACTGTGGCCCAAGGGAAAGGTGGACTGTGGCCCAAGGGAAAGGACTGTGGCCCAATGGAAAGGACTGTGGCCTAAGGGAAAGGTGGACTGTGGCCCAAAGGAAAGGTGGACTGTGGCCCAAAGGAAAGGTGGACTGTGGCCAAAGGAAAGGTGGACTGTGGCCCAAGGGAAAGGTGGACTGTGGCCCAAGGAAAGGACTGTGGCCCAAGGGAAAGGACTGTGGCCCAATGGAAAGGACTGTGGCCTAAGGGAAAGGTGGTCTGTGGCCCAAGGGAAAGGTGGACTGTGGCCCAAGGGAAAGGTGGACTGTGGCCCAAGGGAAAGGACTGTGGCCCAAAGGAAAGGTGGTCTGTGGCCTAAGGGAAAGATGGACTGTGGCCCAATGGAAAGGACTGTGGCCCAAGGGAAAGGTGGACTGTGGCCCAAGGGAAAGGACTGTGGCCCAAGGGGAAGGTTGACTGTGGCCCAAGGGAAAGGACTGTGGCCCAAGGGAAAGGTGGACTGTGGCCAAAGGGAAAGGTGGACTGTGGCCCAATGGAAAGGACTGTGGCCCAAGGGAAAGGTTGACTGTGGCCCAAGGGAAAGATGGACTGTGGCCCAAGGGAAAGGTTGACTGTGGCCCAAGGGAAAGGTCGACTGTGGCCTAAGGGAAAGGACTGTGGCCCAAGGGAAAGGTGGACTGTGGCCTAAGGGAAAGGACTGTGGCCTAAGGGAAAGGTGGACTGGACTGTGACCTAAGGGAAAGGTGGACTGTGGCCCAAGGGAAAGATGGACTGTGGCCTAAGGGAAAGGGGGACTGTGGCCTAAGGGAAAGGACTGTGGCCAGAGGAAAGGTGGACTGTGGCCTAAGGGAAAGGTGGACTGTGACCCAAGGGAAAGGTGGACTGTGGCCCAAGGGAAAGGTGGACTGTGGCCCAAGGGAAAGGACTGTGGCCCAAGGGAGAGGTGGACTGTAGCCTAAGGGAAAGGTGGACTGTGGCCTAAGGGAAAGGACTGTGGCCCAAGGGAAAGGTGGACTGTGGCCTAAGGGAAAGGTGGACTGTGGCCTAAGGGAAAGGACTGTGGCCCAAGGGAAAGGTGGACTGTGGCCTAAGGGAAAGGACTGTGGCCCAAGGGAACGGTGGACTGTGGCCTAAGGGAAAGGTGGACTGTGGCTCAAGGGAAAGGTGGACTGTGGCCTCAGGGAAAGGTGGACTGTGGCCTAAGGGAAAGGACTGTGGCCTAAGGGAAAGGTGGACTGTGGCCTAAGGGAAAGGACTGTGGCCCAAGGGAAAGGTTGACTGTGGCTCAAGGGAAAGGACTGTGGCCTAAGGGAAAGGTGGACTGTGACCCAAGGGAAAGGACTGTGGCCTAAGGGAAAGGACTGTGGCCTAAGGGAAAGGTGGACTGTGGCCCTAAGGGAAAGGTGGACTGTGGCCTAAGGGAAAGGACTGTGGTCCAAGGGAAAGGTGGACTGTGGTCTAAGGGAAAGGTGGACTGTGGCCCAAGAGAAAGGTGGACTGTGGCCTAAGGTAAAGGTGGACTGTGGCCTAAGGAAAGGATGTGGCCCAAGGGAAAGGGACTGTGGCCTAAGGGAAAGGTGGACTGTGGCCTAAGGGAAAGGACTGTGGCCCAAGGGAAAGGTGGACTGTGGCCCAAGGGAAAGGTGGACTGTGGCCTAAGGGAAAGGACTGTGGCCCAAAGGAAAGGTGGACTGTGGCCTAAGGGAAAGGACTGTGGCCTAAGGGAAAGGGACTGTGGCCCAAGGGAAAGGACTGTGGCCTAAGGGAAAGGTGGACTGTGGCCTAAGGGAAAGGACTGTGGCCCAAGGGAAAGGTG
Organism: Conus canariensis; assembly: GCA_033310375.1. Taxonomy (NCBI): domain Eukaryota; kingdom Metazoa; phylum Mollusca; class Gastropoda; order Neogastropoda; family Conidae; genus Conus; species Conus canariensis. The sequence continues at coordinate 39,253,966 of CM065734.1, read as the reverse complement.
GACTGTGGCCCAAGGGAAAGGTGACTGTGGCCTAAGGGAAAGGACTGGTGCCTAAGGAAAGGACTGTGGCCAAAGGAAAGGTGGACTGTGGCCTAAGGGAAAGGACTGTGGCCTAAGGGAAAGGACTGTGGCCCAAGGGAAAGGACTGTGGCCTAAGGGAAAGGTGGACTGTGGCCCAAGGGAAAGGACTGTGGCCTAAGGGAAATGACTGGCCCAAGGGAAAGGTGGACTATGGCCTAAGGGAAAGGACTGTGGCCTAAGGGAAAGGACTGTGGCCCAAGGGAAAGGTGGACTGTGGCCTAAGGGAAAGGACTGTGGCCCAAGGGAAAGGTGGACGGCTGCCCAAGGGAAAGGACTGTGGCCCAAGGGAAAGGACTGTGGCCTAAGGGAAAGGACTGTGGCCCAAGGGAAAGGTGGACTATGGCCTAAGGGAAAGGACTGTGGCCTAAGGGAAAGGACTGTGGTCCAAGGGAAAGGTGGACTGTGGCCTAAGGGAAAGGACTGTGGCCCAAGGGAAAGGTGGACGGCTGCCCAAGGGAAAGGACTGTGGCCCAAGGGAAAGGACTGTGGCCTAAGGGAAAGGTGGACTGTGGCCCAAGGGAAAGGGCTGTGGCCCAAGGGAAAGGTGGACTGTGGCCCAAGGGAAAGGGCTGTGCCCCAAGGGAAAGGTTGACTGTGGCCCAAGGGAAAGGTAGACTGTGGCCCAAGGGAAAGGTTGACTGTGGCCCAAGGGAAAGGTAGACTGTGGCCCAAGGGAAAGGTGGACTGTGGCCCAAGGGAAAGGGCTGTGGCCCAAGGGAAAGGTTGACTGTGGCCCAAGGGAAAGGTAGACTGTGGCCCAAGGGAAAGGTTGACTGTGGCCCAAAGGAAAGGTGGACTGTGGCAAATTTTGATCTGAATCAGGATCAGAGAACTGATCCAGGATCGGTTTGACCTTAGCAGAGGTTTCTGCTGTCCCAAGTGCCCGTTTAGTCAGCCATATTGTGATAAAAGTAGTTTCATAGTTGAATAAAAGCAGACATGAAATTGCGCTGCTTTCAGAGGAAAATCCCCATCTTGTTTTGATGAACTGTGCTGAAAAATGAAAATTATCCACAGAAAAGAAGATATTCCAAAGAGAAAGGCCAAAAGGAGCGAAGTGTTGTCCTTTGATAGTCTGAATGGTGAAAGCATCTTTTTGTGGTAGGATCATCATCTCATATATCATATCTGCCTCATACCTCTGCTTTATTGCCGTTCCATATCATACGTACCCCTCCCTCCCTCCCATTTGACAATTTCAACTTGTTTTTGCACTGTGGTAGTTTCATGCCTGAAAACTAAGTATGTGAAAGGTTGTGTGTCGTTTTCTGATATCTAACACCATCCAGTTCGGCGCCACTTCTTACAAGAACACCTGTTAAAAGAAAAGAATTGTCCCAGCGTCTGCTTCTTCATGAAGTTTAGGTTTTATGAGAGAGGTTTTGCTACATGCAGATTAATTCATACAACACTGCAAAGCGCTTAGACTACAAGGTGAAATACTCAGGAAGTTTTTATTTACAAATGAATTAATGAATGAATTCAAGGTGTGACAATAAAGAGCACAGAAATGAAAGTTTTTAAGGGGGGCAGAAAGAGTGAGCCTTGGCAGGTGCCTGACCTGCACAAGGTCTTGAGGGACCTTGAGGGTCTGCCTGTCTGATGTGGTTCTGCACCATTTCTTAAAAGGATGAAGAGAATGGTACAGAAAGAAGAATGCTTTTTCTTTCTTTCATATGTCGGCATTTGTTCACAGATTTTAAAAGGTATTAGAAATAACTTCGCCAGATTACATGGACAAATGAATCAAAAGACAAAACACGACGCGTTTCGGCCACGTAGGTCTTCTTCAGGCAAGATTAACAACACTAAGGACAATGAAAATGAAGAACGAGCAATAACTTACCATGTCAAATTCGATGCAAGATACACGTTGAATTCAACATGAATCCATCTGACTGTTAAATGTTAAATGTAATTTGTTTGCCCATGTTATCTAGCGGAGTTATTTCAGATACCTTTCAAAATATGTTTGAATTTCTGCCTGTAGTCACTTTGCAACTAGCCCCATTTGTTCACAGGAAAGTGACTGGGATTCCACTGTGGAGGCGGTGACCCCTAGAGCTGGTGATGCACCCGGTGTGGAGACATCAAAGGTATGGTGCTTGTCTGCTGAACGTGTTGTCGTGTAGTCCATAGCAGATGTCTAACACTAGTCACTTTTTATACTATAGTAGATGGAAGAGTTACGATAGTTTCAGTTACAAGTGGAATGCACAAGTTACTGATACTCCATTGCTGGAGGATTGTGTAAGTTAACTGGTAGTCTTTTGCTAATGGATTGTGGAAGTGACCTGATATTCCATAGCGTGTGGGTTGTGCAAGTGACCTAGGTATTCCATAACAGAGGGATTGCGCAGGCTTCTGATATTCAGTAATGGATGGAGTGCGCAAGTTACGGACGGTCCTTGGCAGGTGGATTGTGAAAGTGACCTGATATTCCATAGCAGATCAATGATGTAAGAATCCAGAGATTCCACAGGGGATGGTTGGTGCAAGTGACCTGATATTCCATAGCAGATCAATGATGTAAGAATCCAGAGATTCCACAGGGGATGGTTGGTGCAAGTTGCCTGATATTCCATTGCAGACTGATTGTGCAAGTCATCTGGTTCCCTAATGTTCCATTGCAGATTACTGTGCATTTTGCCTGCTATTCAGTAGCAGATCGATTGTACAAATTCCGGTATATTCCACAGTCAATGGGTTGTACAAGTTGCCTGATGTTCCATAGCAGATGGATTGTACAAATAACGCGAGTTTCCATAGCAGGTGGATTCTGCAGGTTACCTGAAATTCCACAGCAGATGCATGGTATAAACTGTCAAAATTACAGCAGGTGTATTGTACAAAATACCTGATAATCCCTAGCAGGCACTTTATACATGCTATTTTATATTCCATAAACGTGCATCTTACCTTATATTCCAAAACAGATCTATTATGTTATGGTCCTATATTCCTTAGCAGAAGTTTTGTACAAGTTATTCCTTTGCAGAAGTTTTGTAAAAGTTACATAATACTCCATCATATCAGATGTATTTTTGATATTCCACGGCAGATGTACTGTTTAAGAAGCAGTACAATGCATAGCATATGTTTTGTGCAAGCTATCAAATAAACCATGCAGATGTGCAAGTTTCCCTATATACCATAGCAGATGCATTGTTCAAATAACCTGAGATTCGCATAGCTAGTGAACAATTCACCTTATATTCCACAGCAGACGCATACAAACCAACGAATCCAAAGGGAGATTCAAACCAGGGACTAAAGATTGTCTTCTTTGTCAGTCAAGCCTGTTTGTCAATCACTGGGTCATCACTGCACCAGTGATGTAAGAACTTATCTGCTGACCACGGTTTACAACAGTCAACGTTTTGAAGTTTTTAAGTCAGCTCTGTTCACACAATGACGTAACTGATGTGGGGTCTTTGCAGAAAGGAGCCGATGCCATTCAGCCAATACATGAAGAAGACGATGACGACTTTGATGAAGTGGAAGACGCTGTGCTCCCCCTATCCAGGCAGGACTCAGGTGGCATTGGGACCCCCATGTCCAGGAGACGGTGGAGAAGATGACCCGGCTGTAGCACCTGGACTTCAGCACAAGCCTGCCATGGGACCTGATGAGGATGAGGAGGAAGATGAATCGGCCTGGGATTCTGATGTAAGTTCTTATCAAATAGGGGTATAACAGATATTGAAATCGAAACTAATGACCAGAAAAAAAAAAAGGTGGAAAGCTGTAACAGAAAAATTTATCATGGGGTACATATACGTACAGAAATCATGGTAACAGTTTGCTGTTCGTGAAATTGGTACCTCTGAAGAAACAATACATTTTTTATGGGTTTATTTTGGTCAGAAATGCTGCGGGCTATCAGTGCTTTCCCTTTGTTAGAAAGGATACGGTCAGCAGCAAATGAAAGTCTTGCACCCAGATTGTCAGAAAAAAGAAAATGTTTAATGTGCTTGACGACTTACTTTGGACATTAACCATTTACGCTGTTTTGGGGGGGGGGGGGGGGGGGGGAGGGGGGGGGGGGGGGAATATGATGTGTATCAAACTGCCATACTAATTTTTTTTAGAGTTTAAACAAACTCATGAAACTTGCCTACAGTTGTAAAAAGAATACCAAAAATGTCATGCGGGTCCAAACTGCATCAAAGTTTGCTTGAAAATCCAAGAGCATGTGTGGTTTGATTTGCATATGTGTGTTTATGTGTTGTTTATGTTTATGGCTGACTGTTGCGGTCAGTTGCCTGTGCTGAGAAGATAAAAAAATCAGATGCTTCTGTTTATGATGACTCACCATGGTGGTCATTCACCTGTACTGGAAACAGCCAAACATCAGCAGAACATCAACACAGACTCACCCAATCTTGGTAAGCTATCTTATTGCCACTAACGTTTGAATCAGTTTCTAACAAACCTGCACATGCTGCACTTAAGTCTGAAGACATTGTCCATGTAGCAGCACATGGGCCGCTAAATCATCTACAGTTGTGGACTTTACTGGGTACAGGTTGAAAAGAATATCTGTGAACCTCATGGAGGGATTTTCCATGAATTTAAACTGTCAGTGCTGGTTGTTCTTGTGCTGATGGTTGTAGTGATGGTGATGGTGAAACAAATAACCATCAGTTTTACAAGTGATGTACAAAAGTGCCAACAAGGTCACTGAAATAAAGAAAACCAAGACACAATGAAAACAATACTGGGCCAACAAAATGTTATCCTCACCTATAGCACAAATTCCTAACTGTAGGGAATACCAGTTCTAGAAAAAAAAAAAAAAAAATTGACCATTTTCATTTCTGAGATGTGTAGATCTCTCCAGATCCAAATCACCCCAGAAATGTTGAGTACCTTACATTTTTTATGTCAGTGGTCTAGAGAGGTGTACTCATCAAAAAGGCAGTTGGCAATCAATCCTGTTCCTGGAAATCCCAAAGAAAATCAGTGTTATTACTGGCCATCTTACCTTGTTGCTCTGATGGTGTCAGTTAGGTGCGTCTTCTTCCCCATGTTCTTTCAAAACAATTGAATTGTTCAACCGTCCCTCCTGAAGTGGATGTAGACATTCAGCTAGAATGTAACGACAATGTTATTCATCAAATGGCAATGGAGTTGTTGTTTTTGGTTCCAGGGAGACATGCTGCCCTCTGATGCTGCTCCAGCATTGCCTCTGGACACAGAGGTCAAACCACAGGCATCAGGCGGCCAGCAGAAAATGGCTGCAGCAGTCGGCTCAGACACAGACGATGACATGGAGAAGACGGAAACTGTCAGCGAGTGGGAAGTTGACCAGAAACGTCGAAAGGTCAGTGACTGTGATACACTTGTCCTTTCCTCGTTCAAGATCAGAGTCATATTATTTTGTTCTCTGTGGTGAGCAGAAGAAGGAAAGGTGGGAGGATAAATCGATTTATATATGTTTTGCTGCTTGTTGTTTAGTAAGTAGAATTCGGCGTACTGTCCAAAAAGAAAAAGATTGCCATAATTTTGAAGAAAAAGAAATGCCCTTGAGGAGAGATCAGGGAAAAATAACATCATGATATGCAGAATTGCATGCATGGTAGCTTACACACCACACACACACACACACACACACACACACACACACACACACACACATATATTTATATTTAAGGTGAAAGATGTTTTTGGAAGATTATAGAAAGTTCAATTTGTGGTTTGGGTTCACTTTCTTTGTTTCGATGGGATGTTTGTATTGGGACAATCTACATCGAAAGAAACCTGCTTTTGGTTTTAGGAGGAAAAGCTGTTGGCCGAACAAGAAGAGAAGAAGCGGAAGGAGGAAGAGAGACTGCAGCAGGAACAGAAACGACGAGAGGAAGAGGAGAGAAAAAGACGACAGGAGGAGGAGGAAGAGGAAGCTCGTAGAAAAGAGCAACAACGGAAAGAAGAGGAAATACGACGTCAGCAGTGGGAGCGTGAGGAAGCAGAACGAGCTGAGCGGATGAGAGCTGAAGCAGAGAAGGCATTAAAGGTAAAGTGTTTTTTCTCTTATTTCGGTTCTGGAGGCTGGGAATGGGGGAGGGTGCAGGCTGAATGGACCGTCTCGTTTTTAAATTTTACATGAGCTTCAAAATATTTCAAAAAATCTTTTAAAGTGCCAAATCAAAGCATTCTCTTTGTCAAATTTGACATGAGCTGAAAAATATGTAAAAAAAAAATCTTTCCAAAGGTCAGACCAAAGCATTTTGCAAACAGCAGCCGTTTTCACAACAGCCGCTGTCCTTGAATTGTTTGTAATAATAAGACATGCAAGCTTCACAAACATCGTTACTTTCCAACTTCTCAAGTACCCTTTATTGATGAAATAAGGTGATTTGTTGTTAAGTGGAGTACGGGAGACAGGTTGTATAGAGCTAAATGGTCTTTAAAAAATCAGTAGGTGATCTGCTTGTCAAACCCTAAACTTAATATTCTGGATTTTTTCTCACGCTCCCTCTTTTGGTAATGTTCCTTTTCTTTTTCATTTCAATAATGCCCTTATGTGGATGAGAACTAGCACAGATTTGTTCAGAAGTAATGTAACTGTGGATGAAATGGACTGTGTGTGTGGTGCCTCCCTGCAGGAGGAGTCCCTGCACCAGCAGGCAGACAGTAGCGAGGAAGAGTCCCTGGCCCATGAACAGGTTGACGACAGACCTCCAGCTACTCCCGAAAACAGATCACCGCTTGCTGTAATACACACATTTGCCTCTTCCTCTTCGTTTGTTTTGATATCATATCATCCTGATTTTGATTGGTCATGGTGGCATGGGGTTAAGCACAGGAGCAGTATTGTGCGGTCTCTATGAGCAGTGAAAGGGTGTATTTATTACTCATCCGCTCTTCATATATCCAGGTGCGTGCTGGGTATTTTAGTGTTCTTACCACTGTTATTGCAACACTTGTGCTTTGTACTTCCATCACGGAGGCTGCATTCTCATCAACATCTGTTGGTTGCTATGTCCCTCAGGAAGATTCTGCAAAAAAAATAAATAAATAAAAATTAAAAAAATAAATCCAAAGAATCATTTTTAACCAAATTTGATGGAAAGATAGAGCGTGGCCCAAGGATAAATCTGTTGAGGTTTGGTGCATGTCCTTATCTTACAGCAGATCGACGATCTGTGAAGCAAGAGTCGTGCGACTGATACTACACGTGTGTTAAGGACACCTGGCAGAGGGGTGGAAGGTGGCCCAAAGATGAACAGATGGAAGTTTGGTGTTGATCCACAGTGCTGTTCACAGGGATCCACAGTGCAGATCACAGGGATCCACAGTGCAGATCACAGGGATCCACAGTGCAGATCACCGGGATCCACAGTGCAGATCACAGGGATCCACAGTGCAGATCACAGGGTGGATCAGTGGATCCAGGATCCTTTCCACCTTGGCAGAGATCTTCCTTATCTCAAGTGCCCTTCTGAATCATCTTTCTTTGTTGCAATACGTTGTAAAGGATTTAGAAGGGGGAGTCATTTCTCTACTGCTCTTTGGAAGAACAGGAGATTCTAAGGGTTCATTATTCTTAACGTTTTGCCATGGGAAACGTTGCCAGTGGTTGAAATTTTGAGCTGAATTCTTTGTCAGCCTGCTACACTGACATAGATGTTTATCAGCGGAACATGAGTTACGTATTCACTGTTGTTGGCAGCGTGCATGTTGTTAGCATATATGAGCAGTACAGCTTCAAGATGCAGAAACCAAAAAATCAGGACCATGTCATGAGCTTTGATACATGAATATTGTGTGATATTGTTTTGAAGTTGATTAAGAAAAGGGAAGTAATTTTTCATTGATTGCTATTTTTTGTGTGTGTTCAGTTGTTAGGGCAATGATCAATGAGAACTTCATGCTGATTATGTTCTCATTTTGTTTTTGAGGTAACTTAGCTGCAAAATACTATAGAAAAGCGAGCAGAAGCTAGTGCTGTTGGACCTCACAGAGTTATGATATTGGTGCTGTTGGTGATTTGGTGTGTGAACAGGGGTTATTTTTGTTTATGTGTTTGTTTTAATTTAATGAGCTTATTTCATGAAAAAAAAAAAAAAAAAAACTCATTATTTTCTGCATCCTACATTTCTCTGCTCATCCCAGTCTGTTTGTATATGTGTTGGTCTAGTTTATCAGTCTGTCTCCCTCTGTCTCTCTCTCTCTCTCTGACTTGTCTTTTACTTCCTCTCTCTCTCTCTCTCTCTCTCTCTCTCTCTCTCTCTCCTCCCCCACCTCCCTCCATACCCCAGTCCATTATAATACATAATTTTCAATTAATCTGCAGGTGATAGAAGACATGGACCCTCCAGTCTCCGATCAGAAGAATTCCAGAGTGGACATCCACAGTATGACCACCACACAGACCGAAGTCATCATAAAGTGAGTTTTCACTGTTGCAGTTCAGTGGTTGTCCGGTTATCATAGCTGCCAACCTCCCCAGAAGTTCAGCAATTTATGCTATTCAGAGTTCTAACTGAAGATCTTTCCATATCCCCCCATCTGTCATTTGAATTTGTACATGCTGATCTCTTTGCGTCCACCTGTCTTGCCATTTTGATTGAACTAGTCATCAGCCAGTGTCTCCCCCTCCCCCTCCCTGTTGTCCGTATCCTCTCACCTGCCATTTAGACTTAACTTCTAATCGATCCATCTCCACCCATCCACATTTTGACCTAACTAATGATTGATCCCTAGTCACCCATCCACCATTTTGAAATAACTACAAGTCGATCCCAAGCCACCATCAACCATTTTGAATTAACTACTAATCGATCCTTAGTCACCATTGACCATTTTGAATTTACTACTAATGTCAAGCCTGCATTGATTACAATTGATCCCTAGTCATCATCGACCATTGTGAATTAACTACTAATCTATTGATATTTACCCATCCACCATTTTGACTCAACTAATAATCCATTGCATATCCACTCATCCACCGTTTTGATCTAACTACTGATTCATCTGTGTCCATGCGTCTGCCATATTAGTGTCTAATCCATTCATATCCACCCATCCGTCTTTTCCATGTAACCACTGATCCATCTGTATCCACCTAACCACAATTTTAACTTAATTACTAGTTGGTCCATATGCACCCATTTGCCATTTTGACTGAAGTACTGATCCACCTGTATCCACCTATCGGCCATTTTAACTCAACCACCAACCATCAGTACCTGCCCATCTTCTAATGTTAAATAGTTTGTGTAGTTAGGCATGCTGGCTAATGGGATGTAAATTTCACCATTCACAAAGCAAAAGTTCACCAGCAATTCCTTCTCCAGAATGTTGAGTCTGTAAGGCGTGGAAACTGTGCGCGGCCCTATTGATGATGATGTGTGGGCTTGGTGGTAAAATCAACAGCCTTGTGATGGAAAGAGGCAGAGGGATCATATCACCAAGTATAGTTGTATGTTATGACTTCTCATTTATGACAGCATTACTGTATTCAGCTGAACCAGTTACGCTGGTGGGTACTAATACTCTCCTTCAAATCCCATAGCTGCTAAGGGTTACCCTCTTTTTTTTTCAAACAAATTTTAAATCTCAGCGCACAGTTACCTTTTTTCTCCAGCATTTTACTGATGTAAAAGAGACAAAAAATCAGATAAAATTTGAAGAAAAAGAAAGCGAAACAAAAAAAATTGGCATTGTTTGTTTCTTAACCCATGAATTCTGACCTGATTATACCACTCTGTATGTGTATGCATTGAGCAGTTTCATTTCCGTAATGAAGAGACCTTACTTGCCGATAACAGTGACCCTGAGATGTTGGCAAAGACACGCCTTTTTCCCCAAACCCTGCCCCCATCCTGATGTTTGGGTTTACTTCCCTGAGGTTGGCAGCTGTGAAATCCATGCACATTGCTCTGTTTCATGATGACTAGACAGTCCAGGGGTGAATCGCTCCTGTTAAAATGTATATATATCTCCGAAGACTTGCCTGTCTTTAGTATGAGTATCACGGTCTCACCTTACTCTGTAGAATGTCACCAAATTTCACAAATCCTAGGTCAGTCAAGAACGTTGTCAATGATCTAAAATCAAAGAATTGAATGGATGTAGAGTTTTTCTTTCTACCAGTGCCGATTCTCAGTATTTCTCTTTGTTAAGACTATTACTTTGTCTTCCCTGTGCCTCCCAATCTTCATTTCTTTACTGCTTGTTGAAGATCTTTCTGAAGGCTGTTGGTGCTCACAAGGAAAACTTCAGTCTCTGCGTCACAGTGTAAGACAGTCAGAGTTGTTGACACAGCTGAGTTTGCAGCGTTGCACAGGGACGCTGTCTGAGCCTTCAGTTCCTGTGCCTCAGGTCCACCTCCTCCGGCTAGAATCAATGTCTGGAGGTCAGCACAGCATAGGCATGACTGAAGGATATGCTTAGGAGGCTTGGGTGCCTGTGTCACAGTGGGCACTCCCCTTTAGTTAGGAATCTTTATCCAATGAAGGTGATCCAGGAATGGGCAGTGTATCAGTTCGAAGCCCCAACATAGTAACCTGGTGTGACTGGTCAGTATGGGGGGCATTATTTTTCAGCCGAAGTGCTTATAAGAGGAGAAACAGAAATGACAGTAAACTTCGTTTCTGAGTAGACAGAGACATAGCCATTGATTACACATGGCATGACAGACACATTTATTTTGAAATGTGTGTGTGAAGGAACATCATGCCTCCCAGGAAGTCGATCTTTGTCCCTGTTTTTTTCAAGGAGTTTGTCCCTGGAAGTTGAAGGAAGGAGTGGGAGTAGGTACTCTGGTAAGTTGGAATCAGCGGTCACCGAGAATAACTGTGATTCCTATGCAGTTGTAGGAATGGGTGGAACTGTGTTACCTTGCTGTGAGAGATACTGTCAAGTCTGTGATTTGAACTGCAGCCTAGACCTTGAACATCCATTCATTCAACCATTTTTTGGTCAAATGAAATTTTGTCATGTGCCAAGACAAAACCATAAAACCAGACTTATCTGTATCTTATCTATCTATCTGTCTGTCTATCTATCTATCATTATCTATCTGTCAATCTATCTGTCTTTTTATCTATCCATTTGTCTATCTGTCTGTCAGTCTCTCTCTCTCTCTCTCTCTCTCTCTCTCTCTCTGTATAGTTTATGATGTATAATCTTTATCACTTTAAATCTTCAGAAATCTGTAATTCTCATGGACTGAATACAAACATACAAGCTGCAACAACAACAATAAGTCTTAAATAGGTGCACAATTAGTTTAAAATATAAATATTACAAAAATTGGTGTATAAATGGTACCAAAAAAGAAAAGAAGAAGAGTCAAAATGAAGATTAAAACAAAGTACGCATGGCATCTGCGCCTCAATAAGAGACTCAAAACCTACACACAATAATCCTTGACAGCATATTCCTTACACCAGTCTGCCCACAAACAGCGTGACCCAGACTGCAGGAGAAGCAGAGAGTGAGAGAGAATCACAAAGCGTGACTGGCTAGCCAGAGAAGCGTGACCAGTAGTGATTCTAGGGATTAAGCAAGGCACCTGCCAGCATTCCTTTTTCTTTAATCTCTGGGGACTCTAATTTTCCCCCGCCACCCTGATCCAGCTAATCCGTGGCCTCCAGCGACCAGAGAGCCTCAATTGCTGACATTGGAGAAGTGGAGATCAGGGGTCTGAAGTCTTCACTTCGTGGCTGTGGGTTAGGAATGGTGTGTTTACGTTCCGCCCCGATGGATGCGGGTTGTTCGTTTGTTCTGTGTGTCGTCCGGATGTCGTCTGGCCAGCTTGGGAGCAAGTGAGGGGGTGTCAGGGTGGGGTCATGAATGACCAGGTGTACCATCAACTGTTGCTGGGGGAGCTGGGTAGAGTTTTTCTCAGGTGAAAACAGTTTTGTGTTGAATGAAATAAAATGAAAAACAAAAGGACACGTATATTTGTAGTTTATGTTTGTTGTTAATTGCACAAGGACGTGAAAACAACGATGACAATGTTCTTTGGAATGTGCTTGTGCATGGAGCTGTTTTCACTCAGTTTATTAGGTTCATACATACATGCAGATCACACAAACACAACACACACACACACACACCACACGCACACGCACACACACATACACACACACACACACACACACACATATACACACACACACATGCACACACACACACACTCTCTCTCTCTCTCACTGTCACACACACACACACACACACCCCATACTCACTTACACACACACATACAAATACATACATACGCGCGCGGCGCACACACACACACACACACACACACACACACACACACACACACACACATGCACGCACACTATGCAATACTCATTCACATATGTGTATGTGGACAAGTACAACCGCACACCTACATGTACATAAATAAGCATACACGTCATACTTTTTTTTTTTTTAATACTGGATTTATAAGAAATGCAGCTTGTATTCAATATGCATGTGCTGCAATACAAAAAATGTCTTGAGATTTTGTTGTGTTTTCTTCCATTCTCCGTCAAAACAGAATAAAGTTTAGATATAAAAGAAACAGATTTTGATTTTATTGTAAAATGTACATTTTCATTTCCTGATTAAGTTGATAGAAACTCTGAAGTTGCATAGTTGTTGTGCAGAGAGGCTGAATCATTCTGTTGCCTGTATTTTTGTATGTGTGACTCTGTATTTGTGAATTTGCAAATTTTGTGAAATTAGCAAGATTTTGCAAATTTTGTGAAATTAGCAAGATTTTGCAAATTTTGTGAAATTAGCAAGATTTTGCAAATTTAACGAAATCTGCAGAACATCTACCTGTTTTGTGAAATAAAGTCTATACTTATTCCATGAACTGAGAGAAAAAAAAAACAACCAAATGCTTATTTTGTGAAATGAGCAAAAAAAAAACCCAAAAATTGAAGAAGTATCTGAATGCAAGATTACCTATCTTATGAAAAAAAAGCAACCACTGATGTATGATGCGTGTGTGTGTGTGTGTGTGTGTGTGTGTTGTGTGTGTGTTTGTGTGTGTGTGTGTGTGTTTATGTGGCAGTACATGAACAAATAATTCATGATGCTCTTTTCCTTTACTGTCCCCTGATGTAAATGGGTCACTTGATGTCTACTTAACTTAAATGCAAAAGCCTTGAAATTTTGCGTGGCCCTCACTGTCATTCTGTGTGTCTTCTGATTCTGTCCTTTCACATTTGGCGGTTGCGGAAGGTTCCAGATCATTGCAAGTTTTGGTGATTGATATTTCTTTTCTCAAAAAAAAAAAAAAAAAAAGGAAAAGAAAGAAAAAAGACAAGGTATGAGTCAGTATGTTTTTGGTTTCGATGGGATTTATGACTCCTGAGTGAAACTGTGAAATAGGATTGTCAGAATAAGTGTTGAAATGAAAATATGGAAAGAGTGTGCAGAATGCTGGGAAACTGTCCAGGGAAGCAACTTGCTTAACACAAGAGTGTTTGCAGCAAGGCTAACGGCTGTCCGATCCACAAACTTGGAATCTTTTGAACTCAATTCCTGTCTTTTTTCATATTCCTCATAAACCCACATGGGCTGTACCGATTTGTTGATAAAACCTTTGGCCCATAGGCTGACTGAACAGCAACTTTTGCTGCAATTTAAAAGTATGTTTAGTGATTTGTTGAGGCATTCTTGGATGTCTTATCAGGGGACATAAAGGGAAAAAGTATATCACAAACTATTCAGTCTTATACTGCACACATGTGCACGCACGCACATGCACACACACACAACACACACACACACACACACACACACACACCACACACACATACAACAAAACACAACACACACACACACATCCCATACATGCAAACACACACACACATACACACAACACACACACACACACACACACACACACACACACACACACACAACACTGCAAACACACACACACACATACATGCAAACACACGCGCACACACACACACATGCACACAAACACCACTGGTGTCTGCTTATTTCATGAAATAGGCATACTTGCACATAACTGTTTTTCCCTAAATATTGATTCGCTCATTTGACAAAATAAAGCTGCTTTTCGCTGTTTTTAATGAAATAGCAATGAAATGTGCTTATTTCATGAAATAGACATACTTGCATTAAAATATTTTTCCCAAAGTATTTGTTTGCTTATTCAACGAAATAAAGCCATTTTTCAAACATTTAATGTAAACGAGTTTGCTTATTTCAGCAAGTAGGCAGGTTTTCTGCAGATTTCATGAATTAAGCCAAACTTAGCTCATTTTTACAAAATGACCAGTTTCACAAACACAGCATGAGATAATACACAGTCTGTTGCACAACAAGTCCTTAGTTTGGTGTTAATGAGAGATTGGCAGCCACGACCCCCCAAAACCATGGTGAAGAGCTGGACACATTGACGTTGCACTTCCAGAGAAGAGCTGAAGAGGGTGGAAGAGCAGATCCGAGAAGAATCCATCACAGGGGTCAGCAGCAAGACCCGGGTGAGCTTTGGAGCAGAGAACTATGGGGCCCTGCAGCCTCTGCAGTCGCAGGGGGTCCCCCAGCCATCGTCCAGCACTTACCTGCCGGGGCCCACAGCGCAGCAGATCAAGCAGCGTCTGCAGATCGGGACCTCTCCGTCGGCTTACCACAGCGATGGCATGGAGTCGGATGACTCCCTTGCCTCAGACATTGACAGGTCAGAGACTGGATCCGTGAGGACGTGGTTGCCTTGCACACTCTGTCAGAGTCATAGTGTTTAGGAGACGGCTCACACCTCACGTGATCAGTTTGTGTGGAATGTATTGTGTGGCATATGATGCTGACAAAAGTGGAGGATCTAATAGTAGAACGCCGCATGCCGTTCGGACTGTTATTGTGGTGAGTTGGTGGGAAAGTTGTATGATGTATGATCCAAATCTTAAGACATGAAAAAAAAAATGTTTCCTTCTGTTATTTGATTTGACACGAGTTTGTTTAAAGCTTCGTTGCACTGTCTGTTCTCACTCGTTTCCGCCAGCTCTTTGTAGACCAGATATCAGCCACTGTTTCTAGATTAGTAGTTGCGGATTTAAATGAATATTTGACCATGATTTGGACAAAAGGTTTCATCTGATTGGGACAAATCCTGCTGTGTTTGGAATGGGCACCTTGGCCATTTCAAACATATGGCTGCAATGCCATGATCCATTTCAAGCTCTGTTGGAACAGGTCTCCTCAGCCATGTTCCAATGTTACAGTGGAAATGGCTGATATAGCGTGTTTTCAGTCATTTTGATTTTTTTGCAAGGATTGTGTGCGTTGTTTTCTTTCACAGTTTATCCTTCTCTGTCATTACTCTGCTTGTTGGACCTGACCTGTTAGAATGTTTGAATTATGTGAGTGTGGTTACTGGCTGTAAGCATTACATCCAGATCACTGAAAGAGACAGCAACAGGCTGAATTGGGACGTCGTAACTGACAGTGTGAAAAGGTGTCAGTCTTGATATAAAGCAATGATCATCAGGCATGTGGGTTTGTGTATCTGTACCAATCACATGGATTGTATTTGGTATGATAATGTATTGTCATTTTATCTTATGTATGATTTTTTTTTTTTTTTTTGCCTTATGATAGTTTAATATTTGTACAGTGATGATGTATGTTGAAAAAATATTCGCTAGCTGCCATGATGAAGTGGTTAGAGTCACAGAGTCCCAGCTGGAAGTTCGTGGGTCTGATTCCCATCAGATTTTTCTGCCCCAACTGGCTCCTATCCAGAATTGAGTTAGCTGTGGGAAGACAGAGTTTCATCCACTAAATGGATGCATCTCGAGTCATGCCCAAATTTCCTGACCAACACTGCAGGTGTAAGTATCTCTTTGGCCATGTTGAGGCCGGAATATGTTATGGAAAAAAAGCATAGAGTACAGCCCTGTCATGCAGTCTCAAACCTGAATGGAAATCCAGAGTATCATTTTCATCATCCCCATCTTCATCAGTCAGCATACAAAAAGGTCTCAAATTCTGTGGCCCTTCATACCCTGCTCTCATGGTGACCTGTTTCAAATGCCTCTCTGTATCTATGGCCTTGGTTTGATTCTGTCGGAGTCACTAATATTGGCAAATTCATGGGACTGTCATTGGACGGACGTTATGGTTCCCTCTGGAGAGAGAGTTCATTTATGCCAGCTCTGTGACTAAGCAAGAGATTGGTTGGGAGTCACACCAAGACTGTGAAGAGACAAAAAAAAAAAAAGGAAAGAAACAGGCATGTCATAGATCAGATTGGAATCAGGAAGAGAAGGATGGTGAAGATTTTTTTTTTGACAAGAAAGCATAATGAGTTTATAGAGTCAAAGGTGACTCAGGGGTACGGTAGGAACATGAGACCTACTCTGTTACTAAAGACAAGTAATCAAGGTGAAAAAAAAAAGGCGATGATAGAAACTATTGTTCCTACTGATGTGGCCTGGTTTCAGGAATGATTTAGTTGCAAAGTGAGGCGACTGCAGGCGGAGATCTAAACAAATTTTAAAAGTTATTATTATGACTCCACTAAAGAACATAGACAAACGAATCACAAGACAAAACATGACGTCTTTCAACCTCTTAGGCCTTCTTTAGGCAAGATAAACAACATTCAGGACAACGAAAATGAACGAGCAATCACTTATCTTTGACGAATTAACCGCAAGATGGGCGTTGAATAAATTCAACTCCCATTGTGTGCTAAATTCAACAAAGATAAATTCAATGCCCATCTTATGCCAAATTCGACAAAGATAAGTGATTGCTCGTTCTTCATTTTCGTTGTCCTGAGTGTTGCTTATCTTGCCTGAAGAAGACCTAAGAGGTCGAAATGCATCGTGTTTTGTTTTGTGATTCGTTTGTCCATGTTATTCGATGGAGTCATCAAAATTACTTTAAAAATTTTCTTTCAGGAATGAGGTCCAGTCCTCCTACCCAGCGCTCTTGGGCAGCACACAGAGTTTCCGCCCAGACTTCAACATGGCCGACGACGAGTCCTCTCCTACACCTCCACAGAATTTGAGGGCAACG
Organism: Conus canariensis; assembly: GCA_033310375.1. Taxonomy (NCBI): domain Eukaryota; kingdom Metazoa; phylum Mollusca; class Gastropoda; order Neogastropoda; family Conidae; genus Conus; species Conus canariensis. The sequence continues at coordinate 39,236,869 of CM065734.1, read as the reverse complement.
ACCCTGTGCCACCCTCTTCAGGGCCTTTTGTACGAGACGTGCTGCTGAACATGAATTTATCTGGTGGGTTTCTAACTCTGTGTGTGTGTGTGTGTGTGTGTGGGGTGTGTGTGTGTGTGTGTGTGTGTGCGCGCACCTCAGAGAACTCAAAGAGACTGTTGTAAGGATATTGTGGCAGACTCCATTTTAAGTGTGCTTTCTTACTTGCTTTAGCTGGAGGTTTCTTTGCCCAGTTGGCTTTGTGTAGTTACTACGAATAGAACAGTCTGTCTCTACAGATGGGAGAAACAGTCATTGCCATCAGTAGGGATTTTACAGGAGTCAGCCTGTGTTTACTTAATATGAACAGGCGCTACAGATCGTCAGACTGACTCGGTAGCAGTACTGGGTTTCCTTTGTTGAGCTGTCTCAGGTAAACCTGACATTGATGGAGAACTCTGTTGGCGCCAGACACTAGGACCACGACAGAACTAACATGTGTGTGACTGTGAATAGGGGAGTCGTAATGAGCAGTGAGGGAAAAATGTTACAGAAAGAGTGTGGAAGATAAGACATTGAAAAACGAAAAGGAAAGAAAGAAGAGATCACTGAATTCACATTCTCTGTGGATCATATAGTCACCAAAGCTGAAAGAACTATAAAGTCCGAAGAATCACAGTGCAACATTGAGAGACAAGTGTCGGAACCAGCCATCTCTCGTGAATCATAAAGCTGGCTGGAAACTTAAAATATCTGTTGGACTTTACATCCTTATCACAGATGTCAAGCATGCAGGGTTGTGATGACTTATGAGAGTGCTCCTGCTAATTTCTATGTGTCATCTATGGTGCTCTGTCATGCCAGCTGGGGTGTTGATGCATAAGTTTGGATGGGTAAGTCTGAGAGAGAGAGAAAAAATGTGTGTGAGAGTAACTGTGAGGTTTTTGTGATGTTGCAGACCCGTCCACCCTGGTGCAGGTGCAGGACTACATGCGGGAGACGAAGCGCCACATGGAGCAGGAGAGGAACCAGCACGGTGCTGGAGAACAAGCTGCGGCTGCTGGGCAAGGAGAAACAGGACCTCCTCAGGTGTGGGGAAGGGCTCTGCCCTGATGGTGTTGCCCCGAGTTTGTACTTACATTGTGGAGTGGAGTGTGGTTGTTGGTCACCCTGCCTACGTTTGTGTCCGTTCAACTGTCCGCAAGATAACAGAAAAACAGTATTATAACATTTTCCTGTGCGTTTGGATCATAATTATGTTTGTTTCAGTTTCATCAAATAGTCGTCACTGCATGCCGACTATTCATTATACGATACACCACCTAAGCCATGTGCCATAATGCGAAGAGGTCAGGCTGTGACTCATACCACACTAATAAGCCTGATTACTTTAAAGCATGTCCCATGCGTGTGTCGTGTGAAACTTGTTGGCATGCAAAGTTCACAGATCCAGTTGGTCAACCCAAAAATGTTTTATCCAGCAGCCAACTATCCCTTATGGTTCTGGACTTTCCCTACATTAGAAATTATTCCAGAAATATGAATTTAATGAACAAATCCAGAATTTCTCATTGAAATTTAATAGGAGTGATAAACTATTGCAGAAGAAAGCCCAAATGATGTCATGTGGATGTTGGCAATTCTGTGTATGGAAAATGCATTTTTTTATTAAAAAAAAACAACAACACACATTTGTCTACTGAAACATATGGGGGTTAGAAACACTTTCAGTCAAAAACCAAACTGCCCCCGCTTCCTCCCCCCCCCTCCTCCTCCACTCATCAACCCTTTCTCCCCCTTCATCCCCAGGTTCTGGAATTTTTACTCCAGAATGTTGGCAGCTATGGCTTCAGATTTCCATGCCCATTACAGCAACAAATCCATGTCCCAGCGGGGTAACATTTATTCATGTTGCTGGTGTTTAGGAAGCTGGAGAACGTTACAGAGACCAAACAGTCCTTGGAGCAGAACAAACTGGATCTGGAGGCCCGCATCCGGTCCTTAGAGTAAGTGGTCGTTTCTTCTCTCTCCTCTGTCACTGGTTGTCTCCCCACCAGGGGGCAGGGCTGGATTCATACTGAAGGCGTGGAGTCTGGTCTGTGACAATCCACAGTGTCATTAGTAATTGAAGGGGGGGGGGGGGGGAATATTGATTGAATGACTGTTAGTTGTGGTAAGGTTTAATGTTGACAAGCATCTTAAGTGACATGGGTTATGCAGATGAGCTGCCCTTGAGAACAATGGGAGAAGACCTGTGTAACATTACACTTACACTGTGTGAATGACAATATCCAAAGGAAGGCATTGACAACAGCTTTTTCTCTGTTTTCATCTGGAGGATCAAATTCACGGCCTTCTACATACCAGTTAGATTCTGTGTAAATGGTGTTAATCAGGCCACCAGACTCATGGAGACAGAGGAGAGGAATTGGTGTGTAGATGAACTGAAAATGAGGCCTGACACACGGCGTATTGGGGTTTCCTACCATAATTATGAGAAACTGATTCAAGAAATCGTGCTCTGTATTGTGGGAAGTTTTGTGTAGAAAAGTTTGTGATTGTTTACTTTACCATGAGTATGCCATGATTCATTTTGTCGGACTGGGACATAACTTGGTTTTGAAAGCTTAACCATTGTTCTGCTTCATAGTTCATTCTACCTTAACTTTATGGAGTTAACTACAGTTTACTTTATGATGAGTTCAGTTGAGGGGGGGGGGGGGGGGGGGGATCTCTTGTAGATAGAACTTGAATCTGTCTTAGCTTTGACCTTTTTATCTTTTTCATTCTGTCACAAGTTTAACCCATCAAGGAAGTTTTAGCATGAGCACACCATCATTTGTTTTGTTATAGATATAATCTATCAGGAAGTGTTTACCAGAAGCACACCATCATTTTTGTTTGTTTGTTACAGAAAAACCTATTGAGAAAGTTTTTACCATAAGCACACAATGGTTTTTTGTTTTGTTACAGATATAACCTATCAATGAAGTGTTTACCAGTAGTACACCATCATCTTTTTTTCTGTCTCAGGTACAACCTATCGGAGGAGCAGGAGAAGAAACGCAGTGCTGAGTTATTGCTGACCAAAACCAAGGAGCAGCTCAGTCGCAAGGAAGATCAGTTCACAAGGTCAGTCAATGTTCTTTGGTTGTGTCTTCCTCTTAGCTGAGTTATGTGCTATGTTCAGTGTAAAGGGAATTATTAATTGATGATAATGATATAGAAAAGAGCAGTCAACAACTACATTTAGCAGAAACTCAGAGTTTTACATGCATGTGCGTTATTCAAAGAACATGTTTGCACACAAGTTTTGAATGATCACTCATTCACAAACCCATTCCTTCATAACATGCACACATGTCTCCACAGATAAGCAAATGATGTGGATTTGGAAATTAATTGTACTTCATTTGTCCGTTTTCATCACAATTTGCAGAGCTAAGTGTGTGCAGAATCAAGATTTTAGTTTGAATCTTTAAGCTTGAAAGTTGTATGGAATTCTGTACCACAGTATGATATGAGAAGTCTCATATAGTTGGCTCTTTTTATGTAGGAGATGAGATACGGTGTATGCTCATGGCACAAATGCTGCATAAGACAGTGCATGTTGTATGTAAAGCATTGCACGTTCGGTGACAAACATTTGTCAGTTAAGCGTGTGCCTAAAATAGAAAGCTCTTTCCCATTATTGATTGTATGTTTTGATATGCTAAGAATTGTCACTAGGCCTCATTTTACATCAAAGCGCTCATCATCAGTAGATGGTGTTCTACAGACATTGAGTCAGAACAGATATCACTGAATCAGCAACAATGCAGAATCTCCTCTGGTGGGTGAGCTGACAGCATCTGAATATCTCCACCTGGCTGGTATCATTACTGTGACAGGTTGTGGTTTATGGGAGGGAAGTGGGGTGATCAGTGCTGGTGTAATGCCACTGTGTATGACAGAGGATAGGGTACACCACCATCCCCTCATCAAAAATATTTTGCCTATGTATCCTGAAGCTGCTGAAGCAAGAAACAGAAATTTGAGAAGTGTGTTTTTTCGCTCTCTTTCTTTCTCTCTGTCTCTCTCTCTCTCTCTCTCTCTCTCTCTCTCTCTCTCTCTCTCTGTCCCCCCCCCCCTCTCTCTCTCTCTTTCTCTGCTTAGTCTCTCTCTCTCTCACTCTCTCTGTGTGTGCTGAATCTCTCTTTCTCTGCTGAGTCTCTCACTCTCTCTCTCTCTCTCTCTCTGTCTCTTTCTTTCTCACTTTCTCCGTCTCTGCTGCGCATGTGGACACGTAAGTTTGCAAGTGCAATCGCAGTATGTGTGCATATGTAAGCAGGTCCATTGAATTGCTCAAGTGACCCAAGGCATCGTTTTGAAATGATTATTACTGTTATAATATATGCATTTTTTTATCTTCTTTTCAGTGAACTGGAAGGAAAGCAGCGAGCGGAGCTGATAAAGCGCAACATTGAGCTGGAAATGAAAGCAGCGCAGAACACCATCAAAGATGTCAGTATACATTGTTTTATAGCTGTTTGTCATTTTGTTTCACCTTTCCAAAGAGGAATTTTCTTGTACACACCTGTTCAAACCTGTGCCATGATTCTTCTTGGCGAGAACATAACCCAAGACAGTCAAGATGGCCCCACAAATTTTGGGAGATAGGGGAGGTAAGTCTGGCTCTCAGTATTGCCCCAATGCTTCTTGGATGCCTAGAGTGACTTCCTTTGATGTACATGTTACTTCAGTACAATGAATTGCTTGTCAGAGTCCTGCTTTAGTCATGATTCTCCTTCATCTTTCTGAATGCAAAACATTGGCACTCGCAGTACATGTCATAGTCCTTATTCTGCAATAGCTGGCAGATTCGTGAAACTGTCAACTCCCGAGCTTTACTATTTATTCATAGTTTGAATCCTGTATCAAAATGCTGTCAACTTTCACTGAACTTAGTTGTCTTGGTCTTTGTTGGGCTTACATATTGAAGATCTTAGGCTCATAATGTGTTGCTTTGCTTACCCTATGCAGAGTGCGAACAAGCATACATGAACTTGTATGCCTTCACAAACTCTCAGCTGGCCAACCATACAGTACTTCTTCATGTTAAACGTATTTGTTAGCAGGGAAACTGAAGCTAAAGCTGAAAAGCTGTGAATACATATTGTCCACAAAGTATGTAAGTTGTTGCGGAATTAAGACACCGAAAATGTGACCCAGTCCAGAACCTCATCAAAGAAGATGAATTTGATTTATCAAGTTCTTGTCTGGACTTTTCAGAAGTGATGATGAACTTGTGGAAGAGGCACATCAATAGTTGAAACTGTATGGCTGAAGTTTTTAAATGGGGAAATCCATTCTAAGGTAATTGTTTGGACAAGAGGAAGGAAAAGTCACAGTTTCAATTTCTTTGACCAAAGCTACAACTTTCACTGCTGCAATTTGCAAAATTTCTACAGTTATGATTACTTTACTATCACTACTACTACCACTACTACTACTACTACTATGACCACTACTTCTATACTACAGTGACAAGGACTGCTTCTACTACTATTATTACTGTTGCCACTATTGTTTTTTGTATTATTGCTACTGCTGCACTTACCACCACAGCTGCTGCTCTGTTGCTGCAGCTGCTTTGTGAATAGAGTGAGCTGTGTAAAGAACAGTGGTGTGTACACTTCCACAGCTGCTGCTCTGTTGCTACTGCTGCTGCTACTGGTTGAAATAGAGTGAAGCTGTCCAAAAGAACTGCTGTGTACACTTCACAGCTGCTGCTCTGTTGCTACTGCTGCTACTACTGGTTGAATAGAGTGAAGCTGTCCAAAAGAACAGTGCTGTGTAACTTACCACAGCTGCTGCTCTGTTGCTACTGCTGCTGCTACTGGTTGAAATAGAGTGAAGCTGTCCAAAAGAACAGTGCTGTGTACACTTACCACAGCTGCTGCTCTGTTGCTGCTGCTGCTACTACTGGTTGAAATAGAGTGAAGCTGTCCAAAAGAACAGTGCTGTGTACACTTACCACAGCTGCTGCTCTGTTGCTGCTGCAGCTACTAGTGGTTAAAATAGAGTGAAGCTGTCCAAAAGAACAGTGCTGTGTACACTTACCACAGCTGCTGCTCTGTTGCTGCTGCTGCTACTAGTGGTTAAAATAGAGTGAAGCTGTCCAAAAGAACAGTGGTGTGTAGCTCTGTGGTGACGCTGTGTGTGCAGCTGGAGGAGGAGAAGGATGAACTGGAGCGGCAGTTACAGGTGCAGATTGAGCACGGCCGGCGGCTGCAGGACCAGGTCAACGAGGAACAGTCCCGCTTGTCCTTCCAGAAGCACCAGGAGACCTTGGCCAGCTCTGCTGCCACCACTTCAGCCCGGGTTAGTGCCTGTGTGTGTGTGTGTGGAGGGGGGGGGATGTGTGTGTTGGGGGGGGGGGGGGTATGTGTGTGTGTGTTTGTGCGTGTGTGTGAGTATAGTGTGTATACATATGTGCGTGTCTGTGTGTGTAAATTTTCATCCAGTTTCGGCCCCACTGCCAACAGCATATTTAAGTGTGATTACTGTCTTTTCACTGACCCTTTTCCCATTGTTTCTTCATTGCCTTGTATTCTTTACATATCTCAATGTAAATCTGAATGAATACAGTGCTGTCTTGTCTTCTTTCATACTAGTTATTCGATTGTTCACTCTGACCTATTGTTTCACACTAGTTTGTAATTCATTCATTCACTCTGTCATATTAGTAGGTTCTGCTGTCACAGAAGCAATTTTTTTTTTTCTCCTTCAGAAAAGAAGACTTCTGCTGTGTGTAATTTGAGGCATCTTGTGAGATTTTCAACAGATCTTATCAAAGACAAGGCACGTTTTACTTGGTCATGAAGTGACAGTGCAAACTTCAACATGCCTTACACTCACACTAAAACCAGCCAGGTTCCTTGATACAGATGTGCATTGACAGCCGGTCAAAGTGCACAGTCTTAGTGGAAATCAATTAACTAACCCATATTTGAAAAATGTTGGCCAGTCATAAATGAAATTTGGGACTTTGTGTGTGGAGGAGGAGGATGGGTAAGGTTGTAAAGATTCGCTTGAATATTCTCATGGTCAACAGTGTCAGCACATCTGTTTGGTGTTGTTTTTTTTTAGAGGGAGGGAGGAAGGGAGGATTGTGTATTGTCATTGTACAATCACGGTTTACAATGCGCTTGTTTGTTCGATTTTTTTTTTTTTTTCGCTAGTGTGAGCATAGAACCAGTTGGGAAATCTGAAAAAAAGCGGACAATATCGGATTCCACTAGGTCAGTCAGAGATGAACCAAGGCTCTTTCTTCAAATTGTCCATGTCTGAGTATAAAAATGTTGTTTTTGTGTGCATGTTTATACATGTGTCTATGTCTGTATGCATGAGGTTGTGTCTTCAAATTCTCCATGTTTGAACATAAAAGAAAAATGTGATTATGTGTGCATGTTCGCGCACATGTGCATATTTGTGTGCATGTTGCTGACCTGTACACTGTCTACAGCTGCAGGACAGATACATAGAGGATGACTCTGGAGAAGGAGAGGACCGCAGTGAGAGAGACAGACTGAGCACTGAACTGTATGCCGTCAAGGTGAGCCTATCGGTCCTGGCTTCATCATCATCCTCATTGTCTTCATCGTCATCATCACCATCTTCATCATCATGGTGATCAGTCATCAGGGTGCCGTTACACAGACGCTTGGGTCACCAGGGGTAGTCAGGGGTCTCCACAGCTTCCTGGTCTCAGTCATGCACAACAAGATAGAGGGGTTAACAAGAATTCCAGTTCTGGTTGTTCATCACTGTTTCCAGTCTGAGCTGCTTGTTGCCAGATGTGTGTTGAGGGGTACAGTGATAGTGTGTGTGGGGTTTTTTTCTTTTTTTTTTTTTTTTTTTTTGGGGGGGGGGGGGGTACAGTAATGTTAAATGACAGCTATCTCATCTTCAATTAATTGTTGAAGGCTTAGTTTTGGCAATGAAATTAAGTAACCATACAGTATATAGCATAGGTATCAACCGTTCCTTTTTTTTAAATGGAATTTCAGGGATTTTCAATACCATTTGTTTGTAATTTCTGATTAAGTGAGCAAAAAAAGATCAGAATTTCAAAATTTTTATGTCAAGCTGGGGCTTGGTGTTATTTGGTTGTCAGAAGAATGAGGTGAAGTCCTAGCCAGTTGTCAGAAGAATGAGGTGAAGTCCTAGCCAGTAGAGCTAGAATGATGTGTATAGAAGGAATTGGATGAAGCAAAGGGCACTTTCTCCTTTATGATGTCCAGGTGATCAGGCTGCAGCCTCTAGAAATGTTTTCAGTTAAAACTGAAGTCTTCCCCTTCATTCCTAGACTATGGCTGGCATGATATGTTGTTAAAGATACCTTCTATATGCATTGGCTTTTTTTGTGATTGCTTGGAGGTGATGGAACTTTTTTAGCTTGCACAATTTTTGATGTGAATTCTTTTTTTTTTTTTTCTTTTCTTTTTGCAAGTGCTTTAGGATTGGATTATTGACTTAAGAAAAAAGATTGTTTATGCAGCTGGTGTGCACAGTTCGTAGTCTGTTTGCTTTATGGTAGATTATCAATGAAGGTAGGTAAAGCTGCCTAACTGTGTGTGCATTTGTGCAAGGAACTGTGCAAGGAATCCTCAGTCGCATATAGATTAATTGTTAAAAATTACCTATCAGTTATCGCCAAATCCTTGAAGGGCAGGTTTGGACGTGCCTCATGACTTTTGACACTTCATGAGAAGGAATTTCTCATCAGTTTAAGAGATTCAGTGCTCTTTCTCATGCCCGAAATGCAACAGTAAAATTGTCTTACTTTGTCAGGGAAGTTTGTTAATTTTACCTGGTGATTATCAGCCAAAACAAGTGCCAGTAGATTCTGAAACAGCAATGGCTGCAGTAATCAGTAGGACAGCAATCCAGTGATTAACAGTAAATTACAGGTGGAACATCACCTCTTTTTTTTTTTTTTTAAAGAAGAAAAGCGGATTAGTAAACCTAAAGCTATAACCTATAACATATGTGGCACATTGGTTTTCTAGATCTGTTTCAAAGAAAGACAAAGCGCTTTGCACGCAGTTTGTTGTCGCAGCACATGAGTGGTTTGGGGGTGGTTGTTTGTGTGTGACACAGATGGAGCTGGAGAGGCAGAGGTCTCGCTTTAAGGACGAGATTGCGTATATGACCAAAGAGAACGAGGAGCTTCAGAGTCGGGTGGAGGAGCTGAAGAATGATATTGTGGGTTGCAGATGTCTCCGACATGTGTGTGTGTGTGTGTGTGTGTGTGTGTGCGTGTGTGTGTGTGTGTGTGTGTGTGTGTGTGTGTGCGTGTGGACGCATATGGATGTGTCTGTCTGCATGTGTGTATGTGTGTGTGTCTGTCTGTGCCTGTATGTGTGCACATATGTTTTGATGTGTGCATGCACCTGTGAGTATGTAAGTAAGAGATAAAGAGTGGAGCATGCTTGCTTGTGTGCCAGTAAGTCTGTGAACAAGGTTGTGTGTGTGTGTGTGAGAGAGAGTGAGAGAGAAACATAGAAAATGTCAGTGTCCTGGTAAAACTGCTCGTTTTTGGCTGGCTGATTGTTTATTTGGTTTTGGAAGTTTTTTGTTTTTGCTTTCATTTGGGAGGGAAGAGAGTAAAATGAGAACACTATGCTCGGTGAAAGGTAAGATTTACACTAGGTACTGACATCTCTAGACATGAAGTATTTTTTTGACAGATCTTCTTCACGCAAAACTAACACACCCCAGGATGGATGCATGGAGAGAACGGAAACAGACGTACATATTAGATCATCCTCAGAGAGATTTAAGAAGAGAATGGGGGAGAGGTGTGCTATTTGTGAATTATTCCTGCTGGTTCCTTGTGCCCATCCTAGTTCAAATATTGGCATAGATCAAAGATCAAAAGATGGAGTAGAGAGGGGGAATGTGGGTGCAATCTAATGAGGACGGCCTTTGGGGAGTATTAAGGATGGTAAAAAAAAATGAAGAAAAAGCAAACAAACAGAGGATACCATACAGATTTTTTTTAGTCACCATACATAGATGATAGAAGGCATCTTTGAGTAGTAATTCCCCATACTCAAATATAGCTTTATTCATCCTGGTGTAGCCTTGGCGCTGACAGTCCACAATCGGTAGCAAGTCATCATGAGGTAACGTGCCAGAGGAGACACTGCCCTGCTGCTGTTTCACTTGCTGATATTCAGTGGTGCATGTTCTGATTCAATTTACTGCTGAGCTGCCTACTGATGACAGCATCTGCGCAGTCATGAAGCCAGCCTACGTTAGCATGCCTCTCTGGAGGATGCATCTGTGTTCATCCAGTGACAGGATGCCACTGTGCTGATCCAGTGACAGTGTCCCTGAACGTTTACCCACAAAGTTGACACCAACTGATCATGGACATAGATGTGGAGAGGAAATCGAAACTGAGACCATCACGCAAACAGAGCTTGGAAGGGCCACAGAATTTAAGATATCTAACATTAGTCATCAGGGAGAATGAGGATCATGAAGTTGATGTTGTGGAGTTGTGTTCCAGTCAGAGATTAAATGACTGTATTCTTCACTTCCTTTCATTGTGCATTGCACTATTAACCAGATCTGAGAGATACTGACACTTGCTGTGTTGGTCACGGAATTTGAGCATTGCATAGAGACCCATGTATTAAGTGGATGAAACTTGACTCTACGGTCCTTTTTTCCATTTGACCCCTGAGTGACACTCAGTTCTGGGTAAGAGCTGTCCAGGGCCAAACAAATCCCACAAATCACTGTTGCCATTGGAAATCGAACCCACGATCTCCCAGCCCACAAGACAGCTACGCTAACCATTGCATCATAGTGGTTGGTGGTGGTTGTTTTTTTGTTGTTGTTGTTCCCGGCTTCCTTTTCCATATCAGAACATGTGTCTGGTCAGGTAAGAATGAGGAAAAGGAGTATTCATTTCTAAAGAAAATTAGAAATATTCACGCATCCAGACAGCCCTGAAACCCCCTGAAATCTTGGTGGCATGCGAGTTAACAAGGGCTTGTCAACACCAAGTAAAATCATGACAAGTATTTGTCTAAGTACCTATTTCTAAAATGCAGTATATTAGCAAATGTCCTTTCTGTTTGGAATGGGCGGGTGGTGATCAGATGGCTTCACATTCGTTGCAGAAACTGAATGAAGAGGCCATGGCCCATGCTTCCATGCAGTATAATGTTCATCTCAGCACGCTGCGCTCAGAGGTGTCCAACTCCGCTGCCGCCCTGGACAAGGAGCATGCCATGCGTGAAAAGCTGGAAACGGAGGTAACATACGTTGGCACAGTTCTGTTATTATTGTTATGATTAGTATTAAGAATACTTGTGTAGTGCCTATCCACAGCTAGAGACCATGCTCTAAGCGCTTTATGATCCACACTCTCTGTTACATAACAGGCTGCCTACCCGGGTAGAGCCAACTTAAGAGTTGCATGCCGGCGCTTCATTCTGTCATTTCCGGTGTCATTCAGTCAATATCATTCACTCAGTTTCCTTCCTTCATTCTTGCAATTTTTCATGCAGGGTGCATGTTATGTGTAATGTTTCATCCATACCAACAGCCAAACTGGCCTTCTCTTCTGAAAGTTGGTGATGGGATTTTACGTGTGTGCAAGATGTTGATATGCAATGACATCACATATCCTTGCCTTATTCCTATCCTGACTTCGAAACTACACTCACTGTTTTTTTCTCAGCATATGAAGTTGGTGTAAAAACTCTTGAAGGGGATAATTGCATGTGGTATTCAGTACGCATGGAGAATTCGCTGCTCTAAGAACGATATCAAAAGCCTTATTCTTATCCTGACTTCAAAACTATCATATCTGTTTCCTACTCGAAATGTGAAGTTGGTGTAAAAACCGTCATAGAGAAGGACAGGTTGATGTGGAATCCCATATGGGCAGAGAATTTGTCTCAGACTGTCTCTGTGAATAGTATTGAAGGCTTTCTCAAAGTCTACACACTGGTTGTAGAGCTGTCTCTGCCATTCTGTACATTGCTGGATGATGTTACACAGAGTGGAAATCTGGTCAGCATGTCCCGTTCCATTCCAGACGTCTGCTTGATGTTTTCTCAGTTATTTGTCATGTGTATTTGAGATTCACAGAATGATGATCTTAGTTGCTAGAAATTTGCTCAGAATCATCAAAAGGATCACTCCCCTGATCAGCTGTTGCTGTTACATATTTCTCTCGATTTCAGACTCATCATGGTGATACCGTCTATCATTGATAATGTTTTTTTGTGGATAGTTTACTCAACCTTAATGTGCTGTAAGATAAAAGTGTATATTTTACACACTGTAAAGAAAACATAGACTTCTTTGAATAGGGCATGACTGTTGACGAGAATTGTCCATAGTTCTGTTTCTAACTTGTTGGCAGCCCTGAAATGACAGCTGTGGTTGTCTGGGCTATAAATAGCATAACTTGATGGGCTGGGCTATAAATAGCATAACTTGATGGGCTGGGCTATAAATAGCATAACTTGACAGGCTGGGCTATAAATAGCATAACTTGACAGGCTGGGCTATAAATAGCATAACTTGACAGGCTGGGCTATAAATAGCATAACTTGACCGGCTGGACTATGAATAGCATAACTTGACCAGCTGGGCTATAAATAACATAACTTGACCAGCTGGACTATGAATAGCATAACTTGACCGGCTGGACTATGAATAGCATAACTTGACCAGACTGTAATGTCACGCTTTTCTCATTTATTTACTTTGCAACATAATGTTGTTGTTCTGCAGATGGACACTGTACAGAAGTGATAGTAACATTCTGTTGTTATTTTGCAGATGGAGTCTATACAGAAGCATGTGTAACATAACGTTGTTGTTCTGCAGATAGAATCTGTGTGGAAGCATCTGTAAAATGCTGTTCTTTTGCAGATGGACTCTGATTGTGACATTCTGTCGGGGTTTTTTTGCAGATGGACACTTTACCAAAATGGCAATAACATTATGTTGTTGTTCTGTGGATAAGCACTGTACAGAAGCAACTGTAATATCAAGTTGTGGTTCTGCTGATGGACTCTGTACAGAAGGGACTGTACTTATGTTCTTGTTTTGCAGTTGGACACTGTACAGAAATAACCCAAACGTTATGTTGTTTTGCTTATGAACACTACACAAAAGGGATTGTAATGTTATGTTGTTGTTCTGCAGATGGATGGACTCTGTACAGAAGCGACTCTAATATTATGTCGTTCTGTAGATGTACAATGCACAGAAGTGACTGTAACATTATGTTGTTGTTTGTGCAGATGGACTCTGTACAAGAGCAACTGTAACGTGTTGATTTGCAGATGGACAGTGTACAGAAGTAACTGTGACGTTATGTTGTTGTTTTGCAGATGGACACTGTACAGAAGTGATTGTAATGTTATGTTGTTGTTCTGCAGATGGACTTTGTACAGAAGTGACTGTAACACAGTGTTGTTTTGCAGATGGACAGTGTACAGAAGTGACTGTTATGTTATGTTGTTGTTTGTGCAGATGGACTCTGTACAGAAACGTCTGCAGGTGGCAGTGACAGAGAAGGACCGAGCAGTGCATGCCCGCAACGACCTTGAACGACAGTGGCAGCTGGAGAAACAGAGCCACAGCCGTGATTTGGAACACAGGGAGGAGGAAGTCAACATCCTCAAGGAGAACAACCAGGTAGAGATGTGGAGGGGTGTGGAATGTGTTGGGGGGGGGGAGGTGGTGGCGGTGAGTGTGTGGGGAGGAGGAGGAGGCAGGAATCCTCAAGAAGAACAACTCTGTTTGTTTGTGCAGATGTGCGAAGGGGATGCCTTTGATGAGGATGCGTGTGTGTGTGTGCCTGTGTGCGTATGTGTGTGTGTGTTTCTTACATACTTTTGTCTTTGAACAACTTGTCCAGATGAGATTCACGCTAATATGACATTTATCTTGCCATTCATGGTGTGTGTAAGGAAGACTCCATCATCCTGTAGAACAGACACACCAGAGGGCTTGTGTGGTTGACTGTGTGTTTGTGAATGCTTTAGAGTCCGAAGAAGTGTGTCAGAATTTGTGTGGGTAGATGAATGTAAGATTGTAGTGGGGTGTATGTATGTGTGATAGGATAGGTGTTTTTTTATGTCAGGGGGTTTGCATGTGCAAATATGTTTTTGTTTTCTGAAAAGAGTTAATTGCATTTAATAAAAGGAGTGAGGTCTTGCATCAAACATACGGCAACAAGATCTTTGACACTCAACAGAGGCCCATGAATTAAGAGAGTCTGACAGCCTGTACAGTCTGCAAGTTCCAGCTTTTTTTTTTAAGCCAAAATCTTGCTTGAAGTCTCGCTCAATTATGCAAACTCTGGTGCACATGAATATCAAACAGACATTAGTGTTTTAAGAGTTCTCTCCATATCATTACTACTGCTGATTTGTTCTGTTTGAATTCTGTTTCCAGCACTTGAACCATAGGATACAAGGTCTGGAGACCAAACTAAGCTCAATGGAAAGCGAGGTAATATATGTGTGTGTGTGTGTGTGTGTATGTGTCTGTATAGTGTGTGTGTGTGTATGTGTGTCAATGTATGTGTGTGTCTGTAGTGTGTGTGTGTGTGTGTCAATGTATGTGTGTGTCTGTAGTGTGTGTGTGTGTGTCAATGTATGTGTGTGGATGTTGTGTGTGTGTGTGTCAGTGTATGTGTGTGTCTGTAGTGTTTGTGTGTGTGTGTAAGTGAGTGTGTGTGTGTGTGTGTGTGTGAGTGTATGTGTGTGTCTGTAGTGTGTGTGTGTGTGTGTGTGTGTGAATGTATGTGTGTCTGTAGTGTGTGTGTGTGTGTGTGTGTGTGTGTGTGTGTGTGTGTGTGTGTGTGTGTGTGCCCATCTCCAGGTACACATCTTCAGTGCAGTATGTTTATGAGGGCATGTATCTAGAATTTATTGGGGTTACTAACATAGCACCGCGGCAACTTTAGTAATAAATCACAGCCACAGAGCTTGCTTTACCATCAGATATACTGTGCTGTAGGGTGCTTTTGTTTGTTTATTTGTGTGTTGGTTTTTTGTTTGTTTTTTTTTGCTGGGGAGTGTAAACCGTTGAATGTTGAATGCACTGTGTTGATCTACATGAAATATGTGTGCTGTACATATGAAGAAAAATGTGCTGCAGAGTGCAAAGTACATTATTCAATAGAATGTAAACATGTCATGCTGTAGGATGTAAGGTTTGTTGTGAAGAGTGTGTTAAAGTTTGTTGAAATACATTGTAGTGTAGGTTATAAGATCTGTTTTACTTATGTTGAAAATTATATTGTGCCTCAGTGTACAGAATGTGTCGAATTATGCTATACTTTAGTGTGTAAAATGTATAGCATTGTGTGGTTTGAAACATGCTCTACTATAGGTAGCAAAACATGGTGTGCTATTGTTGCAGCTACACGTGTCAAGCACGTCTTTGCTGGAAAGATCAAATCAACTGCAGCTGCTGCGACAGGATGCAGAACGCCACAAGTCAGCACAGAACAACTTTGACACCAACTACAGGGCTGAGAAGGTGAGCGATGCTTCAAAGATTGTCATGATCTCCACACAAATTTTTTGTTGTTGTTGCTGTTGTCACACGCAAAGTGCATAGTGCACTGGTCGGTGTTCTTGGCTTGCGGACTGGGTGTTTATGGCTAATGAACAAAGGAGGACTGAGTGATTTGTTCTTTGACGTACTTTCCAAGCATACTTGCCAACATTCCAATTCAGACAACTGACAACAAACAAACATTTGCCTTTACCTTATAAATCTATATTGTTGCTCTCTTCATGTGAGTCGGTTTTTCTTCTTTTTCAGGAACTGAACACAAAGTTACAAGTGAAAATTGAAAGCCTGCAAGAAAGGTACGGTTCCTGTTTGTCAGACTGTGTATTATTCTCATACTCACTGTTTAAACAGGTGCCATATTGCTGTAAAGTTGAAACATCGCCCAGTATGATCAGGATCCAGCAGGAAAATAAAAGAGAAGGAAACCCAGTTCAGTCCTCGTTTTGCCTCAATATTACCAGGACTCCCAGAGTGACTTCCCTTAGTTCTCATGTGGTTGTTGATTGGTTAGCTGTATCTTGGTTTCCACACCATTCCTCACAATAAGCAGGGAAATTGCCTGACTGTTTGTTTTATCATTCTCACTATTTCTTTCAAATCAGCGTGAAGAATGTAAATGTGTGATCCTCTTTCATGTAATACTATACCAACCCATGACCAGTAAGTTTTGGGGGGTGCCATGTCACAATTTGCTTGTAGGGAATGCAAGCTGGTAAAAGCTGTTGAGAGGATCAGTAGCTTGGAGACCTAGTTGAATTGAAACTGAGAGCAGCAGGAGGGCATATTCCTTGCCAAGGAAAGAGAACAAATTGAGTAGCAGTTCATAAGTCAGAATTGCCGTGTGTGTCAGGGAGATCACTTAAAGAGACTGAGTTGAGATGATGAGAGGGACGAATTTAGCTCCCAAACCTCAAAAAATACTTTGGTTGGTTAGACGGGTGTCATGACAGACAAATGAACCGCAGGCTGCAAGTAAGTGAGTCACAGACTAATCATGGTTATTGGTGTTACCCCTGCAACCAGTAAGTCACAGACTAATCATGGTTATTGGTGTTACTCCTGCAACCAACAAGTCAGAATAATCATGGCTATTAGTGTTACCCCTGCAACCAATAAGTCACAGACTAATCATGGCTATTGGTGTTACCCCTGCAACCAGTAAGTCACAGAATAATCATGGTTATTGGTGTTACCCTGCAACCAATAAGGCACAGAATAATCATGGCTATTGGTGTTACCCTTCAACCAGTAAGTCACAGAATAATCATGGCTATTGGTGTTACCCCTGCAACCAGTAAGTCACAGACTAATCATGGTTATTGGTGTTACCCTGCAACCAATAAGTCACAGACTAATCATGGCTATTGGTGTTACCCCTGCAACCAGTAAGTCACAGAATAATCATGGTAATTGGTGTTACTCCTGCAACCAATAAGTCACAGACTAATCATGGTTATTGGTGTTACCCCTGCAACCAATAAGTCACAGAATAATCATGGCTATTGATGTTACTCCTGCAACCAATAAGTCACAGACTAATCATGGTTATTGGTGTTACCCTGCAACCAAGAAGTCACAGACTAACCATGGTTATTGGTGTTACCCCTGCAACCAGTAAGTCACAGACTAATCATGGTTATTGGTGTTACTCCTGCAACCAATAAGTCACAGACTAATCATGGTTATTGGTGGTACCCTGCAACCAAGAAGTCACAGACTAATCATGGTTATTGGTGTTACCCCTGCAACCAAGAAGTCACAGACTAATCATGGTTATTGGTGTTACCCCTGCAACCAGTAAGTCACAGAATAGTAATGGTTATTGGTGTTACCCTTGCAGCCAATAAGTCCCAGAATAATCATGGCTGTTGATGTTACCCCTGCAACCAATAAGTCACAGAATAATCATGGTAATTGGTGTTACCCCTGCAACCAATAAGTCGCAGAATAATCATGGTTATTGGTGTTACCCCTGCAACCAGTAAGTCACAGAATAGTAATGGTTATTGGTGTTACCCTTGCAGCCAATAAGTCCCAGAATAATCATGGCTGTTGATGTTACCCCTGCAACCAATAAGTCACAGAATAATCATGGTAATTGGTGTTACCCCTGCAACCAATAAGTCACAGAATAATCATGGTTATTGGTGTTACCCCTGCAACCAATAAGTCACAGAATAATCATGGTTATTGGTGTTACCCTGCAACCAAGAAGTCACAGAATAATCATGGTAATTGGTGTTACCCCTGCAACCAATAAGTCACAGAATAATCATGGTTATTGGTGTTACCCTGCAACCAAGAAGTCACAGAATAATCATGGTAATTGGTGTTGCCCCTGCAACCAATAAGTCACAGAATAATCATGGTAATTGGTGTTACCCCTGCAACCAAGAAGTCGCAGAATAATCATGGTTATTGGTGTTACCCCTGCAACCAAGAAGTCGCAGAATAATCATGGTAATTGGTGTTACCGCTGCAACCAATAAGTCACAGAATACTGTCACAGAATAAGTCAAAGTTACCGCTGGACATGTTCAGATTGGCCCAGTCCCAGATGGAGGTGACGTCCCTCAAGCAGCAGGTGGAGAACTTGCACACAGCCACTCTGAACGCGTCCGCCTCCGACCCCCATGAGCAGCTGAGTGCTGTCATCAACACCCTGCGTTCTGACAGTGACAGGGTAGGTTTGTCCTGTGTCTGTCCAGTTGCAGAGAAGTAGTAGTAAAAGGATAAGGAACAGGATGTTGGTTGTTGAGTGGATATGTAGGTATGATGAGTAGGTGATTTGTGTATGTATATGTGTGTGTGTGTGTGTGTGTGTGTGAAAAGTGTGAGAGGGTTTATACATGAGTGCATGTTTGTATGCACACTGCATGTGCATGTGTGTTTGTATTTTTGAGTAGGCATGAGCATTGTGTGCGTGTTATGTGTATGTGATATCTGAAAAACCAAATAGTACTGGAATATGTCATAGACAATGTAGTATGATATTAAGAATCACTGTTTGCTAAGTATGGTTATTATTTTGATAGTAGAGCAATGTCACATTACCCGTGGTCAACAATGTTTCATCTCATTAATAATAGTTTGATGTTGTATTGTATGGTAAAACTTTAATGTGATACCCAGGTAAAGAAAAATTTGTGAGAGTATAGAACTCTTTTTTTCTGTTCTTTGTATGATGTATGATTGGTGCCCTCAGAAGCTGGTTTTCCATGGCTTTTTTGCCTTAAATAGCTCCTTTTTTGCCATGGATTCTTTAACATGCACCAAGTTCTTGCAGCACTTGAGACTGTTTTTAAACATTTCATCTGAAAGGCTATCATTAAGATTACTCAAGTCTAATGAGAGAGAGAATGAAACATGTTCAGAGTGAGACTCACACGACAGATCAGGGAAGTTCTCCGCCCTTTAGGCAAACATGTTATCCGCTGGGCCACCAGCCCACTGAGCTGAACAGTGCTGATGGTTCCAGACCAAAGCCATGCTGGAGGAGCGCAACAGCAGCCTGATGGAGCAGGTGCAACACCTGAAGGAGGAGCTGCGGAATGCGGAGAACCGTCACGGCACGGTGGACTCCGAGCTGCGCCGCATGCACTCCCAGCATGCCGAGCTGAACCACAAGCTGTCCTTCGCTGAGGCTCAGCTCCAACTGATGCAGAAGGTTAGCTCTTTGATGCTGTTTTCACAGGTGGAATTTTCTTCCTCTTTTTTCTTTTTGTAAATTGGTGGTTTATACTCTCAGATAGATGAGATAACTGTGCAGTTAGAATGTTGGATTCTCAGCCCGAGAATAGTGGGTTCCTGTCCTAGTGTCTCCAGTTAGGTGAAAAGTAGAGTTGTTTCGTCTCATCTTTGATTTCTGCGTGTATGCAGAACTGTTGGCTGAGCGCCCCCCCTCCCCACCCCAATGTCTGCACACATGCAGAAGTTGTATTTCCAGTCCTGTGGTTGGTGTCAGCTTTTGGTGGGAAATAGAAGCATGAAAGCAACCAGCACGCTCCAGGCTGCTTGGAAAGGGAATTGGGAGACTGCAACAACTGACCTGTAATTCGTGTCAGTTTTGGCACACCCATGACCGACTGGTCTAGTACTGTTTGATACTGAAGGTCATGCGGCACAGGTTTGGCACTCCCATGACCTGCTGGTCTAGTACTGTTTGATACTGAAGGTCATGCGGCACAGGTTTGGCACTCCCATGACCTGCTGGTCTAGTACTGTTTGATACTGAAGGTCATGTGGCACAGGTTTGGCACTCCCATGACCTGCTGGTCTAGTACTGTTTGATACTGAAGGTCATGCGGCACAGGTTTGGCACTCCCATGACCTGCTGGTCTAGTACTGTTTGATACTGAAGGTCATGCGGCACAGATTTGGCACTCCCATGACCTGCTGGTCTAGTACTGTTTGATACTGAAGGTCATGTGGCACAGGTTTGGAAACATGTCTCAGAAATTGTGCTAAATCTTCCTCATATCATCTGTACTATAAAGAGGCCATTTTTTCCCCCTGTAATGTGAATTATTCAGTGCATCATTTTTTTTTTTTTGCACATCATGGATTGAAGCTGATAGACATCAGACAAATGTAGTCAAGATATCTTCAGCAGTGAGGGAAATATCTCAGCTGAGCCAGGTAGCAAGAGAGATGGACATCCATTTTGAAGATTATTACACTGATAGCAGTTATCTTTCTGAGGTAGTATTGTGCGTTCATTTGGATCATTCCTTTTTCTGAAGGACCAGTCTGGGAACATGGGCAGGACCTCCTTGATCTTCAGTGATTGTCATATTCATCTCTTTTGTGAAACCAGCAGTATATAAAGAGCCAAGAAAATCAATTTTTGTTCTTATTGGATACAAGATTTTTAAAAAAGGAATAAACTGAACAGTAAGATGTCACATTGTGAAATCGGTGCCATGATGGGAAACTCCCCATTAAAAATGTAGGAATGTGCGAGGGCAACCACTACTACCCTCCGTCGAAGTGAATGAGAAAGGCCCATTATTGATGTTTCAGATCCTCCGCTGTTCTATGGTAAGAAATATTCACTTCTGGAGAATTTTGCATAGCTTTAGGTTCATTGTGCAGCTCTGTGTTATTTGCTTTTTGGGGTTCTGGAATAACAGATTTGATTTAAACTCATGTTTTGGAGATTCAAAGAAAACAAGGCTCAGAATGTCACAGTGCAAAATGTTAGAGAATTTGCATCACACTTACTATATGTACATATAATACTGTGCAGAATGAAAATGAGTGCAGCATTAAAATGTCATTGCTGCATTAGGAAAGTAACTGTATTAAACATTAATTTCTTTTATACCATCTTGTCATTAAATCCTTCAGAAGATACATTAGACAGTTGACATTAACTCATTGTTTTTTTTTACTGAAAGAAGGTTTGTGTCAGGATGGTCTATTTTGGCCATGTCTCAAAAGCTCAACAGACTTGCACAAATTGACAAAAAAAATGGCGAACAAACTGTACCAGATTCGAAAACGTATTGTGTTCACTTTTAAAATTTCCAAACAATGAATTTCCTGGAATGAATATGCCTTCACTTCATCATTCTGTTTTCGGAAGCAGTGAACTGCAAGGCATTAGAAACAACATACAAATAGATTGTGCAGTTTCCTGTGGATTGAAGCTTACATGTGCAGCAGAAAAATTCTGCATATTATCAATGCTTAAGTTATGGCATGTCACAATACATGATCAACGTGCCTAAAATGAGCTGATAAAGTATAATGTTAAAGTAACCTTTTCCACTCACTGACGTTTTGTTTGAAGGACCAGAGCGGAAGAAGATACATGCACGAACAAGAAAATTGAAATTGCCATTGTCGATAACTGCTGAAATCCATTTGATATTTGAGTCTAACATTCACACTGTGCATGCGCTCCTGTTAGCCCACATGCATTTCATACACACACACACACACACACACACACACACACACACACACACACACACACACACACACACTCACTCTTGCCTGGGTGATGGTGTTTGGGGATTTTTTTTCTTTAATATCATTTGTTGAACTAGCCTCACAACCATTGTTTTTGTTTTTTGATGGGTTTTTTGTTTTTTTGGCTGGTTGTTTTTTTTGTTTTTTTTTTTGGTAAGGACTTATGTGCTTTGGGGGATATGGCTGTTGGAAAGGACTCTCACTCTCTCTCTCTCCCTCTCTCTCTCTCTCTCTCTCTCTCTCTCTCTCTGTCACATACATGCGCCCACATGCACTCATTATCTCTTTCTCTGTCTTATACACACATACATGCACGCACGCAGGCAAACACACACACACCACACACACACACACACACACACACACACACACACACACACACACACACACACTCTCACTTACTCGCACATAAATGAATGGCTCTGACACTTGGTGGAAAGATTGAAGATGACCCAAGGATGAGCCCATTAGACTTTGGTGTGAATCTGTGGTGCAGATCTGGGTCAAAGGTCAGACGCAGCCTCCATTTGACCCTGGTGGAATTGGTGCTTTCCTGATCGCTCTTATAATTCTTCCCCCCTTTTTGATTTTTTTGTGGATTTTAGTGAATGTTTTTTTTTAAAGCATTACTTTATTGATCAGTGATGTGTACATAAACAAAACTATTGCACTGAAGCAGCAACAAGCAATAGCTTATGGTGTGCTCAGTGACGGAAAATCTTACAATAAACACATCAACAGAATTGCATTATCAACACAAAAAAGAGAAAGAAAAATGCTAAATATTATAAGAGGAAAAATGGTACAAAATATTAAAATGAAATTGAAAAGAAAGGAAAGAAGATAGAATGGAACAGAAGAATCTAACAACAATGCAATCAGGCAGTCTGCACAACAGGTACCATGATTCCCCCCATGCACCCAGACATACACAAATCTGCAGAGAGAGAGAGAGATGCATCCCATCTCCTAAGACACCTCAGAACCCAGCCCCATGTTACACTGGGTCTAATGCAAAATGAAATCTGACACTGAATTTTAGTGAATTAGATGCAATGATTGGCACCTCTAGCTCTACCTAGTGATTAAGTGTCAAGAACTTAGTGGTGAGTCAGGTATCTTATCATTCCATGTTTTCCAGCTTTGACTTTTTTTGGGGGGGAGGGGGGGTGTGGTGGGGGAAGGGGAGGAGGTGAGTCCAGTTTGATCATTCCGATGTTTTGCAGGGTTTCCAGCTTTTGTGTGGCTCAGCTGAGTTAGCTGAGCTGTCAACACTGGAAAATCAATAGCACACATATGCACTTCTCTCCACAGACCAAAGAGCAGCTGGAGCAGGAGAAGAGCCAGCTGAAGGCGGAGCTGGAGAAGGCTGCGGAGAGACACCGCCTGTCCCAGGAGAAGTGCCTGGAGGCTCAGGCCCGGCTGGCCGACATGACAGATCGGCTGGACCGTGCCGAACGAACCTCGCAGCTCTCAACTCAGCACCTGGCCAACACCTCCGCCACCTTCACAGCCGTCGCTCGTTCCAAGGTAGATCACCCAGTATGAAACAAAACTTTGAAACAAAAAAAAAGATCAAAAATTGATTCAGTGCCCATCTTACGCTGAATTGGATGAAGGTAAGTGATTGCTTGTTCATTTTTGTTGTCCTGAGTGTTGTGTATTTTGCCTTGTGGTTCGTTTGTCTACGTTTTTCAGTGGAGCCTTATAAATACTTTTTAAACAAACAAAACAAACAAAAAAAGGTTATGAAGAAAACATTTCATGAGTTTGAATTGCTGCCAGCATGATCTTTTATAAGGATGATATTTCATTCCTCATGTGAGTACATATTAGTGTATCAGTGGAATAATGAAATAACATTTGTATGTGGTTCTTGTTAACTTAACATGTAACTTTCCATCAGCTGAAGATATTGATAGTGCTTTGGAACGTAATGTGAAACTAGGATGTGTTTAAAAATTACTCCTTAATAATGATTTCAGATATTATGTTGTGGAGTATGAAAAATCTGTATAACTTTAAAGTGTACTCAGTATGAAAATTATGGGAAGAAATTGAAGCTTTGCTGCCATGACGGAAATTTTTTCTTTTTCTATCATTTCCTTTTTCTTTTCTTTTTTTTTCGAGTGTGCTGCCCCTCATTGGTAATCCTCCCACACCATCATTCCAGCTACCACACATGGATCTGCAGGGCGAAAGGAGGAGGTTAGGGGAAGGGTAGGGTAGGGTAGATGGGAAAGGAGAGGAAAGGTGGCATGGAAGAAAATGTCAAAAGGTCAGTGTCAACAAATAATGTAACTCCTCTGGCAGGGAATCAAACCCACGACCTCTCGGGATCAGGGTCTGCACTCGATGGTCTGTTTCCGTGTCTGCAGGAAGAGATGGAGGACACTGTGCAGCGCCTGCAGATGGAGAACACACGCTTGGAGACTGACCTCAGGCACGAGCGAGAGCGGACGCAGATGCTTCAGGCAGAGGTGGCCGATTCCAGAAAGGTTGGATCTGTTTGGCTTCTCTCTTTCCTTCTGTCCATGTCTGGGGTTGTATGTGTCTCGGCCTCTCTGTCTCAGTGTCCATCTCTGTCTGTCTGTCTCTCTCTCTCTCTCTCTCTCTGTTTCTCTCTCTCTCTCTCACTGTCTCTCTCTCTCAGTCCCTATTCCTTGCATATATGTGAATTGTTTCATCTGTTTTACCTGTCTCTGTTTTCCATTCTTCTTCTTCTCCTTTTACTTCATCTGCTTCTTCTTTCTCTCTCTCTCTCTCTCTCTCTCTCTCTCTCTCTCTCTCTCTCTCTCTCTCTGCCCCATGTCTCTGTGTTTGTCTCTCTCTCCTTCTCTTTCTGTGTCTGTATGTCAGTCTGTCTGTCTCTGTCTGTCTGTGTCTCTGTCTATATGTCTGTCTCTCTGTCTGTCTGTCTGTCTCCCTCTCTCTCTCTCTCTCTCTCTCTCTTGTGCATGCAAGGAGAAAATAATTGACAGGCATTGTCAAGGTGATCGGTGATGGGTTGGGGGATTGGTGTAAAGAAGAAGATGGGAGTGGAGGATGTGGAGGGATGGGAGGGGTGAGGGCAGGGGTTGCTGGGTAACATAACCCACCTTTCTCCACAGCACAGTGGAGTGGAAGAGACTGAGAAGAAACAGCTGGAGTTGAAACTGAACAAATGTGTTGATTCTTTGTGGCCCTTTAGTGTCAGCTTGTAAAGACATCAGGGACAAACAAAATGTGTGAATCAAGTGCTGACAGATTTGCAGGATGAAGACAAGGAATTGGATTTTTGCGATAGTGCTTGGCATCAACTAAGCACTTTTGGTATGATTTTTTTTTCCCGTCTCGCATGATATTTAACAGGTCCGGCATAATATTGGATATACAGTATAATTCAAGTACATAGTCAGGCATCTTATGAAGAGCAAAATTATAGGGTAATTATGGCACCCCAGCCCCCCCCCCCCCCCCCCCCCCCACAGAAAAAAATACAGCGGTATAAAAACTAATGTAACTGCAGAAAGGACAAGTTAAGAACAATAGTACATGCAAAGGCTTCTTGAAGAAATTTGTGTGTGTCAAACTCGATGTGAAGTCTGGATAGGAAAGTTGAAACTGGAGCTCAATATACTTATGAAATAGATATGAGTGTAACTTGCCATAACCTCTTACTGGGAAATGCTAATACAGAATGAATAGTCTCTTTCATAAATCATCATTTTCCCATACTTACCTGTCCAGGAAAAGTGCTGCTGTTCTACTTGGCATGGACATGGCCATATCAGTATGGAAAGGAAGGTCACTCAGAGAGACTTAAGTTAAGTGTCAAGGTCACATTGAGAGGCTGGATTTAGCTCCCTTCTCTTTAAAAAACATTTGCTCAGGTTTGCTGATAAGGGCACGACTGTGCCAAGCAGTATAATGACATTTTTAGGAAAGATGAGTATTCCTGACAACTTATCTCTGTTGAAAAATTCCGTATTAAGACAGGGGAGAATAGTGAGCAAACATGGCAGGTCATGCAAATGTTGACGTGTGTGTCATGCAAGCTTTGGAAGATTATTTTCTCATGGTTTCGTTGTAGGTAAGAAAAGTTTTCGTTTGTTTTTTTTTTTACTGCTCTTGTCACTTGTTTAGTAAGAGTGTTCTTTTCTTTTCTTTCACATTGCTCCTAACTGAAACTTTCCATTTATGAACAACAAGGTGCGCAACTCACTGGAAGCCCTGTGTTCAAATCTTAAGTCAACGAGCGCTCATTTGGAGGAGAAGCTAGGGGTAAGATCCGTACTCCCCTCACCCCTCCTCCCCTCCCTTTTCCTTAATCTCCACTGCATGAATCATTTGATTTTCGTGTGTGTGTGTGTGTGTGTTTGTGTGTGTGTGTGTGTGTGTGTGTATAAAAGATTGTCTATATGTAATTGATATGTGTGTGTGTGTAAAAATACATAATGATTATATTTTTTTGTTGTTGTGTGTGTTTGTGTGTGCATGCAAGCCTCTGTGTGTGTGTGTGTGTGTGTGTGTGTGTGTGTGTGAGAGAGAGAGAGAGAGAGCAATATTTTTTTGCATCTGTGTATGTGAAAATTTGCAAACATCATTCTGGTTGTTGTTGTTGCTGTGTGTGTGTGTATCTGTGTGAATGTGTGAGTAGAAGTGTGACACATGTTTGTGTGAATTGGCCTGAACATGTATGAACGTGTGCATACATGTTTGTATGGTCAAGTCTGTTAAGAAAGACATCCAGTCACATTCTGTAATATCATTTTTGTATGATCTGAGGCAAGCTAGTGAACACATACACACACACGCACACACACACACACACACACACACACATACAAGTGTATAATACATGTATATACATAGACATGCATGCACACGCACACACAAACACACACACACACACACACACACACACACACACACACACACACACACACATATAGACACCACACACACACTGGCATAAGCTTGTGCATGCGCATACACATGCACATAGGCATGCATGCAAATACACATGCAACACACACACACACTCTCGCTCATACAGGACATTTGATCAAAACTGTTGTTCCTACACGCATATAATGTAACCATTCCAGTCCCAAAATCTTAGAGCATGTGCAAACATATATAGAGAATTTTAAAACATGTATGGCATACTCATGCACACCCACATGTACAATTACATGAGAAACCACGCTATGCTCATGAGCACTTGTGTCATATTGCCAATCCCAATGTGAATGAAGATATCATCCAAGAAAGGGACTTAATCCACACCACTAACACCATTACCTGCACAAATGACAGTTTCTTGACCTCTTAGACACTGTTTTCAAGCTGTTTCTTAACAAGTGTTTTTTCCTCTGGCTCTTTGTGGGTCCTGCACCTCAAGATTGTAGGGAGTTTTAAATCACATATAAATTCTGACCTCATAAACAAGGCTGTCAAATTTGGTGAAGATGTGTCGAACTGTTCCCAAGTTGACGTTATGGACACACATTCAAACAGACAGCAATGCAGACAATGCCCTACACTGTATGAAAATCAGTTGGTGGTCAGTTGCACTGTGGCTGCTGCTTGTTCTTGTTCCTCTTCCTCCCCTCCCCCCTTCACTTCCCCCATGGGTCAGGAGGAGGCGGCAGGTCGTGTGGTCATGACGAAGGAGGCGAAGGACGCCAGACAGCTGCTGAGGCAGGAGCTGGCCACAAGAAGTGCTTTAGGGATGAAGGTGAGTCCCTCTCCGTGCCTGCCTGCCTGCCTGCTGGCTGTCACAGACTGCTGTCATTTGCATGATGGACTGATTGGCTGGTGCATCGTCTTCAGTCACATACAGTGGTTGTTGGCAGGACTGGTGGTGACGTCGATGCAGAGTCGCATGCGCTTCTGTTCTTGGTCATCACCTTGCATGCGAAGTGTCGCGCCAGCTTTTCAGCACCTGGTTCTAACGTTGCATTCTCAGAGTCACAGTTGTTTCTGTGACTAGTTGTCACGTTGCATGCGTAGAGTAACGGTTATGTCTGTTACTGGTCATAGAATTGCATGTTGAGAGTCAAAGTAACTGGGTGTGAAATTTGCAAGTTGAGATTCTTATTTTTTTCTGCCACTGGTCATCATGTCGCATGCCAAGTCACATGTATTGCTGCAGCTGGTCATCATGTCGCATACCAAGTCACTTGTATTGCTGCAGCTGGTCATCATGTCGCATGCCAAGTCACTTGTATTGCTGCAGCTGGTCGTCATGTCGCATGCCAAGTCACTTGTATTGCTGCAGCTGGTCGTCATGTTGCATGCCACGTCACATGTATTGCTGCAGCTGGTCGTCATGTTGCATGCCACATCACATGTATTGCTGCAGCTGGTCGTCATGTTGCATGCCACATCACATGTATTGCTGCAGCTGGTCGTCATGTTGCATGCCACGTCACATGTATTGCTGCAGCTGGTCGTCATGTTGCATGCCACGTCACATGTATTGCTGCAGCTGGTCGTCATGTTGCATGCCACGTCACATGTATTGCTGCAGCTGGTCATCACGTTGCATGCCACGTCACATGTATTGCTGCAGCTGGTCGTCACGTTGCATGCCACTCACATGTATTGCTGCAGCTGGTCGTCACGTTGCATGCCACGTCACATGTATTGCTGCAGCTGGTCGTCACGTTGCATGCCACGTCACATGTATTGCTGCAGCTGGTCGTCACGTTGCATGCCACGTCACATGTATTGCTGCAGCTGGTCGTCACGTTGCATGCCACGTCACATGTATTGCTGCAGCTGGTCATCATGTTGCATGCCACGTCACATGTATTGCTGCAGCTGGTCATCATGTTGCATGCCACGTCACATGTATTGCTGCAGCTGGTCATCATGTTGCATGCCACGTCACATGTATTGCTGCAGCTGGTCATCATGTTGCATGCCACGTCACATGTATTGCTGCAGCTAGTCATCATGTTGCATGCCACGTCACATGTATTGCTGCAGCTGGTCATCACGTTGCATGCCACGTCACATGTATTGCTGCAGCTGGTCATCACGTTGCATGCCACGTCACATGTATTGCTGCAGCTGGTCATCACGTTGCATGCCAAGTCACATGTATTGCTGCAGCTGGTCATCACGTCACATGCCAAGTCACATGTACTGCTGCAGCTGGTCATCACGTCCCATGCCAAGTCGCATGTACTGCTGCAGCTGGTCATCACGTCGCATGCAAAGTCACATGTACTGCTGCAGCTGGTCGTCACATTGCATGCCATGTCACATGTATTGCTGCAGCTGGGTCATCATGTTGCATGCTATGTCACATGTATATTGCTGCAGCTGGTTGTCACACTGCATGCTGAGCATCGCAGTTATTTCTGGCATTGGTTGTAACAGTTTACTGTGAGGGTCGCAGTCGTTTCTTTTACAGGTTGTAACATGGCATGCTGGGAGTCGCAGTCACATCTGGAACAAATTGCAGCATTGTGTTCTGTGTCACAGTTATTTCTGTAACTGGGTGTACCATTGCATGCTGGGAGTCGTAGTCACATCTAGAACAAATTGCATCTTGTCTGCTGTGTCACAGTTATTTCTGTAACTGGATGTGATATGCTTGTTGCCACAATCATTTCTGCAACTGGATGGAACATGGCACGCTGAGAGCCACAGTTATTTCTATCACTGGATTTAATGTCGCATGCTCAGGGTCATCGCTGTTTCTGTTACCAGTTGTATGAATGTAACACGGCATGCTGGTAGTTCAGTATTTCTGCTCCTGGTTGTACAAAGCATGAGGGAGTAAGTTCACCGCTGTTTCTGTTACCAGTTGTATGAATGTAACACGGCGTGCTGGTAGTTCAGTATTTCTGCTCCTGGTTGTACAACGCGTGATGGAGTTTGTTATTCCTGTCACTGGTTGTAACACAATGTGCTGAGAGTCACATTTGTTTCTGTTACTGGTTGTAACATGGCCGGTTGTGATTCGCAGTTGATACCTGGCCGTTACATTGCATGCAGTCGCAATTATTTCTGTTCATGGTAGTAACATTGCATGGGAGAGTCATATCGCTGCAACTGGTTGTCACAGTACATGAGAGTGACAGGAATTTCTGTGACTGGTTATTGTACTGCATGCTAGGTCACAGTAATTTTTTTCTGCTGGTCATAACATTGCATGCCTAGAATCACAGTGATCTATGTAACTGCTTGTATCTTTGCAGTTTAGAGGTTATTAGATCCTGGATTTTTTTCTCTTTTTTTTTTTTTGTGTTGCTGATGAAAATGATGGTAATGGTAAAGTAAAAAGTATTCAATGTCTTGCAAGCATTCACTTTCTTTTCATACTGCATGCTGGTCAGATGTGTTTGTTGTTGTTGTATTTCCTCTTTCTGAAGGTCAGTCTGAGGTTTTTTTTTTAGTAAAAATGAAATGTCAGCGTCCTGAACAAACAAACAAAAGAAAAAGTTTGTTGTTGAAATAATTAGGATTTTCTGTGTACCGCTTCATATCAGTGCAGATTGTTTGAGTAACTGGAGGAAACTCTGGAACGCTTCGTTCAGAGTTAAGTGAGATCTGCCAGGGGAGGTCAGAATATCTGTGTGCAGGAGTGACAAGAACTGAATTCAGTTTGGTTCTCATGTACAGTGGGACTTGGATTATCATTAGCTGATGGGTTTTAACTTTTGTTGCACAGTCTCAGTCCAATCAGTTGTGTTATTGTTGTTGTTGTTCATGTTGTAGTTACCATCATGTATTAAATCACATTTAAATGGAGTATCTCTGTGAGGTTGGGCAGGGGAGGGGAGGGAGGTTAGAGGGAAAAGGGTGGGGACTCCCAGCTGGTTTACTTGTACCGGAATCAACTTCAAGATTAAAAGGGGGTTGATTGAATTTAGTTTTTCTTGTACTGAAAGGCGAAAAGCAAAGAATTATTGGATTTGTCTTGCACAGCTTAATGTGGTATACAAGTACATAATAATAGTCTCCCTCTCTCTCTCTCTCTCTCTCTCTCTCTCTCTCTCTCTCTATCTCTCCCCCCCTCTCTCTCTCTGTCTCTCTCTCTCTCTCTCTCTCTCTCTCTCTCTCTCTCTCTGTTTCGCTCTCTCCCCCTGTTTCTTGTTTCTGTCTCATTGTTCTCAGTTATGTCTGACTGTCTGTCTGCCTCTCTGTTTCAGCCTTCTCTCTGTCTGTCTCTGTCTCTCCTCTCTCTCTCTCTCTCTCTCTCTCTCTCTCTCTCTCTCTCTCTCTCTCTCTCTCTCTCTCTCACCTTTGTTACTTCCCTTCAAGTGGGCGCAAGTCGAGGTGGGCAGCCCTTGGTAAGGTCCACGAGAAATGAAGCTTGATCCCTCTGCAATGGCTGAAAAAAGCAAAGATGCGGAATATTTTACGCCAGGGAGTCATGTACGTATTGTGACCATTAGTGGAGGAGAAATGCAAGGAGAAGTCGTTGGATTCGACCATGAAACCCGTTTTCTGTGGATCAATTGAATCACCACCATGGGTTTTATGTCAACAACGTCTGATCTAAAAATTGGAATATTCTGTGGATCGGTTCTGAAGAATTTTGACAAAAGCTTGGCTTCGTATGGAACACATAGGAGACAAGAAAGAAGGCGTGCTGCGTTCGTCGTGTTTGCCGTGTTCACCAATTCCAGTTTTCGCTTGAGCAGAGCAGTGGCGCAGTGGTTATGTGCGGTGTGCTTGCTTGCCTGCATGGATATCGAAACGAACCCCGGCCCTGATAACCATGTCAATGTTTTTCAAATTATGGACTGGAGATTCAGTCAGATGATTCACGGATTGCAGAACCATACAACTAGTGTATATAGACTGATTGAGGAAAAGTTTGGAAATTTGGAAAAGGATTTCCATTTATTCACCTCCGAAATGCTGAAACTGAAAGAAATGTCACATCAGTTTTCAGAGGATATCCAGGATCTTCGGGAAGACAGAGAAGCAATCCTAGAACGCCTGCATAAACTGGAGAGAAAAGCCGAAGCTATAGAAAAGGACACAAAAGTGAATAACCTGAAATTCATAGGCGTGAAAGAGATTTTTTCTGGAGACAGATCTACAGATACTGACACGATTGTCGAAATGCTGAACGAGCATTCTGTTTCTTCACCCTGGTATCATTCTGATATCAGCCGCGCTTTCCGTGTGGGAAATTCAGAGCGGTACAACCAAAAACCTCGTCCTCTCATCGTGCAGTTCTGTAGGTGGGTGGACAAGATGGCAGTCCTGGATGACCATGTTCTTCGTGACAGCCTTAGACGTCAGGGAATCAAAATAGCAGCTGATCTGACCTCCTCTCAGAGGGAAACATTGGAGTTCTACCGAAACGAAGGGAAAACTGCTTATTTCAGAAACGGACGTCTGCAGTTTGCAGATAGCAAACCCTCTAACCTCCGAAATCACTACAGGGACAGAGAAGACAGACAGATCAGTGACAAGGAGATATACCTTGACCATGACAACTGGCCGCAGCTTCCCAGACGTTCACGTGATAATCATGTGAACCATAGAGATTATCTAAGCCACTCTCCAGGAAGCCACTACAACCAGAATAGGGTAGAAGAGCAAAGAAGGCAGGACGGACGCAGACGGCTATGCGCTGAAGTCAGTAGAAGACGTGAGCATTGGCCAGATAGTCACCAAGCACAAGGACATCAGCGACAATATGTACAACCAGGCCAGTTTACGCGATGGAGCAACGATGGTGACAGCAACAGACGGAAATACAGATACAAGTCTGACAATGCCACCGGCAGTGAATATTCATCGTACCAGGAAAGACCAAAACTGTCAAGCCACCTCATGAACATGGAGGACAATCAGAGGAACACACGTGATGAAGACAACTACAGTCCCCGTAGACGACCTGTTGTTCCTGGCAGCCACTCATACAGCTATGCGGTTACATCCGGGTCTGCAGTAACACAGCATAGAGACTTTGAAGACAGATGCAGTGACGTCAGCCTCTGCGGAGACAGTAAAAGTGAGCAGAACTACACATCATCCAAATATCCTGAGATGAGAGAGCTAGAAAATACAAACAAGCAGCAAGATATGAACTTTGACTTACAAAGGAGCTCTGTTCTGCACACAAACAGCAAATCCCCGAGTAACGAAGAGGACGAGGACATCCCTGTCAGCTGTGATATTAAACATCCTTCTTCAGAATCGCCAGACTGCACAAGCGGAGGAGACAAGAGTCAAACAGAGCAATCAACCAAGCAAGACACGTCAGTTAAGACAAACCAGTTAGGGCCAAGTGAACATAGGAAGACTGCAGGGGTTGACGCCAGTGAGCAGGATGTGAGGGCCACCGAGAATCGTCCTCACAGGGAGCAGAGTGACGTTCGGAATCATCAGGTGCCCTCTACGACCCTCACCCATTTCGGACACGTTTCCGCAGAGACCTGCTCACCTGACACCCAGATGTCTGCCTTTACCTGCTCCCCTCCCAACCAAGAACCTGCTGAGACCTGCACCCCTTCCTCGCAAGTTCCCACTGAGACTTGCACCCTCTCCTCCCAGGTGTCTGCTGAGACCTGCACCCCTTCCTCGCAAGTTCCCACTGAGACTTGCACCCTCTCCTCCCAGGTGTCTGCTGAGACCGGCACCCCTCCCTGTCAAGTGTCCTTTCAGAGCTGCATCCATGCCTCCAAAGTGTCCACCGAGATTTGCGTCCCTTCCCCTCAAGTGTCTGTTGAGACCTTCATCCCTTCCAACATCCGGGAAACAAACTCAACAAGAAGGATAGCTAGCCGAGCTCGGATTTCAAACGCCAGCCCTGCATCAAAAAATCTTCGTTCAAAACAGACCCGTTCCAAAGGCCACTCTCCGAATCAGAGAAACATCATAGACTCGTTCAGACGTGTTCAGTCCAACGACAGGTCGAACAACACACAGTCCAGAAGGGGGCGTTCAGTGACTCGAAAAGTCCGTTCGAACAATAAATAGGGATTCAGCCGGGCCTTCAATGAAAACAGAAACTCCATTGAAATGTATAAAAATAGTAGCTTTCTTTGTTCTTCTTTCGGTTCCACTGATTCGTCGAAGAACGTGAAATTTCTTAACTACAACATTAATGGCTTGCTACCAAAGTTAGAAAATCCAGATATTACTAAATTAATTCTTTCTCATGATTTTGTTTGCTTGACAGAAACGTTCGTGAGTACAAATTTTGAATCAAACATCTTGAGTGATTACTGTATATTTGTGTCAAAGGCAAAGAAATTATCCCATCATGGTAGGTACTCCGGAGGTGTAATGGTATTGGTTCATAAAAAATACGAGACTTACGTTGAGCAAATAATCCTTAATACTGAAAACATGATTGTGCTAAAAATAAACAAATCACTTTTTGGAACTTCTAAAGATATAATGTACATATCTAGCTACATTCCTCCGATAGATTCAGCATTTTGGCAAACTTCCCAAACTGGAAATGGTATAGAGTGTTTGGAAGAATCCTTGTCATACTTGCACAATGAGTTCGATGATTTCTTTGTTATACTGAATGGTGACTTGAATTCCAGAACTGCTTGTCAGAATTACTCCCAATTAGCAAGTGAATTCGAAGATATGTCTGTAAGCGTACCCTCTGAGTTTGCAAGAAAGTCGCAAGATGATGTTGTTAACACGTTTGGAGAACAATTGATTGACATGTGCAATGTATATGATTGTATTATTATTAATGGATTATCTGAAGGTTCTTTTGATAATAGTTTCACTTATATATCTAACTCCGGAGCCAGTGTGGTAGATTATTTCATCATGTCGTGTGACATGTTTGTGTCTGAATGTAAATGTTCTCTTACTGTTGAAAATGTGATCGAATCAGACCACTTGCCTGTTACACTGAACGTTAACATCAATGATTCCGCAATTGAAAATGATGCGAGCACAAGGAAACAGAAACACAGTAAATTCTTTGATAAATTCGAGTGGGAAAAGGATAAAGAACATGAATATATAAAAGAGTTAAATAGTTGTAAAACTCAAAGAAAATTACAAGAGGCAACAGATGAAATAGAATATAATGTAGATAATGCTCTCGTTACTTTTGTAGAGTGTTTGAAATCTGCAAGTTACTGTATGCATAAAAAAATGCTATATTCACAAGAAAGTGAAGGCCAATAGATGGTTTGATGAAGAATGTGCTCAAGCTAAAAAAGAAACTCGCCAAAAACTCATGATCTTTAGATCAACACGGAAAATAGAAGAAAGGAAGGAATATGTACGATCAAGAAAGAAATACAAACACATGCTAAAAAGAAAGGCAAGAGCTTTTAAGCGCATAAAGACTGAACAGCTTGAAAACAACATTAAGAATTCCTCCGTTTTTGGAAAGAGTTAAGAAACATGGGCCACGGAGAGCAAAGAAATATTAACAGTGATAACATTAATATTAATGAATGGTGTAGTCACTTTAAAAATGTGTTTAAAAGTCATGAAACTGAGGCTTATGAAAGTTATGTTATGGAGCTAGATATCACAGAGGATTCTGACCATATTCTTAATGAGGATATCAGGAAGGATGAAGTAGAGAGAGCCATCACGAAACTGAGGCCAGGTAAATCATGTGGGATTGATGGTGTGTCCGCCGAGATGTTGAAAGCAGGAGCTCATAACGTCACCAAGTTCCTTGTTAAATTGTTCAGTGTCTTGTTTAGTAAAGGTGTGTATCCAAAAGAATGGGCTAAAGCAATCATAATACCCATTCATAAAAAACGAGATAGAAACCAAGCAAACAATTATAGAGGTGTTTCACTAATTAGTACAATCAGTAAATGCTATTCCTCAATTTTAAATGCAAGGTTATACAGATGGTTGGAAGAAAATAAAATGATTTCAGAGAGTCAAGCAGGATTTCGTAAGAATTACTCTACTGTGGATCAGATCTTCAATCTTCACTCTATTGTTCAGAAGTGTATGAGCAAAAAAGGCCAGAAATTATATGTTGCTTATGTTGACTTTCAAAAGGCCTTTGATTCTGTGCGCCATGACAAGCTTCTTGAATGTTTGAGGAATCAAGGTATCAGAGGAAAGTTTTTTAGTTCGTTACATGCTATGTATTCTTCCCTGTTATCGTGTGTCAGAGCTAACTTTGATTATTCTGATTTTTTTCAATGTCCAATTGGTGTCCGACAAGGTTGTGTATTAAGCCCTACCTTATTTTCAGTTTTCATAAATCAGTTAGCAGAGTACATGTCTGAAAGAGGAAGACACGGAGTTCACTTGATGCCAGATATTATGGAACTGTTTATTCTACTTTTTGCCGACGATGTGGTTTTAATTTCAACGACACCCGTAGGTTTACAAAATCAATTGAACTGTTTAAAATCATGCTGCGACAATATGGCACTTAATGTAAACAAAGACAAAACAAAAATAATGGTATTTAGAAAAGGTGGTTTTCTGGCAAAACACGAGCAATGGTTTTATGATGGAGCACAACTAGAAGTTGTAAACAGTTACTGCTATCTGGGTTACAATTTTTCTACAAAACTGAGTCACAAAAAAGGTACAGACCATTTAGCAACCAAGGGGAAAAAAGCAGTTTTCTTTCTGAATAAAGCTTTCAACAAATACAAGGAAATGACTGCCAAAACATATTTTACGATATTTGATGCAAAAATAAAATCAATATTATTGTATTCGTCTGAAATATGGGGATATCAGAGACTCGATAGCTTAGAAAAGGTCCACCTAATGGCATGTAAAAGATTTTTAGGGGTCCCTAGTCGAACACCAAACAAGATGGTATATGGAGACTTAGGTAGATATCCTATATTTGTTACTTCCTATGTTAACTGTGTCAGATACTGGATACGACTGTTGGATATGGAACAATACAGAATTCCCAAACAAGCTTACAGAATGCTTCTTTCTTTAGATACAGAGGGGAAAGACTGTTGGGTGAGTAAGATAAGACACATTTTATGTGAAACAGGATTCTCTTATGTATGGCTTTGCCAGTCGGTTGGTAACGCCAGTGCATTTGTAAAAATATTCAGACAAAGACTCATTGATATGTTCATTCAAGAATGGTCGGGTACTATTCGAGATAAGGACAGGTATGAATCATACAGGTCTTTCAAAACTATCTTCGAAAAAGAAAAATACATTTCGTTTATGGACACATATTGTTTTAGAGTAGCTATGTCACAAATTCGATTCGGGACACTTCCTCTAAATAATAATTTGCATAGACTTAGCAACTGTCCATCTGACCGAAACTGTGTGGTATGTGCTTCAAAAATTGAGGATGAAAATCACTTCATATTTGAATGTCCTTTATACATTGATCTCAGAAAGAAGTTCTTACAACAAATCTCAGCAATGCCTTTGCAGTCGTTACTCCGAGCAGTGAGAAGGATAGATTGTCAATACCTAACCAAGTATATTTTCCATGCTATTAATATGCGAAAACAGTTTCTCAAAGCTGACCACGTAAACGATAATAAATGAGTTGTGTGTATATTTTGTTACTAATGGAGCTATTAGTTTTTTTGCCTGATTTTTGTTTTTGATCACCCCTGTCCCCCACGCCTCCATTCTCCTTTTCCATCTCCCCGCCATCCCTCTTTTTGTGTTTGTATTATGGCCTATGGCTGATGTACAATAAACACTCGGACTCGGACTCTCTCTCTCCCTGCATGTCTCACTCTCTCCCCCAGTTCCTTGTTTTAATCTCATTGTCTCTCTGTCTGTCTGTCTGCCTCTCTGTCTGTCTCTGCCTCTCTCCCTCTCTCCCTTTCTCTGTCTCACTCTCTGTTTCTCCCCCCCCCCCCTCCCCCCTTCTCTCTCTCTCTCTCTCTCTCTCTAGCTCTTTATGAAGGAGAGGGAACCAAAACCAGATGCTGTGTCACTGAAGAAACACTGAAAATTGATTTTTTTCTTGAAGAAGAGAAGTAACAGCTGTCCCTGGGAAAGCAGCAGAAAAATGGACCAGAATCTCATAAGCATGAACCAGAGGCTAAGTGAACTGTTAATAAATCCCTGAACTGTGAGAAACACACCATACAGCAGACTGAGGACTCGGCCTTTGTTCCAGAATGATGTCGGTGCTTTTTTCTTTGAACACCTTGCAGGGGGCAAGATGCATCTAGGTCCAGGGAGTGCCCACAGCATTACATAATAACTTCGTTCCGCCGAAGGCGTTTTAAGGAACCCTGTGGTACAATACACATCTGCTTTCATCGTGCTCTTTTTTTTTTTCTTTTTTTTTTTTGCTGTTCCAAACTTTCATTTCATTTCAGTGACATTAATGTTTGTGCCATGTGTCCCTGTTTCCCATTGACAACCCCACACCTGGGTTTATCCTGTCACAGTCCTAAGCACCCGCAGTCCATGGCAGAAAGTCAGCGTCAGTTGCCCTTAGGTCACCCACCAGAGGGGTCTGTGCAATGCTGCTGAATTAGTTTGGTGTTCTGGTTTAGCTTGCATATGAGACAATTCACCAAGTCACTCCCATCCATCCATCCATCCCTTCATCCACCACGTTTCTTCTTTTTCCCATCTTGCAGGTGACAAATGTTTATCAGTGATGCTTGACACAGAGTGAGTATCCCCTCTAATGGGATTGATACATTCGTACAATGAATTTGAAGCGCATTTTGAGTTGAGTTGAACACGTCATTTTGAAGGGACATCTTGCTAAACTTACGAAAGCTTGTTCGCTTTTTTATTTTATTTTCTGACCTGGTATTTCTTAAAATTGTAATGAGTGTTTACCTCTGAACTTTAATTGCAGAAAATTGCTCCAGGACGTTCAGACCTGTGGCCCATTGACACTGTAAATGCTGTTGTTAAATAGCTGCGTTGGTAGAGGGCTGGACATGTGATCCCAGTGATATTGGGATAGTGGGTTCAAATCTAGTGGGTATTTTTCTCTTATAGTTAATACTGGTTCGGACTCTATTTCCTGAAAAGTCCTTTAACAAGACTAAACTGAAGTTCCATGTGAGAACCCATGTGTAAGGTCTTTTATGCTCATAAAATACTATTATCACCAACTTTGGGAAGAGAATGCCAGTTTGGCCGTTGATCTGGATGACAAGTATACATACTGCATGCATCCTTCACGAAAAATTGAGGGAATGAGTGAAAAAATTAACGAGTGAAAAAATAAGAGACTGATATTCAATTGAATGACATGGGAAGTGAATGATCATTGTGAGCAGGCAGCTGTTCAGTCACTCGACCCAGGTAGGCAGCCAGTGGCGTAAACAAGACAGTGGATTATAAAGCGCTTAGTCTCTAACCAAGGAGAAGCGCCATATGAATACTCTCAGTAATGATTACGATAATTACATCGTCAAGATGTCTTCACTTTGAGTAACACTTTAATGGAAGACTGTAGAACAAACTTCTTTGGGGCTTCCTTCTGTAAACTAAAGAGAATGTTTCTTAGACAGTGTGTATGGCTTTCTGTTGTTGTTGTTGTTGTAAATTTTGGTCAGTGGTTTGTCAGTACTTTGAGGCAGATTCAGAGACAACGAGGGAAGATTTGCTGAGCTTTGACCCCAAGTCTGTGGACACTATACATGTCACAGAACTTTTGTTCATGTCATGCTGTAAACTGAGCAAAAGGAGGAATCGGGGGGGGGGGGGAGTTGTTGTTGACGGGTTTTGTTGATGTTTGTTTTTTTTTAATCTTTGAAAGGAAGGAAGTTCTCTTTGACACAGGTTTTGGAGAGCATGTTTTCTTTTGAGATTCCGTAAAGCAGTGACAGAACTCGTTCACCTTTTCATCCCATTCTTAAGAGCAAATAAACAAGCTCACCAGACGGGTGGTCTAGAACACATGTTTGTTGCAGTGGGTTGTACCCTTGCTGGGCACATTTCCTCTGTCGTCTTTGTCTGATGTGAGGCACCTGCAATGCTCTGTTTCCAGATTGTGCAGCTGGAGAGAGCACAGAAAGTAAACCAGAGCCAGGTGCAACAGGTGATAACTGGGCAGAGTGGTGAAATCTGTGTTCACTGTAGTGTCACTGGAGAACAGTTCGCACGGATTTTGTTGCAGATCCTTGCTAACATAGTATCACCGTCATATTTCTTCTTTTTTTTCCAGAGGCTTGTGTCTGTCGCTGTTTTAGAAGCACATTTTTTTTTGTTTTGTTTTAGGTAGTAGCTTTGATCATATTTTTGTTTCCTGCAATTTTTTGACTGTCACTTTTCCTTTGTGACTGGAGATTGTGTTGACTTCTTCATTTCTTGAGTATAGCTATATTAGACGGTCCTGCTTGCTGTAGTGTTATCAACAGGCTGTCGGAGTCTGTGTCCTTCACAGACTGCATTACTATTATGTTGTGTATGCTTTGTTCCCAGTGCTCCATAGTGAACAGCAACATACTAACCACAGGGATTCCCACATAGATTTTTTTGCACATGTATCTTTGCGACCGTAGAAATTGAGAGTGGTTGTAGTGCCTGCCGATAAAATCTTCACACTAACTGATAAGCAACAAAACTACTCTATCAAATTGGCTGCAAATGTTGCGTTTTATTTTTTCTGGGGGAGGTGGGTGAGTGGGTGGGAAGAGTGGGGTGACGGAATGGGTTGTGTTCTTATTCTTGTAAATCCCGCTCTTCTCACTATTACAACTGTACGTGTGTCTGGTGCATGTGCATGTGTGCTGTGTGTGTGTGTGTGTGTGTGTGTGTGTGTGTGTGTGTGCTCTGTGTGTGTGTGGTGTGTGTGTGGGGGGGGGGGGGGGGGGGCGCACGCGCGCATGAATGTGTGTGTGCATGCGTGCTTATACAGGAGACATTTTTTCATGGTTTGTGGAATTCAAAACATGTTTTGACAACATATTTGTCGGTTGTCAATTTCACAGTCACTTCTTCCTCTTGTATGGGTGTGTAGGAGGGAGGAGGGGTAGGGAGAAAGGTGAAGGTGATAGCATATTTCTCATATTTCTTTCTTTTTCTGTAACTTTCTGGTGTTATTATTTCATCTCAGTTCTTCTAATCATTCAGTTGACTGATCTAGTAAGTGTCAGTCCCTGTCTGTCTGTCTCCCACATCGTTTATATTTGCGTGTTTTCCGCCTTTTTTTTTTTCTCTCATGTTGTGTCAGTGTTATGTAAAGTGCTTTGGAAAAAAAAAAGAAAGAAAGAGGGAAGGGAGAGGGGGTTGCAGATTTGCTGCAGCTGGCCTGTTGAGTTGTCAGATGACAACCCATGGACAGCATGTTAGTGTATTGTGTGATGGTCATAGAAGCCAAGAAATTGCTCTGGATGAGTGAGTGTATTTTTGTATGGAAAGTTATTTGTAACAATCACCATCATCAACATGATCATCACCATTGCCTGAAAACTGTTCAGCAGCTTGTAGTATGAGCTTCTTGGTAGGAAGGGCCACTCCAGTCGCTCTCTAATGCTCATCAGAGACTGGTCCCACGTCTGTTAGGTTCTGAACTGTATGTCTGTCATTCCAGTTAGCGACGGCTGCAGCAGCCGAACG
Source organism: Conus canariensis (assembly GCA_033310375.1). Taxonomy (NCBI): domain Eukaryota; kingdom Metazoa; phylum Mollusca; class Gastropoda; order Neogastropoda; family Conidae; genus Conus; species Conus canariensis. Next base: position 39,195,847 of record CM065734.1, on the reverse strand, counting down.
GTTTAAACATTGGACTGTCTTTGAGGGTTGTGGGTTTGAACCCTTAGCGGTGTCTGGTGAGTGAAATCTGGGGGCACATCTTTCCAGTCCCTCCGTGCATGTCTGTGCCTGAAGCCTCTTCATACCACAAAAGCATGCCGAAGATAGATGCACATGCCAAAGATCCCTTCATGTCAATATTTGATGGATCATGGATGTACAAAAATTCTCAGCAAGCATCAGGATAGTTGAAGAGAAGACAAACAGGCACTGCCAGTCATGCCCCACTGCCCACTGACATGGTTTGATAAACCTTCAGACAGCAACTTGAACGTAGTGGTTCAACCATCGGTTGCACCTCCCTGACAGTTTGATGGTTGAAAGGTGTCTCGATCGTAGTTGTGCAACATGGGGCATTTAACTCTCAACAGTTTTTAGCTTTTTTGAGCAATTACTATGCAACAGTAATCAGATTTCTTAAACAATTTGGTAAATGCATTTATTTAGGTTTGTTTTTGTAAGTGACTTCATTAAAAAAAAAAAAAAAAAGATTTTCACATGTGATAATTTCAACAAAAAACAAAACAAAACAAAACAAAACAACTTCAATTACCGGCAATCAAAAATCAAGAGCTGTGGGGAGTGAAAGGGAGGGAAGAGGTGGGGGTGGGAGCAATCCATTACAAAGCCAGTAATAAGAATAAGAACACTCACAATAGCACAGACCCCCGCCAATGTCAAACTGATCCCGGATCCAAACTTTGATCCAGATTGGCTGAACAGATCTGCTGATGACAGGGTCCTGAATCTGAAGCTCACAGTCTTAGGGCAGCAGGTCCCAGCCTGGCACACGGATGGATTAAACATGGAGCAGAAATTATTCCCAATCTGTTGAAGACCACAAGAGACTGAGTGTAATGAAAATTAAAAAGAAACTATGTACTCCATAACATTTCTAACAAACGTAAGGTTCAACCATTCAAAGCTTGCCAGTTGAATCTTTCTTCTGCCAAGCATCATTAGTGCATTTTAACAGGAAAGTAATCCTGATTCTCATGTGATCTTCATAAGCATTTTCACATATAGATTTTTCACTCCATACTGCTGCATAAAGATTTTGATTACACCACTGCATTTAGATTTTTTTTTTTTTTTAAACTCTGCTGCATAATACGGTTTTGTTCTTTTTAAACCATGCCACTGCCTAAAGATGTTTCACTCTAACCACTGCGTTTGTGTTCTTTACCACCTCAAGCTGCTGCATAAAGATTTTCACCTTCACACCACTGCAGTAAGACAATCCAGACAAACAGATTACAGGACAACACAAGATGCATTTCGACCTCATGAGTCTTCTTCAGGTAAAACAAACAACATTTAGGACAAGAAAAACAAAGAGCAAGCAACCACTTATCTTTTCATATATGGTGCGAAATAGGTGTTTCATTCAAAATAAGTGGTTGCTCGTTCTTCGTTTTCATGATCCTAAATGTTGTTTGTTTTGCCTGAAGAAGACCCAATAGGTCGAAACGCATCATGTGTTGTCCAGTAATCTGTTTGCCTGGATTGTCTTGTGGAACTACTAACATTTCTTTTTCAAATTTGCTGCAATTTTCGCCTTCAGTCACCTTGCTTTGAAACCACTGTAGTAGTTAGCTCTGCAGATTCTTGGCTGGGAGTTTGTTAGTTTGACTTCCATCACAGGAATTTGTGAGATTTTTTTGGCCTATACTGACTCTTAATCAGTAAGGGTAGAATACAGCCCTGTCATGCAGTCTCAGACCAGAATGGAAATCCACAGCATCATGTTCAGCATCTACATCCTCACTGATCAGCATAAAAACTCTCAGGTTCTCTGGCTCTTTGTGCCATGCTCTCATGGCAATCTCGTGGTTGGATTACCTCTCCTTCTCTACGCCCATGGTGAGTTCATAGTAAGGTCATCTGAATCAGCCAGTTTATGGGGACTGTCATCAGGTGGACATGGTGGTACCCTCTGGAGGGCAACACGCACTCATGCTGGTTCCACAGCTAAGCAAGTATTGTCATCAGTAGGAGGCTTTATGTAGTGTCCTGTGTATGTTGAACCAGAACAGACACCACTGAAAACCACCAAAATAACACTGCGGCACTGCAGTGTCTCCTCAGGTGGGTTGCCTCATGATGACTTGACAGGCTGTCACTGTGGATGGGGAACCAGAGTGAGCAGCATGGCAATAGTGCCACTAAGTGACATAGAAGATGAGAGAGAACAACAACAACAACAACAGCAACGAAAATCTCCTCTATACCACTGTGCAAAGATTACAGTCATTTCCATTTCATGCTGCTACTCATTTTCTTTGCTATACCAGTCCATCATCAAGTGTTTCTTCTTTCTTCTTTTCTCCGCTGCACAGAGATTTTGTTCTTTTCCACTCTACACCAATGCATAGACATTTTCAGGTTTGAGTTGCTGCACAGGGATTTACTTCTTTTCCTCTGCTTGCCACTGCATAAGTGTTTTTGTCCTGACACTGGTGTATAGATATTTGTTTCTTTTCCACTCGGCACCAATGTACAAAAAAATATTGTCTTCTCTGTACTGCAGCAGGAAACTACTTCTGCCCAATTCTGCACTTCTGCACAGATACTTCCTTCTTTACTCAGCTGTATAGATTCACTTCTTCACCACTCTGCCTCATTATATTATCTTCTTTTATAATGCTCCACCTCACTGCATAGTTATGTTCTCTACACTGCAGCGAAAAGATTGCACACTGCACACCACTACATGAATATTTTCCTTTTTCTTCACTGACCTTGACGCTTTGGTTCTCCATACCATGCATGCAGATGTACTAAACATTACTACATAAAGGTGTTGTGCTATGCATCACTGCATACAATAGTTGTTCTACACATCACTGCATACAGATGTTGTTCTCCACATCACTGCATATAGGTGTTGTTGTTCACATCACTGCATACAGATGTTGTTCTCCACATCACTGCATGCAGGTGTTGTTCTCCACATCACTGCATACAGATGTTGTTCTCCACATCACTGCATATAGATGATGTTTTTCACATCACTGCATACAGATGTTATTCTCCACATCACTGCATACAGATGTTGTTCTCCACATCACTGCATACAGATGTTGTTCCTCACATCATGGCATGCAGATGTTGTTCTCCACATCACTGCATACAGATGTTGTTCTCCACATCACTGCATACAGATGTTGTTCTCCATGTCACTGCGTACAGATGTTCTCCAATCACTGCATTCAGATGTTGTTCTCCACATCACTGCATACAGATGTTGTTCCTCACATCATGGCATGCAGATGTTGTTCTCCACATCACTGCATACAGATGTTGTTCTACACATTACTTCATACAGATGTTGTTCTCCACATCACTGCATGCAGATGTTGTTCTCCACATCACTGCATGCAGATGTTGTTCTCCACATCACTGCATACAGATGTTGTTCTACACATTACTTCATACAGATGTTGTTCCTCACATCACTGCATACAGATGTTGTTCTCCACATCACTGCATGCAGATGTTGTTCTCCACATCACTGCATACAGATGTTGTTCTCCACATCACTGCATACAGATGTTGTTCTCCACATCACTACATACAGATGTTCTCCACATCACTGCATACAGATGTTGTTCTCCACACCACAGCATACAATCATTGTTCTCAACACCACTGCACACAAATGTTGTTCCCCACATCACAGCATGCAGATGTTGTTCTCCACACCACTGCATACAGATGTTGTTCTCCACATCACTGCATGCAGATGTTGTTCTCCACATCACTGCATACAGATGTTGTTCTCCACATCACTGCATACAGATGTTGTTCTCCACATCACTGCATACAGATGTTGTTCTCCACACCACAACATACAATCATTGTTCTCAACACCACTGCATGCAGATGTTGTTCCCCACATCACTGCACCAAGTGTTCTCCACATCATCACATGCAGATATTGTTCTTCCTTGATGGACAAACTTCATTCTTTGACCATCAGAGTACCATCAGCTCTGTGGATATGCCTCTGTTTGCCATAAAGTCACCCGTGGAGGCTCTATGTTGTGACCAAAGGGTCTGGGCAGTGTTCTCATGAGATCGAGATGATTCAGTATATACATCGGTAATGTGCAGTTACATGGCTTGATGCTGCTGGAGCCCCTTTGGAGTCGTAATGATTGAGCATCCACACATGAGTTTTCAACATTTCCCTGTTGTCTTGTGACTCTGTCCACTTTTCTGACATCACTCATTGTGACATAAACTTTTAGCAGCAGGTGGGTTGAAAGGTTTGGAGAATTTCTCTGATGCCAGCTGAGCTTAATGAATATTGACCTCTGCATAAGTGGTGAAATGATGTGATACCTTGAAGTATGTGAGTTTTTTGTTTTGTTTAATTTTTTTTGGGTTTTGTTTTCAAAATAGATGATCTCCGCTGTGTGATCGTGGATAATTCTGTGTATAGAGCTGAGATGAGAGCTGGTCAAAGAAAAAGTGGGATAAAGTTTAAGAAGAAGAAAAAAAAAAGAGAAGGAAAGCTGAATCGTGTTTCTAAGCCTTGCTAAGATGTAGACACTGTGTGCTGATGAGCATGTTTATAGCGCATATGTACTGATGACACATGTTTATAGTGCATATGAACTGATAAATCATATTCATAGTACACATATACTGACAAAATGAAAGGCAACTATCATCATATGCACTGATGAAACAAATCAGTGGCATATGTATGTATTGATGGGAGCGTACCCAGGTTTATCATTTTTTTTGTTTTGTTTATTGCAGGCAAAGACTGAAGGGACTGATGCGAAGGAACAGAAACAGGTTATTGAAGCCCAGCTGATAGAGGAAAGTCAGAAGTAAGTTTGAATCAACTTTGCACATTCTGTTTGTTTGTTTTTAGTTGTTTTGGAGAGTGGATAGCGTGTGCAATGCACGTGACTTTCTTTATATCCAGAATCAGAAAAATGGATACTTTGCCGATGCTGTACTTTCATTTCCGCTAATATCGGTTATTTGTTGTTTGAAAGATCTTGCACATATGGGACATATGATTTACACATGCATCGTGTCTCTGTTTCCCTTTTCACTTACATGTATGACAGTGCTAATGTGGCTCACAAGAATGATTTAACTCACTCTGTGTTTCCATCTCTCTCCCTTACATTCACTGTAACAAGATGTGTGAATGAGATAGGTTTATCAAGAAGAAAATTATTTAGAAAAATCACCCAAAGTTGGGTTGCTCTGTGCGTGCAGAAACCAACAGCTGCAGAAGGAAGTCTCCAATTTGAAGAGTCACCTGAAAGCCGCCAAGAAAAAAATCAAGGTAAGCTGGTTGTGTTCTTTTCTTGTGGCTCGAGAATGCCTTCTTTTAACTTAGCAAAACGATGTAAAAAATCTTGTGATCTTTGAAAGTGTACCAATGTGTAGAACTAAAAAAAAAAAATGTGCTTGTTATCCTTTCAGAGGCGTACTTCCTGTGTTCAGCAGTTGCCTCCATGTCTTTAAAAAGAGGTCTGGATTTCTCTCGTCTTGAAAGGTTTTGGGAAGCAGGGGAGAGAGGAGGATAGCAGTTACACAGTCACATTGCTATGACTGTTTTGTTCATTCAGTGAAAGGATGATATGAAAAATGACAGTGAACATGCACAGGTCAGTCGGGCAATGACACAAAAAGCATGGACTCGTAATAGGAACAGAGGAAGATCTGTACATAAATGCGGTTGTTGTTGTTGTTTTTGTTTGGTTGGCTGGTTATTTAGTAACAGTAAGCATTTACAGTAAGCTGCTGACACAAAGAGCTGATAATTCTTTATAAAGCAGTGAGGATACAAAGTACGGATTGAAATGGATAGGGAAAGTGGAAGATGATGTGACTGGGTTGTTTTTTTTTTCCCAGTGCATGCATTCAAAGCGCGCTGCTGCAAAAATATGTACAAACGAGATAACGCTTGATGATTGCATGCTACTGTCATTGTTGTTATTGTTTTATCAAGACTGTTGTTGTTGGTATGCTGAAAGAAGAACGTATGCGACAAATAATTTTTACTAACATCAATCATAGACATCTCCGTTGTCATCAGTATCATCATTATTACTGCTGGATGTATCTTGTGAATGCCTTACTTTGAGATGATGCCTCGCATGTGGAATAATGTGCATTGCTTTGACCGCTTGTGTCAAGATCAGGCTTGCAGGGGAAAAGAAACAAAACAGTGACATGTCTAAGACGATTGGTTCATTGCAGAGCCGGTGCTGCTTTTGCTGCCAGCATTAGTAGTTGACTGTTCAAGGTTATTTGTTTTTGATAAATCTTAAATATATGTTAGCGAACCGCCCAGAGAACGTGGACAAACGAGTCACAAGACGATAGTCTTGTTTTTGATAGTTTCAAGTTGTTCGTGCCTGTCACTTCTTGTGGTACAGTCAACCTCTTCTTTAAAAACGTTTTTTTATTGTTACCATGCAAAGAATTGAAAAGAAAACATCAGAGTCATTTCTGTTTTCTCTCCCATTTTCTGCATCTTAGCAAATGCATTTTTCCTCAGGTCTCATCCTCACCCCTTCCACGATTCATAGCCACAAACTCAAGCAGGATAGGTTTTGACATGATGAAGAGACCTGTCAGTATAAGGTGGCCCTTGGGCTCCCCTGCAGAGAAGACACAGCAGTGCTGCTGAGTTACTTTTGGTAATGTTTTGTAGACCTTTTCCCATTCAGCGTACGCAGAATGCCACCTGCTACGCCTTGTTATAACTTAGTTGCGCAGCCAGACCAAGTCGGCACCTCATGTCTACCATGAATCATGGGCACTTAATACTTGGGCTTGAACTCAGCACTGACACCCATCGCCATCGGAAAAGGCTGTGAACGGCCACAGCGTGTGACGCCGGTTTTCTCCCTGTGTTCTCATGAGGGTGGGTGTTGACAGTGAAAATCAGGCTGATCCCATTGTTCACATCCAGTGTGGTGTGAAACACCCTGACAGGGATGTGCCCAACGCTTACTTCCTCAGCCTGTACAGCTATCGGCCATGCTTGCGAGATGAAGACACCTGCTATATCAGTTCAGCAAATTTTGCCAGAATGCTCAGAAATGTAGCCTTCAGATTGATATGCTTCTGTGGTCCTGAGCCTATAGCTCAAATAATTCTTGGCGTGAGAAGCTGGGCCTGAGAAAAATTCCCGCAATCTTTTGTTCAGGGGAAAAAAGAGCTCCACAGTATTTTGCTCATCAGTGTGTTGAATGGACTGCTATGCCATGTTCAGTGGTCTCACCATCATTTTGAAATAAACCTGACTTACGTCAATGACTCTAGTGGAAATTGTTAGAGATTTGGCTTAAAAAATCTTCATTATGTGCATAATTCATTGAAGATAGCTTGCAGACATTCCTTTCTGTTCACTCTAGTAGAGACTAGAAGATTCATCACCCATGGTACAGAAGAGAGAGAGAGGGAGAGAGAGAGGATGGGAAGGGAATTAACACGGAGGAATGGACGGAGGGAAGGGGTGAGGGTGTGGGAAGACATACTAACCAGCAACACGCACTGCTTCCTTCGCTGCCTCATTGCTCCCCGCCGGTTGTGGTGGCACGACAGGACTCTGGTGGGGGTGGTGGGAGTGGCAGGAACACGTCGGTGGAGGAGGGGTCTCACTACGCAGAGTTTAGGCAGCATGTGGCCACTGAGGGGGGCAAGATGTCCACCCCTCGTGGTTCGGACGGTAACAACCACCACCACTTTCACCACATCCTGCAGGTACCGGTCATCCTCGACCTCTGCCCTCTCACCTGCACTGCTGTGTGCTGTGTAGTTTAGCCAGCTGTGTGGGCAAGGACTCATCAGCTTTGGATGTGTGTGTGTATGTGTGTTTGTTTTCCACTATACTACTGGAGTAAGGTTTTGCCAGCCCACTGCTTGTAGATAGAAACAACTTGAGCTTGCACTAATCTTTCTTTTTTTTGTTTGTTCTTATTTTCTTTTGCTTTTAGTTTTGTAGCAGGCCTTTTATTTAAAGCTTTTTTTGAAATTATGCATATCGGTGACAAATTTGCAGATATATGCAAAACAAGTAATGTGAAAGGGGGGAAAATAAGGGGAAAACAGTATTTTACCTTCATATTGATATTTTTCCTTCTTATATTTATCAAAGTGTAGTTATTGCTCTTTTTATGGTTGACTTCATTCACAAAATTTTAATGGACAGATTATAGTTAACATTCTCCGCTTCTAGAGGAGTGAGCTCCCTTTAGGTGTGATACTGAACTCATCCTGAGCAGGGATGCGCTGCCCAGGGGGAGCATTCCGTAGCCAGTTGGGCACTCATACTCCACAACATCACGTTTGCTGCAAGTGCTTGAAGTGTTCTCTTGCTGCCCACAGAAGGTGTTTGCAGAGGGAAAGGAGATGGCAACGGTTATCATCAAATTATGCGTTTCAGTGTTTGCGTGCACTGTGGATTTTATTTGCACTCTTTGTTTAGCTGCAACAAAATGACCACCATATAACTGATCATTTACTGATCATTTTTAATTGTTGGATTGTTGAAAGAGCAAAGAATGTTGGCTAATTGATTGCATGCCAGTTCTCTGCTCTTTGGAAACTCACTGTAAGAAATATTGTTTCATAGATAAGCAAACCACTTGGGTCAAACTTCAGCAGAGTGTTCTGTGTGTATACCTTGCGTTTAAAATTCAGTTTTTCAAAGGTTGTTTCTAGGAAGGGTTCTAAGCAGGGTGTTGGGTAGTACGAAATCTTTAGTACAGTGGGATGTGTATAAGAAGAAATATTTTAATCGGGGAGGAACATTCCTTTTTCTCACTTTTCCCAACAATTTGGTGCAGACTGTCAATTAGGATGGAGGGAGTTTGCGGAAACAGATCTTGTCTTAGCACTGAACTCTTCCCAAATAACCAGTATGAAACGAAATGTAGTGCACCCCATAATGGGAGTGCTGTGGAAGAGTTCAGCAAATAAAAATAATACTATTTATTATCCACCAACCGCAGAAGTTTTAAGCCTCAGTATTTAGGTTCAGTAATTGTCTGCAGATGGAAGCAGCAGTCTTGATAGAAAATGAAACGCTTGTTACACTTTGGTACTTTCAACATGAAATGCAACACCACAGCAGGATCCATGAAATATGTGACAATGCAGCGAGCAGTTGGACGACCATTGTAGCAGTTTGTCATGACTGTGGCATGGCTGTATCAGGGTTTTTCACAGCCCTCTATTTGGTATCATGCACGGCAGGGCAGAGGTGTTGACAGTAGTCCCTTCTTTCCTGGTGTCCACTCGGGACCATTCTGTCAGTCTGGCGTGGGGTAGTCTTGGACAGGGAGTCATGGTGGGATGTATACACGCCTGTCTCAGCCTTCGGCATCCAGCCATTGGGAAAAGAGATCCCCCTTGCTATCTGATCTGTGTATTGATGTGCTACATGACGTAGTCATAAATTGTCTGCTTGGTGATGTGGTATAGGTGGTTGGAGGATGTAGGGTAAAGGCGGACGGGTTAATACAGGTGGATTGGTATTAACAAGGATGATCTGAAAATGACCTGACATGGACTAAACACATGCATCGGAGTACTTGGTACAGGGGAAGAAATCCCCAAGTTTTGACAGAATTTTGTTATTTAACCGTTCCATAAATCCTCTGCCATTGTTCTTATTGACGGAGGTGAATGATTTTAACTAACCTTTTTTTTTTCATTTTTATTTAATTCTGTGCGTCTTTTTGTCTTTACACAGTAATTGATAGACCAGACATTTTCAGGAATTGTGGATGTACTGTTAAGTTTGAATGAGCATCTTCTTAACAGGTAAACAAGTCATCATACACCGTTTTGTACTATTTTTGTATGTTTTTTTCATAAAGTGTAATTCACCATTTTTGTGATTAATGAAGAAAACTAAATTTGAAGGAGCAAGTTTTAACGGAGGTAAATGATTGTGATCAGTCACCAGGTATATGTGTACATATATATTTCTGGTATTTGGCCCATAGTCAGGTTTTTAGAGTATTTGTTTCTGGAGCTGAAGGTCATGAGTTCAAACCGTTCATGGCACTTTGCACCTTGAAAACCCTCCAATGCAAACCAGTCATGAAATCCACCCAGTAGTAAACAGATACCTGATTAAGGTCAGGGAAGGTCGGGGCAGCAGAATAGGAGGATTGGGATCCGCCTTGGATCATGTCATGCCCCAGACACAGAGAACCACAAACAGTTCATGGTCCTTAGTACCATTAATCAACTGGACTTTTGCTGTAAAGAACATCTCTGTGCGTCCACATGTTTTCATATTGTGTAACTAATGATTCAGTCCGTTTTGAGGAATCATGAATATGATTGAATTTTGATGGACCTGTCCCAAGGTGGAAATCCCCTAGGTCGTTAAATCTTACAATAAGCTTTTAAAAAACAAGCAACTGATTGGTTCTTTCTCACATACCATGAGCATTTAAGGGAAAAGATGCGCTCAGAGTGCCAGTAGACACAGCTGACCTCTGTACTTGTCTGAGTCCCACTTTCACCTTCAGGTGAATCTTTTTCTTTTCTGGGGAAAAGGTCATCAAATGAGGATCTTACAGTAAGCTTTTCAAAAACAAACAGCTGACTGGTTCTTTCTCACACAGCTTGAACATTAAAACAAAAGTCCCTTCTTTGAACAGAATTTGAAATAATGCTAGGATATAATGCCTTTCTCGTTCTGCTAAGTGTATGGTGGAATTGTTCAATGCCAGCCTCCACAAATTCTTTGATCTCAAATGGGAATCAGTGTTGATTCCAATGTAAACTTAGAACACACTAAAGAGAAACGATTTTTTTTTTTTTGATTTGCTCACAGCCACTGTAGCTGGCAGAGTTGGGAACAACATAACATGTTTGAATATGTATATCAGTGTTGGTGTGGAATATTTTATATGGCATTAGGGTTACACTATACCCATAAAATCATATATGAATACATATTGTGTGTGCTTTACTCACAAGTACGTGCTTATCCTTTTTTTTTTTTTTAATCTCTAAATAGTAAAAGTCTTTTTTTTCCTGCAGTAGGAGCAGTTGCTATGCATTGTTTGGAGCTCCCTCACAACTGACTGTTTGATACATGTGATTATAGACCAGATACAGATATATATCCCGGTCTAGGGCCATACAAGAGCTAAAACAAATGGTTAGACACCCATCACCATAACCAAACCTGTGTCAAGACAATGATGTTGAATCTGTGAAAACTGGTGTACAGAAATATGGGACTAGAGCATTAAGCGCCAACAGAGTAAAGTCCCCTAAAAAAGGCCTTCCACATAGAAGACCTACTCCTGATACAGACCTGTTTGTTTGCAACATGTTTTCTGTCCGTCTCTGTCAGTTGTACTCCCCCAACACAGTCACCTTCCCTAAAAAAAACACACAAAAAATTCAGATTCTAAAGGTTTCTGAAGGTGATGGTATAGAGGTTGTATTGTAACCATCATAATATAAATTTAAAAAAAAAAAAGAAATAAAGAATGGCCCTTTTTATTAATTGTCAGGCAGATTTCTCACAAAAGAACTAAAAGGAAAGCAAACATAGTTATATACTTCTTATATCAAAGAACTCCATTTTAACTAAATAACAGTGTAAAATATCAGGTCAGGGCAAACGAAAAATAATTTGGTATTTGCTAGGAAGAGAAAATGAGAAAGAAACCAGGTGAAGAAACCAGCAAGTCAAACAAACGAACAAACAAACACACAGACAAAGAAGAATTAAAGAAAGGAAAAGGCGTTAAAAGGCAGAAACAAGGAATGTTTTGTGTTTTTTTTAAAAAGGAAACTTCAGGCAAAAATATTTCCAGAAGATGCAGATTGTAATTGTAAAAGGCCGCAGTATCTCCATGGGGGTATAGATTCAGCCTGACAACCATAGTGCAAAGTGAGGCATTGTAATGTGAAATGGTTACTCCTGATACCTTAGCTCTATAGTTGTTTGAGATCAGATTTTCATGGGAACACCACTGTCAACTGATTTTCATGGGATTCAGAGAAAACGCTTGACAGTTGATGTTTATTGTTCTAATGTATCTCTGCCCATTAAAGTGAAATTTCATCTGCTGGTGCTGTAAGAAGCGTTATGTATAGACTCTGGCCTAGCTATATGCAAAGCTTGCTGTTTAGGGGTATGTAGGATTTCAATGTTTTCTGCTATGCCATGAATTGTCTCTCCATTTACATTGCATTGTTTGTTTTGGACATGTAACAGTCCCTCTGTGTATTAAACATCGCTCATGCTACATTTTTTTTTATCTATCTGCTTAGCATAGTTCTAGGCGAGGCGAGCTTTCTGTTTTTAATATGCAAGATTTTTTTTTAACGTTTTCACTGTGCTACACATTATCTTTCTTTCTTATTTTTTTGTTTCCATGTTTTGCATTTGTTTTTGACAATATTTGTTTCCAGCAAATAGTGAAGGAAAGAATAGCAGCAGCAGATCAGTTAAAAAAACAACAGGCTACAGATGAAGAGCTTGCTGCGGTTCACACGTCTGTTCGAAACCTTGAGTGTAGTTTCCAGCAGCTGGATTCCAAAGTTGCCATTGTTTCGGTAGAGTGCGTTTTTTAGATATGTGTGAAGGTGACTGAAGTGGAACTGTGGTTTTTTGCTATGCTTGGAAACGGTCACAGCGGCGTGTTCAGTGGTGATGGAAGTGTGAGGTACAAAGATAGACTCCAGTTCAACATTTGATTCTATGGTGATAAGATTAAAATGTTAGTCATCTTGATGCGCTCACTGGGATGTTGTGTTGTGTGTTGAAAGATCACAAAGTAGTTTAACTCCTCAGTAATAAAGTGTAAGACAATATGCATTTGAGTGCAATTTTTTTTTCAAATGCGATTAGTATCTACTTAGTGTAGAGCCATTTGAAGTATTTTTAGAAGGATGATGATCAGTGTGCTTCTAAAATCTCACATCTTTATACCAAACTGTTCAAAGTGTGGTAAAGAGCATCATAGATTTCACTGCACAGCTTTGTGTGATAGATACAAAGTTTTTGCACCTAACTGGTGTGCAAACAAATACGCGTGTGCTAGTACTTTTTGTAGTGCTGTGTGCAAATGAATAATAGTTTGCAAAGAAAACTTATGTGTCAGTATGTGCAAAACAAAAAACAGTTGGGTGTGTGCACAAACAAAATGAACCTGTAACAGTTTGCAACAAATAGTTGTGTGCAAATGAAGATATGTGCACAAACAGGTGATTGGATCATTGTCTGCTAATAGTACTTTTGCCAGTGAGTGCATGCAAATAACAGAATGAAACAATGGCCAGTGTTTGTAAACATACAGTTGTGTCAGTGTGATTGTGTAAAAATGAATAATGGTTTCATTGCTTATGTGCAGCAAATTATGGTCTCTTTGGGACTGTGTAGGAAAAAAAATATAATAATGGTGTCACCTGTGGAAGTAATTTTGTCTTTGTTGTTTTAAAAAAAACTAACCTTTTGTCATTGCTTTACGGTCAAAATGGTGTGATCAGATAAGAAAGCCTGTTTTTTTTTTATGCTTTGCAGACAGTTTGTTGATTGGATAAAAGGAATTTTTTTTTAACTCTCCATTTTTCTTTTGTTGCTTTGAGTCACATTTTTGTTCAGCATGAAATTTTAAGGGATGGAATATGGGCAGTGACAAATTATTTTCTACTTGTCTTGTTTTCAAGAAAAAATCTCATTGTCATGAATCTTAATTTGCATCTGCCCTGTGATTTCCTGTCAAGATCTGGATGACATGTATGTGTATAATGACGTAAAAATATGGTTTTAGAAAACACAGAACATGAACCCATTCCTTAGAATTGATCTCCCCTCCCTCCATCCCCAAAATCTGATCTTTCTGTCAAGGCATTGAGTCAGATTATGCTTAAGAAACTTCCCATGTGGTGCAGTGTTCATGTGGTTCAACAGTGAGGTGAATTGCACAACGGCAAAAGATATCCAGGTCTGGTCTATTTGCTTTCTTTGTTTGATCAATCAAATAATTTGATCAGATTTTGTGATCAATACTGATTGTTTGGCAAAGCAGTATGTATTTCGCGAATTTATATTCGTGTAGGTTGGTGCTGTTTCAGTCATATGTGGGGGTATATGTGTTAACAAATGTGGGGGTATATGTATTAACAAACTGGTATGTCCATGTATGGGAACAGCTGTTTCCATTGCATTTTCATTTTCATGAATTTTACCGACAAAAAGGTCTGTCATGATATAGAAATAAGATTTGTGTTCAGTATCTGTTGCTAATGACAGGTGCATGTATGAGCAGTTTTAAAAGCAGGTGTTATATGCAGCTGCGGCTGAGAGTGGGTTTTTTTCTGTTGAGAGTTGTATGTGTTGCAAAACTGAAACAGATAAGAGATGTGGGCGATATGAAATATGACCTGTATGTGCTGCTAACAACAGGTAAAGGCATCTCGGTTTAGAAACAAGCGATGTGAGCAGTGTTTGCTCCTGACAACAGTTCATGTGTGGCAGTTTTGACGCAGTATTGGGTGTTAACAAGTTTAGAAACAGCTGTTTGCTGCAAACAACAAGAGCATGAATCACAGTTCAGAAACAGGAGTTGTGAGCAATGTTAGCTGCCATCAACAGATGCATATATCACAGTTAAGAAACAGGTATTATTAGCAATGTTTGCTGTGAACAGAATATGCCTATATCACGGTTAAAAAACTGGAGTTGTTAGGAATGTTAGCTTGGAATGTCAGGTGTGTGCATTGCATGATTGAAACAGGAGGTATTTGCAGTATTTTCTGTCAATTACAGGTATCTGTTCCACTCTAGAAACAGAAGCTGACTGCAGAATGTTCTGCTGATGACAGGCTAAAAACAAGTTGTGTGCAGTACAAATGATGCATGTGTTACAAACTAGAAACTGGAGCTGTGCACAGTATGTGCTGCTAACAGCAAGTGTAGGAATGACAGACTGAAAACAGGTGTAGTGTTCAGTATCTGCTGCAAAAAGCCAGGGCATGTATGACAAACTGAAAACAGGTGTAGTGTTCAGTATCTGCTGCAAAAAGCCAGGGCATGTATGACAAACTGAAAACAGGTGTAGTGTTCAGTATCTGCTGCAAAAAGCGTGGGCATGTATGACAAACTGAAAACAGGAGTAGTGTGCAGTGTCTGCTACGGAATGCCAGGGCATGTGTGATAAACTGAAAACAGGAATTCCATGCAGCAATTGTGGGTAACAAAAGATGCAAATATCATAAGCTTAAAACGGCACTTACATGTAGCATCTGCAACAGCTTGAAAGCAGCAGGTGCATATACTGCAGTCAAGAACAGGAGCTGTTTATGGCATCTTGTCCTATGGACAGGGCACTTACCAAAGGATTTGCAAGTGAGAGTTATGAAAATGTTGACTTTGATTTTTTTCCCAAAAGAATGGTTGTGTGTGTATGTGTGTTGTGTGTGTGTGTGTGTGTGTGTGTGTGTGTGTGTGTGTGTGTGTGTGAGAGAGAGAGAGAAAGATTGTATTGTATAACAAATGTTCATACATAAACAAACATGTAAACAAACAAAGTCAGTCATCTACCTGTCACTCAGTTTAATCATTAACGAGGTATCAAATCTGAGTGAACCCATAAAGCTTTATGCATGTGGAAGTAACTCAGAAATCACACAAAATCTTTATTGATCTCTCTCTCTCTCTCTCTCTCTCTCTCTCTCTCTCTCTCTCTCACACACACACACACACACACACACACACACACACACACACACACACACACACACACACCTGAAATGACACAAACTCTGGTAGCTTTGGGTGATCCACATCAAAGGGACGTGTACAGTCACAGGTGGAGAGTGGCACCATCGACGTGGAAGCCCTGAAGGTGGAGCTGGAGATGAAGTACCGCAGGGACCTCAACAAGAAGCTGGAGGAGGTCAACTCCTACCTGGAAACACAGGCCCTGGCCCGCGACCGCCTGGAGACATCCCGCACGGAGAACGAAACCAGACTGTCTACCGATAAAAGACGTCTGGAGGTAGGGGGTTTTAAGTATGGCCATGTATCTTGTCTCTATATTGTTGGGTTTTTGGGGGGTTTTTTTGTCTCATCGTTCTGTAACACTTCCATTGCATTGCATCCGTTTGCAGTGATTTTTTTTTTTTTTTTTGTATCATCTTCTGTGTCTCTTCAGTGGCATTGCCCCACATCACTCGTTCCAGCCCCCCCCCCCCACCCCCCACCCCCACCCCTCCTTCCACAGCCACAGCCTTGCCTATGCTGCCACAGCCCTGGCAATCCACAGGAATCTGTCAATATCAAGTCATGAGGCAACCCACCAGAGGAGACACTGCACTGCTACTGAGACACTTCAGCTGTGTTCAGTGATGTCTGCCCTGATTCAGCATACGTGAGACACCATGTACTGAGCCACCTACTGAAGACAGTAATTGCTTAGTCGTGGAGCCAGCATGGGTGAGTTCACCCTCTGGAGGGCGCCACAACATCCATCCCACAACGGTCCCACAGATTTGCCTATACCAGTGACCCCAGCAGAACCAGACCAAGGGTATAGACATGGAGAGGTAGTTGAAACTGAGGTCATCATGAGAGAGGACAAGAATTTCATCTCTGAAAGAAGCATTAAGGTATGCATGCATAACATGGACACTGAAGAAATCATAGCAGAGAAGGCTGCAACAGGCAGATAGATTTTGTGACTTGGTAGGATTAATTCAATAGATTATGATCTGTTGACACTTTGTAGAGATAGACATGCTCTTCAAACTGATATGCAAACTGTGTTCAATAAGCTATCACAGATATAACAAGTCTATGAAGGGAGGGAGTTAAAATACTTTGGCAAATTTATTTTTCATTTTGGAATCAGCAGTTTGTATGTGTGCATGTGTGTGTGTGTGTGTGTGTGTGTGTGTGTGTGTGTTGACAGGAGGAAAACAGCAACCTGAAGCTGCAGTACGAGCAGGCGTTGGCCCAGCGGGAGAGCAGTGAGATGGAAGCGCGACGCTTCAAGCAGTTGTACGAGAGTGAGATGCAGTGGAGGCTTCGGCTCAGCGACCAGTTACAGCTGACAGCTGACAAGGCTCTGCACCTGAAATCCCCACTGCTGTATGTTGTTTGGCTTTGTGTGTGTGTGTGTGTGTGTGGTGTGTGTGTGTGTGTGTGTGGTGTGTGTGTGCGTGTGTGTTTGTGCACATGTGTGTGTATGTGCATACATGGAGGATGCAGGTGTTGTGTTTGTCCGTGTGATGGGGTGAAGGGGGTTGGTTGATGCGTATGAGTTTGTCTGTTCCCTAGGGGCAAAGGTGCACGGAATCGTGAAACAGCATTTCACACCAAAATAACCATAGAGCACAGTGTTTCATGCATTTCTGATTTTTTTTTTTTTTTGTGAGGAAAAAATTTGTAAAATCTTTTTAAACCTTAAACATTTTATCTATATGGACTCATTTTACGACTTGCCGTAGCTTGGTTAAATGCTTTTTTTTTTATAACCCAAAGAACAACGCCACTGGTAGAGACATGGGTGGGACTCACTTAACATTCAAATAGTAGACAAGAAGTGCACAGGCCATTTTTTTTTTTAATTCAACATTATA
Source organism: Conus canariensis (assembly GCA_033310375.1). NCBI lineage: Eukaryota > Metazoa > Mollusca > Gastropoda > Neogastropoda > Conidae > Conus > Conus canariensis. Next base: position 39,178,201 of record CM065734.1, on the reverse strand, counting down.
AGATCTTTATTATGAATCCTTTTAGTCCATTGCAACTGAAGATGGACAGTGCAATATTACAGACCAAAATTAAACTGATTTCACTGATGATTAATTTTGTGCACCAGTTCAGCGGTTGGCAGTGCAGTGCAACAGCTGGAATGTATGACATCTTGCCATGGGTGTGTCATGGTGTAACATGCCTGATATCAGAGATCTTCATAACAGTCACTGCTCTAAATTGTTGGGGCATCTTTGGAATGGGTTATTCATGTGATACCAGTCTGAGGTTGATTGTTATTTCTTTGCATTCCTTGATGGAATACTCTGGATATCATTTGATATATCATCAAAGTATGTAACCAGGGTATCATGAAATCTATGATGATGATACAGAATTCATTTTATATCATTTCAGTCAGTACAAATCATGATTTCGCTGGCTTTTCTTTTTTGCATTGTTAGGGATTTCATGAACAAGTTTACAACAACCATCTCTGATTTTGCTTCTTTTTGTTCATGATCCATTTAATATTCCATACAAACAAAGTAAATTTTGTCTCTGTGAGCTAGAAATCAGAAGGATGATCTTTTGTAATCATGTATAAGCATTAATTTGTTTCCCCGTGTACCATAGATACTTACATCAGCTTATCGGCTTTCATTTTGCTTGTGATTCATACATTAGGGATTGTTGGTAAAATCCAGTGATTTCGTGTCACTGACTGAATTTGGAATTACATGGAATCCCTAAAAGGTCACATTTTAAAGAAAGTTACAGCCACACCAACAAATACCAGGTAATGCATTTCACAGGCTGAGAAGATGGTGTGTATGGCCATTTTCAAACACCTTATTTAGCCAGCCACATTTAGTCTTCATGAGTATATAAGTATCCTTTTAGGTGGATGGAGATGATTATGTTAGGAGTCTACCATGCCTGACGGCAACCCTCAGCATTTTCGTGCTGCTCAGGGTCCAGGTGACATCAAATACTTACAAAGCTTTAGGCCAAGCCCAGCTAAAACTGATATTAGATGGGGGAAAAACGTGTGTGAGTGTGCATGCACAGCCACATGTGTGTCCACATATGTCATCGATTTGTGTCAAGTCTAGAATTTTGTGAAAACTGGATGTTGGTTTTGTGTGTGTGTGTGGATTTATTTTCGTTTATTTGCAATATATGGTGTTTGTGATGGTGGTAGCACTGTGTTACTGCAGAGGTGATCCAAAGAACAGGTTGTACAGCAGCGTGGGTCTTCTGAACAAGTCGGCCATGTCGGAGGCCTCTCTCAACGTGAGTGGTCTGCACAATCAGGGGCTCAGCAACAAGATCCAGGCTGAACTGGACCGAAGCATCGCCAGACATCTTGAGGCAGGTGTGTACCTGTTTCCATTGATTGGACCCGCAGATTTTGCTTTTTAATGATTTTGTTGTTCTGTCTCTTTCTCTCTCTCTCTCTCTCTCTCTCTCACACACACACACACACACACACACACACACGCACAGAGTCACAGGTCCTGAGTCTTATTGAATGAATGAATACCATTATCTTCAATAAAACTCGCTCATGTTTTTAGGAGGTGTTTGCCTTTTACAAACGTTTACACAGAAAATCCTTAGAGAAAAAGTGTAAATGGATTAATTGAACAGTGCCATTTGAGATGATTCTTCTTCATGTTCAACCACTGTCAAAGAGAAAAAGGGGGGAAGATCTAAATATCTTTTGGAAAGTATTCCAAACTGCCATCCTTTCTCAGAACAATCACTTCAAATTCTTGACAGAAGGTAGAAGATTTGCAAGTGATTCAGTTCAGTGCAAATACTAGATCCGGACCAGACTTGCCATAGCATCGTACAACTTTTGTTTCAGATTCCCTTTCAGCTTTAAAAAAAAAAATTAGATGTCAGTGGAACATGGTATGTGTACATGAAGAAGAGAGAGAGAGAGAATATGCTGTTGGTAGTGTACATATATTTGTCGTTGCTTTTTAGAAATGATGCTGTGTGTCTGTCTTTTCTTTTCTACAATCTTCACTTCTGGCTGTTAAGTGAATACATAGCATAACTTGGTTAATGTTCTGTTCTTCATTCACTTAGTTAGTTATAAAGCAGATAAGGAGAATTGAAAAGGTGTTTAGACCAGTACAAGACAAAGAGCTGTTAGCTCATACTAAAGGACAACTCAGTAATGACAGTATCATGCCCAGTTCACTGCTCTGGACATTGAAGTCATTCATTGTACTTTCATCTCTCTAGTGACCTGTACCAGTTGGATAAGACTTTCAGTACACTGGGGTATGTTTGAAAACAAAGAAAGCTTGTTTTCGGAAAGGAGCAAAAGAGCTGATATGGCTTGCAGAAAGGGAACATTTGAAACTTACTTAGTGATCATACAGACTATGGCTCTTACATTTGTAAATATGTATGTGGGTATGGGTGTATGGCTCTTGCATTTGTTTATGTGTGTGCGTGTGTGTGTGTGTGTGTGTGTGTGTGGTGTGTGGATTTGGATGTAAACGTATGGTGTGCATGTGTGTGTGTGTGTGTGTCTGTCTGTCTGTTCTGCAGCTCCCCACAGTGACATTGTACCGCTGATTCGGAAAACAGAAGACACGCTTCTCAGCCAGTCCATGACTCGAACCAGCAAAGACTACATAGACGTCCTGAAGAGAAAATACTGTGTTCCATAGCTTTGAATTAAAAACCTTATTTTGTTTTAAGGGAAGTGGGGGAAAAGATTACTTATGTTTGGAGCTTTTTCATTTTATTTTTCATTTGTTTTCGTTTATTTTTGGAGGGCAGGGTGTTTTTATAATCAGTTTATGATAGTTCAGCGACATGGAGAATTTGAACCTGGGTAGTGGAGATGAAGAGTGACAAGCATGAAGCAGATCCATCAGGTGTTAGTCACTCGAATTGTAGGTGTGACTGATCCTAATTTTGTACTGATTTGTTTTTTTTCAAATATGTATTCCTGTTTCATTTAACTCTGTGTTCATTCAAAACAGTTTGTTGAAATGGCAAATTGAGACTTTGACGTTATTGCCAAAGACTTGTTTTTGAGCATTTTTCCCCTCTCAAAGATTCATTTTCAACCGTCTTTCTTCTTTTGAAAGTATGGGTGGGGAGTGGTGGGATGGGGCTAAAGGTCAAAGCATTAATACTGTACTATGATGACATGTTTAGCCACAATCAATTTGTTGACATCAACAGATCTAAACAGTTGTCAAAGGTTGTGATTCTTTCTGTCTGTGTGTTTGTCACTGCTGTATACTTTGCCGGCAATAGACTGTGTGGAAGGATATCATAAATCAAACCGGACTGGCAGGCCAGCCGTCGATGAGGAACCAAATTTAGCTGGACAGTTTGTATTTCTTATACCTGTGAGACTGTTGCATTTTTCAGTGTGTAAGTTGGTTCAAGCTCAACTGCAATATTGTAGTGCCCAGAACAATGGATTGATAAGAGATCGACGTTTTCAGAGCCTGTCCACACCACTTGTGATGGGAGAGAAGTCTGTACAGTCACATGCATCACTTGGCGACACTTCACTCGATGGTACAGCAATACTTGTGGTGTTCTTTTTCACATTTGTCACTGAGGCTACAAGTACAACAGTGCAATGATCATTAGTGTAGGTAGCACAGACTTTTGCATCATTGCATTACAGTGGTTTTGCACTTTGGAAGTTGGCTGTGGAATTTGGGATTATTTTTAGTTCAGTGAACGGCAGAATTGACCCTTATTGTTTTGAAGTATTGTTGTTGAATGGAACCTCACTTCAGTTTTTATAGGGAGGGGTGTTTGCATGAAGATAAGTGGCTGGCGCTTCTTAAAACCTGAAAATGCTCAGAATGTATCATGATGTGACAGTCATTGAAGAAGGATTAAATTTCCATTCAGACACACCTCACAAGGTCAAATGCCACGTTGTTTACAATAGAAGTTGTCAAGCATCTTGTGAGATCACATTCACAAACAAATTTCCTTAGTTACCATTAGTTGTTAAGTCAGATGGGAGGCAGGGGGGTGGGGGTGGGGACGAAAGTAGGTAAAGAACTGGGTTTTCAGAAACTGATGCTGGCTTTTTTTTTTTGCAACATTAAAGCAAGCAAGATTTTTCTTTTTATAACGTATGGACAGGTCAACCGCTTGTTGGAGTAAGGGTTATTCTACAGAGGTCGAAAATAGTACCATAGTATAACAGAAATGATCTGTTACAAAAAGTTTTCATTTTTGTGAAGAGGAAGTTATATGAAGGGGATGTTAATGGAGGTTCCATTCTGTTAGGCATCAAAACTGTTGAAGATGTTGTGTGTGTCATGGAATGCATCTCTTTACACAGTTTATGTACGCTTTAGCCAGAAACTAATCATCCAGAATTTCATCTGAAGCCCAAAGGATCAACAGATTTCAACAGCATTATTCAGCGAACCTGAAATGTAATTAAATCAAAGTTTTGTCTTGCCCTACATGAAAATCTCAGTCGCTTCAGTTTTAGGTAAAGCGCACTCCTCTGTATACTGTTACAAATGTAAGTCTTTTTCATCTCTTGTTTTAGCAACTTTGCTCATGGAATATTCCTGCTGACTGATAATTTGGTTTCTCCACAGTTCACCATATATTTTGATTTCAGGCATACATGTGTGAACGAAATTTTTAGCGTGCATGTAACATAGCAGTTCAGAGTACCAGTTAGCTAACATGGAAGAAAGTCTTACTAGGTAGAACCCCATCAGGCTGAATTCAGGACACCATAGAACTCAGGGTGGCATGGTGATCTTGTAGATGACGTATGCATGATTATAGGAACTGATTTTAACTGTCTTTGCTAAGTTTCAAATCTCAGGGTGGTCAAGCGCCTTCATATCATTCTGATCTTCTCTAGCTGTGCGCCTTTGCCGGGCCCTTGGGTTCCTCTGCTGATAAGTAATTCCTTAGAGTCCTCATTTCCATACCAGGACCTCTAGGGAGTGCTCTTTCTACTTTCAAGTGCCCTCTGCTGGAACTTCCTTTCTCTCTCCGCTGCTCTAATTTTCTTAATTTCTTATTGTCATTTCTCAAGACTACACATTTTACCGACTAATAGCCTCATTCCTCCTTGCCTTACAGAGATTTGTGTTCGTTTTGAATATGTGTGTGTGTGTGTGTGTCCCTGTGAGTGTGTGTGCGTGTTTGCAAAGAACTTTTTAAGCACTAAGGGCTATACATATTCATTTTATTATTATCGTTATGATTATGCATGTCAGGAAACAACAACAATAACAACAGAAGGTGCTAGGATCATGATAAGTTCTCCCCCCTTTCCCTCTTTCTCTCTGTCCCCCCAATCCACCACTTCCTTCATTATATCCTGTACAGTAGCCTGGGTACTTGTTTTTTGAGGAAGACAATAAACCAGAATATATCTGTGGCATGGACTTGTCACACAAATACTATCCATCATTTTACAGCATTATTTTTCAGCCAAAAAAAATGTAAAAAACATCCTTTTCAGAGGAGATCAGCTAAGATGCACATGTGGCTGGATAAAAGGGAAAAAAAAAGAAGTTGCAGAACACAAGTGGTTGATATAGAGATGTACACAGACACACATGGACCATGACAAATGATGATGGCAGTTCCAAAATGGCATGAACCATTTTAAAATCTTTACATAACATCTGTTGAAATTTTGTTTTGTAATTCTTGAGAATCAGGCTAAAATTCATGATAAAGAATGATTGGGGATTTACTGTTAGATCCAGACTTGAACCTTGGATCCACCCCCAAGATTTAGTAGGTTTGTCCCTGAGCCATGTTCTCTCTTCGACGAAGTCAGGTTAATGTAGATTCAGCAGTTCTTGCTTTAATCGTGCAAGCAGACAGTCCAACTAACCAATAGAAAACAACAGTGAAAACATGACCTTTCTGACGGAGATGATAATGGGTGGTGCAGGATTGTGGCAGCACACTAGCTGGGAAGAACAGCCTGAATTTTATAGTGTGTTGCAGTGAGAAAGTGTTTAATTGCGTTACAGTTCAATACAGTACAGTAATCGTCTGAATCTCGTGCCTGTTCCCAGATTTCATATTCCGTTACTCTTGCATCCCACAGGTGCACCCATGGATGTTTACACACACCCCTCCACCAACACCCATCTCTTGCCTTCTCTCCTTTCTTCCCCTCACACTGTTCCAGGGGGCAGTCCTGACATGTGTGTTATGGGGTTTTGAGGTACTTTGTTCAGTCTTTACAGATGTTTAATTTCTAAAGAAAGGATCACATCCTCCACACAAAGGGGGCCAACTTGATTGTTCTGACTGAGGATGGAAACCAACCCTGTTATGTGGTCATCGACATAAGGAACACTTTCGCTTTTTCCCCTCTTCCTTATTGGTCACCTCAGGGATTCTCAAACGGTGTAGCTAGGGACAGCTGCTGTAGAAAATGTCCAGTGATTCTGATGTTGTTTTCATATAGATATCCCATCTTCCTTAACATCTCCTCTGTTAATTTCTAGTTGACCTATCTTCAGTCTTTGGCAGAATCACTTTTTTGCTTTTGCAGATCTGCTGAGAAGAAAATTCTGCTGAAAGAAAAAGGAAGATTGTTCTCATCAGAAAATTAAACAGAGAGAAAAAGGAAAGTTGAATGAAACAGGATAATTGACTTCGGGAACACCGTCACAATGTGGGTTAGTTCAATTCAGTGGTTTTATTTAGCGTTTTTTTCTCGTAAATGATACTAGAAGTCGAAGTTTCTAATTTGGAACAGGTGTTTTTGTTTGAATACCCAGTATCAATCCAGTATTCAATTTTGACAAGCTGAATGAGGAAATGCATACTTTATCTATGGCATATGATTATGAATTAGAGCCAGACCTATGAGCATTAGTTTACAGCAAACATTCAAACATGTAACATCATGAGAAAATGAAGACATTCAGTATCAGTCAGTTTCACCTGGAGGTTCTGAGTAAACTTTCTCACTTCAAAATGGGCCAGCTGCCCACACAAAAATGTCATGCTGGTCAGAAAAAAAAAGAAATTATGAAGATCAAGTTGAATAGGATTAGTAATGAAAAACTACATAGAAGTAACAGGTCCAGTTATGCACTGTAGTTTGTGTAAAATTTTTAAAGGCATAGGCCATATTCTGGCATGTTATATTTTTCCATGAACCATACAGATCTGATCGCAACTTGGTTTCACTGCTGAGATTTTTCTCGCAAAAGGTGGCCGTCTTCTTGAACCACTTCCACGGCAGTGCTGAAACGGGCTCAGTCATTTCTCAGGTTGACAGGCAGCCTTTCTGAGTGCTGAATCCATCCCTTCCAAGTCTGTTTTGAAATAATGAATGTCCTGTAACCTTAGACTTAATCTTGCTTTCACCTTGTTTCTGTTTATACATTCGTTAACCATATACAGTTACAGTAATTAGTTGTACAAAATTATAAAGTATATCCAAGTAAAGATAGATTTTTTATTCATGTGTTTTATGGTATTCGCAGAACTAATGCCGTCCAGAGTGAATTTCTGCACAAAACGTTTGAGGTCACTTTGAAATTGTTCCTGTTGCAGAGAAAAATGTTTCTTTTTTTGTTTTCTTTTTCAGAATAATATCAGATCAGTTTTAAAATGGGGGCTGGAGTAGAGCCAGACAACTTAGCTGATCTAACAGAATCTGAAATATCTGTCTGCCTGTATCAGCAGTGGGCTCCCTCTCTGCTCCCAGCCTCAGTGCCGCCATTGTCATTTCATATGAAATTCTCAGCCAGTAGGCCATAACGTGCTGCTACAGGCACATGAGCAATATTGTTGCTGTCTGAGCAGCATTTTAACCAATGATATTCAATTCTTGGTAGAGCCCTTGTCCTAACTAGATATTCCGGTGCTTGCAGGGTAATTTTGTTTCCCTTTTTTTTTTTTTAGTACTTAAAAGGTTACATTGACCGGATCGTTTTTATCAAATAATCAAACTTAACCTTTCATGCTTAAAAAAACATTTCATGCTTAAAAAAACATTTCATGCTTGAAAAAACAAACAAAAAAAAAAGTACTTAAGATTCTTCTTCAGTCTGCAAATCGACTACTTTCTTTTTTTTTTTTTTTTTTTTACCTATGCAAGTTTGGTCGATGCTGCTATGTTACAGATTTGTGTCTGTGTGTGTGTGCACAAGTGTGTTGTGTCTATTCATATTTGCTGAGTCTTTTTTTATGTTGATTGCTTTAAAACAATTACGCAAGTGTGACAGCATAAGAGGTTGATGAATGATGATTTCAGATGTGTTGGTATCTGTCTGAGTGATGAGAGTTGCTTTCGTTGTGCAGTTGTCAGTTCTTCAGCAACTCCAGTTTCAAAGTGGCCCTTAGCATTTTGTTTTCAGCATATTTAAGAGCATGTGATGTATTTCAGTCTTCATCCTGTTCCTCAGTGCAATGTGTATGGATCACTGGTGTGCATTCTGGTGTAAGGAAAATTGTTGTGATATGCAAAGTGATATGTGTGTATTATGTATTATAAATTGTAACATGCCAATTGCTAATAAAATAAAATACAGTTAATTTCCATTTCTGTTGGTATTTTGTGGACTGTTTGTCAAAGTATTATCGGTGAAGTAATTTCTTAAGACATGTGTCATTGCAATGTTATGTGAACATGTTTTTAATCATCTCTCTCTCTCTCTCACTCTCTCCCTACTTCTGTCTGTCTGTCTCTCTCCCTCTCTTGTCTGTCTGTCTGTCTCTCTCTCCCTCTCTCTTTCTCCCTCTCTCTCTTCAAAGCCCGTCAAAACTTTTCTTATAATAAGCTTGCTTATAATGATTACAACCAACAACATAATATACACACAGCATGACAGAGCCAAATCAACATAGCAGAAACAAAGTAGAAAGGCTTATGGGAGAATGTAGACCCATGTCGAGATGAAACAATTTGGATTATCCCTTTTATTTGGATCCACACAAACATCTAAGGCATTGAAAAAAAAAAGAAAAAAGAAGGATGTGTTTAAACTTATATGCAAGAAAAAAAAATCAGTCTGTAAGTAGGCAGGCTTTTTTTTTTCTTTTTTCTTTTTTCTTTTTTTTTTTTTTGGTTAATTTGGGTTAGCGAATCAGGTGGCGAGTGAAAAGGGTTTTTCAACCTGTGGAAATGATAGCTGTACAACCAGACTTACTTCCCATGTACACTTTTGGAAGTGAAACTTTCTTCATACGGCCAGAAAGTTTTTATTAACATCTACATTGATAGTTATCAGTTCATACACAGTTAACATCATAATGTTCATATTCAGTAAAATAAAAGATTGTAACAGTCTGGCTGATAAGATCCTGGATCCACATTTTGATTCAGATCCACACCAGATTTTGATGAGTTTGAACACGGATCATGTTCTACTCGCTCACCAAGTTCCATTAAGATTGGTTGAGTAGTTTTAGCATAATTTTGCTGAAAGACAAACAAGTTTTAGCATAATTTTGCTGAAAGATAAACAAACTAACAAAGGGGATGTAAACATTAACTCATGGATAGAGTTAACAGGCTTATAAGATCAAGGATATGATTTTCCATAATCCATAATGCATGAAACAGCATGACAGAGTGCACATTTCAGTGTGCAGACAGTTTCTAGTACTTTTGTTGTGCCTTCCCTGCTCATTCAATTTCCCCTTATAGAGCCACATACAGGCTGGTCTCTTATCATTTACTGTCCTGATGCCAGGCGTGTCCAGGGAGCTATTAATATCAGATTTCTAAGAAGACACTTGCCAGAGGAAACACTGCACTGCTGGTGTGTTAGGCAGTGCTTAGATGTGTCTGTTCTACTTTAACATGTAAAAAGACACTACACATCTACTAAGCCTACAACTGACAATAATTATTGTTTATGTAGCGAAAGTGTTTCTGTCGAATCTTGTATAACAATGTTTACAAGTAACTGGCTTCTTGTCAAGGGATGGGACAGAAATGCAGTTTGGAATGTAAAATACCTCTTTACCAAATCTCGGATGCTCTTTCTCTAAACTTCTTGAAACATTGAAAAATTCTGCGTTTTAAGACACTGCATTCACAAATATATGAACCCAGAAACATCACATACACAAACATGCATGTGCACACACACACATACACTGGAATTATGGGTTCTTTCAAAAAGGTGAATATGTTCCAACATAAGCAAACAATTACATTTGAACAAAAATATCCTAAGTCAAATAGATGAATATTTGAGCATTCTGCGTGAGCCTTCTCACCTGCTTGAACTGGTCAATGGCCCATGCAAACACCACCACCACCATCACCCCCCCCCCCCCCCCCCCCTTTTTTTTTTTTTTTCTTCTTAAAGGCGGCAACCATAGGGATGATATACACACACATAACATTAATCAAGACTGCTGAGTTTGGAGTAAGGCAATTTCATTGCCACCTAGATTCAAGTCATTCCTATGATTATCGTGTCCATGGAAATCATACACAAACAACACACTGTAAAATAATGAATAGACACTTCAGAAAAACATTTTGTTGATTACAATATCTAGGTCTAGGAAGCATCTTACCTTTTTTTCTGAATCGCAGAGAATCATTATCATTCTTCCCCATTAACACAGACTACATGTACCAACATCAAAGACATCACCATGAACATGTCACTGATCAAGATGTGGAAAGAAAATGAATCCCACATCACTATTAGAGCAGGGCATGAAGGATCACAGAATCTGAAACTTCCATTTCCATTATATAAAATATGACGAGGTTGAGATGTATCTTTACTTCTGTATTACATGCCAGTGTCGATCTTTTATAAGAGATGCATGGAATACAAATGAACATATACAAGTGCAAAGTGTAACGCTCAATGAATGCACAGTACGAAACGGACAACCGAATTTTTAAAGAAAAATTATACTTATTCCGCTGGACAAAAGGGACAAACAAATTATGAAACAAACCACGATGCGTTTCCACCCCTTTGCTCATCTTCAGGCAAGATAAACAACATTCAGGACAATGGAAACGAAGATCAAGCAATCACGTACTTTCTCAAATTGGGCGCAAGATGGACATTAATGAGAAAGTGAATTTTTGTCAGCTTTGATGCATGTTCATGACGACTTCAGGCAGAAGTAGATAATTATATAGGGCGGAGGGATTCTTAAGTGCTGGGCCGCCAAATGGACGTAACAACCACTGAAAGCTTTATAAAAGTGCGAGAATAAGACCAATTTCTTGCTAAAACCATTTAATTATCCACATTGAGCAGGCTAAAGGCTGAAAATGCATATTATGCCACCAATATGATATGATATGAAAAAGGATGTCCCGATCTATTGCTGCTCTTCTTCAGGCAAGACTGAGAAAGGAGAAAACGTTTGTTCTTGTCCAGCCTGAAGAAGACCAATAGATCGAGGCTAGTGCCCAGTGCCCAACGTCACATTTATTTGACACACAATACGTAATTTGACAAGTATCTTTTTAACAACGATGTCTTCCTCAGATGTTCCTCAGATAAATAGACGATAACTACACACACACACACACACACACACACACACACACTCACACACACACACACACACACACACACACACTCATTCGTCTAATATCACTTAATGTGGAAAGATGTTAAATTGAAGACAACAACAACAACACACACACGCACACGCGCACGCGCGCGCGCGCGCGATTGTAATTAGCATAAGGAAAACGCAGAAACTCAAGCCACAGACGTTGGACGAAAGTGGCTTTAGTAAAGATCAGGTGACCTAGATCACCAAAAATAAGAAAAGGCAGACATTACCCCCCCCCCCCCCCCCCCCAACACACACACACACACCTTACACACTCCTTTATGAAGTGGGGATGTGACGTAAAATTTCCAAACCACCCATCCCCACTCACACCCCCTTCTAAGTAGAGAAAGGTGGACATCCAGAAGAAACTCGCGGTGACAAAACAAAAACATTTGCAGTCTTTTATTTCACATTAAAACCAGATTTCTTGTTTTGAAACAAAAATTCACTTAAAACAGGCCGTGCTGAGGGTGCCGGCTATTCTCAGCTTATCGGTATCAAACTTGTAAATAACAGTATATGTGCAGGTATGTGAAAAATTAATCATTTAAAAACATGTCTGCACACGAAAAAAAAGGCGGGAATTTTTATTTTACTAGGCCTACTCCCTTTTTTTATTCTAAACATTGCTTTCCGTCATTCATCCAGATCTTTTCGGCTTTAGAAACAATGGAAATACTGGAACATGACACGACAGCTTCAGATTTCAACTATCAGTTTTTAGTATATTTTGATGAGAAAAGCTCTTGTACGGGAGGGAATATGAAAACACACACACACATTTTCTTTGCCGGAACGGCAGCCATTTTCTGCAATTTGTACACTGCACCAGAAAAGACCTTTTAACAACTGGATAACAACGACGCTGATCCTGATATAAAAAAAAAAGAAGTTTTCTTTAAAAATGGTATCATTTCTTCTCATTCACAACGTTTCTCTAGAGACAGCAGGGACGTAGGGGGTGGGGGGGGGGGCTGGATAGAGTATTGGGGAGAAGGGAGTGGAATTCAGGTTGGACGGGAGGGAGTGGGGGACGGGGTTAAGAGGTAGTGGAAAAGGTCGTCTGTATGCCATATTGAAACCATTTTTCACCCCTCTCAACACCCATGTCTTGTCTCACCTTGTTTTCAGGAAGCGGACATTGAACTGGCCAGTGAGCGATTCCTATATCCTCTCTCTGCTGACTTGTACAGATCGATTTTTTTCTCTCCTTTTTTCCCCTGTATAAGAGCAGCGTCCCCCTCCCACTCCCCCCAAAACAACAACAACAACAACAAAGTTTATAGAGGCCAACATGATGCAGAAGTGACATGATAGCAGAATTAAAAGTCCACACAAAAGGTATTCATGTTACAGAAAATCTACAGGGAAATCGTAACAATAACAACAGAAACGTGTAAGAGAGACACACAGAGGGGAGGGGGGGGGGGGGGAGAGAGAGAGAGAGAGAGAGGCAGACAGACAGGCAGACAGACAGAGAAGGCGGAAGGAGTAAGAGAGTATGTGCGTGTGTGTGTGGGGGGGGGGGGGGGGGGGGATGGAGGGGGGTGGGGGGTGCACACGCGCGTGTCCGTGTGTGTGTTTGTGTGCATGTATGTGTGCGTTCGTCCGTGAGTGTGTGCGTGCATGCGTGTGTGTGTATGTGTGTGTGTGTGTGTTTGTGTGTGCTTGCGTGCATGGGTGCTTGGTAAATGCATGCATGCGCACGCGCATGCATGCGCTCGTGTGTGTGTGTTTGTGTGTGTGCGTGCGTGTGTGTGTGTGTGTGCCTGTGTGTTTGTGTGTGTGTGTGTGCGCGTGCGTGCATGCGTGCGTGCGTGCGTGTGTTTGTGTGTGTGTGTGTGTGTGTGTATGTTTTCTGTAGCCGGGTGCTAACGGTACATTTCTTGATTACCGGCCGTAGACATTTTTCAATAGTTACCTTCCCAGTTACATCCCTTGATTGAGGAATCTGAATTTTTTTTTGTGTGAACTCTTTAGAATACAAATAGCTTAGAACCTACATAGTTGTATATGCGTTACTGAAGTCACAAAAATTAATGTATTTTATTCGTTAGAACCGTACTGGACTCGGAAGCCGATATTTTCTCTAAACTGCTATTTTGCACAATTAATCTTGGCGGCATTTTGAATTGTCAGTCGAACAAACCTGGAATAATCCTTAATTTCACAAAAAGTATCAGAGAAATCGAAGAACCCGAAAATGCACATTAAAAGTAAAGTCAATAAGCTCTCATGCCTAGGATCTTTTCCGCACAGGCTTGTGACTATACGAAATGACTGACGGCGCCAGCCTCCCTTGAGCAAGTCGCTTTCTTCGTTCTGGGTACGTGTCGATGTGTCCGCGTGTCATTGTGTCCGCCCGTCAATGTGTCCATATTTCAATGACTGTACCAACTAACTTGCAATACTTTTTTGATTGAAATTCGGCATCATGTTTGTTATTTTAACCCCCTCGTCACGTAGGGGAGGGTGGCAGTCTGGAATTACCCGATGTTTGATGTGAGAATGCATCATCATGAAACATTGAAACCTACTCATTCTGAAGGTTGTGCATCAATGGTCAAGGTCAGGATTGCCATTTTGAATTATCAAATTGCATGATATAGAGTGCCCCTAGTGCCGATTTTTTGTATACAAGTCACACACACACACACACACAGTGTGAGAGACAGGAGAGAGATAGGGGGTGAGGGGGGATATTCCCCTTTAAGCGAACTGTAGCTCAGTTACGACAGGCGATTTGGCAAAAAAAAAAAAAAAAAAACCACCTCCCCATCCCCACACCTCTAACAGACCTTAAGATGTACGCGCCACATATGCACGCCAATTTGATTTGACATGTACCGAAGTTTCAGGTCACAATAACCAGAAATGTGTTTTCAATCTACATCGTCATGATCCGTTTCGGGGCCTGCTTGAATCTAGATCTAGATTCTTCTCCCTTGATATTTGGTTCTGCTCTTTACCGAAACCGCGTGAAACCAGCCGGAAATCGGTCACTCAGGCTGCATGGATGAAATCAATGTACGTATATCTCAATGAACTTATGGCTTTTTAGTCATGGGATACTTGGGGTGTTATATGGATCTGCCAATTCTTTTTTATTGTTTCTTTCCTCGTTTGTTTGTTTTATAGACTGAATTTAAAATTAAGTGATTTTAGCACGGTGTGCGTTTCTTTTGAGGTTCTGGATTCATTTGAAGATATATAACATACCTTCAGCGTGGTTGTTTGTCTTTTGTTCCATTCTTCATCCATACACGTTCCAAAGGACTGGCGGAAAACTTCCATTGGGGTTGAGGTACATGTTTCTCACGTAGTTCAAGAACTCGCGAAGGCCAGGGAGGTTTTGTATCAGTCTTTGAGTTCTGTTCAAGTTCACCAAGTTGCCAAAGTTCATTCGCACCAGAGGAAGGGGTAGACACCCAAGTGCAAATATCTTCTTGACAACCCACTGCACTGCATTATTGTTCCCATACGGCCCTGCAAGGCCATGCTCTTGAACTCGCTTCCACAAATTCTGCTTGAAATGGAAGTAACACCCTGCAATTCTTGAGGCTGGAAGTTCTGTCTCAATAGCACTGCGAAGGGCTTGCTCAAAGTCACATGTCACCTGGTGCACACCCCGATTGTGGTGTGTCAGCTGTCGTATTTTCGTTTTCAGATGCTCCAAGACCTGGCGGTATACACCACTTGTTCTGGTTTCCATGAGAGCGTATACAAGTGGGACGATATGCCCATGTACATCTCCAAGGATGATGAGAATTTGAGTGTATGGTCTAGGACATGAATGAAATGTCCCATCTACGTAGATCGTCCTGCATGTCCCGAGTGCTTGCAGATTCTCTTCTGTTGTAAAAATAGCGATTCCCCAATTGCCATCCATCTGAAGGAAAAATCAATCTCCATTCCAGATTTCATTCCATGGTGGATAAATTTGAACATCATCAACGTCCTCTGGGAAAGGTGGCACCAATGTCCTTCTTGTTATCTCACAGATTGATACGATGGAATTGGCGGCCTGTCTCCTCCTCCCTGCACTCTCACACGATGCTGTTCGCGACCAATAGCTGTGGAATATATCCGGTGACTCGGGTGAGTAGGGTCATCCGCAACATCTGCCAGCATTTCCTGTCTCATGCGAGATCTTTCCACCATATCTGAGTCAGGCTCGTGAGGGTGGATTGAGCGTGGAAACGGTCGAATGTTCGAACTGACATCCTTTCTGTCGAAAACATTCATTGTTATTCGTGCAGGGCAGTCGGTGCGCAGCCAGCATCGCCACACAAAGCTACCTTGATTTCACGTTGCCACGTATAGCGAAACCCATCATGTACCAACACTCCCCCCCCCCTCCCCCGCCGCGTTCACCTCTCATCAATGTAGTCATTTGTATTTGATACAAAACGTTAAGTCCAACAGGAAACGGAAATGGAAATAGGCCTACGTGACGTGAGCCAGTAAAATTTTTAGATCTAGATAGGACCTCTGTTGAGGTGGGATAGAAAGGAAGTGAGGGAGAAAGGGGATGGAAGAGAGAGAGAGAGAGAGAGAGAAGAGAATAGTGTCGGTTGATAGAATCAACAACACGCGGACACAATGACACACGGACACAATGACACACGGACACATCGACATGTTACGCCTGATGATCTGGCCATCACTCTCCTCCATCCATCCCTGTCCTCCTCCGCTCGCTGGGATTCTGCTAGGCTCATTCCAGTCCACTCTCGGATATTGTCCTCCCAACTCTTCCTTTGTCTTCTTCTATTGCAGCTTCCTCTGACTGTTCCTTGCAGGACTGTCTTTGCAAGACCTGCTGAACGGGTCACATGTCCGTACCACTTCATTTTCTGCTTTTTGACGACTGTGAGTAGGTCTTCGTGGGTCAAATTGTTTGCTGAATTATTCTACGGACTTCTTCATTTGTCACGGCCCTCATTATTGCAGAGCAATTGGGTGACTTTATTGAGAATGTCAAACTTCTACACGATTGATACGACATCAAAACCGCCAACATCTGTTTACATTAAATGAAAAGTCCTGAGGATGTTCTATGAAATTAATCCTTTTGTCAACACTATACCCTGCGCATGCTCCCCACCCCCTTCTGACAGGGGTGTTTGTCTGTGGAATTCCTGCTCATCCAGTATTGAAAGGCAGTCAGATATATGCTGTGTAACCGGCTAAGCGACAAATGGAGACCCAGGAGAGCAGAGTGCTGTTTTAAAGCTTACAAGCCGTTCACTGATCTGCCCCGCGCAAAGTCATGAAAACAAGCTTTGTTGCTGACATGCTTCCCATCCCCCCATCTCCCCCCCCCCCCCCCCCTTCACCCTCGCCCCCTGCCCCCCTCCTGTGCATACAACTTTTTACAGACGATGATGGGTGCATGTGTATATGTTTGCAAATGGCGGCATTAGTGGTGTGTGTATGAGTGCGAGTGGGAGCGGGGAAGGGCAGCCGTGCTTGAGATTAATGTTGGAGGTGCTGGTGTCTTTCTACTGTGTTTAGTTCAGGTGGTTTCAACATTTTGGATTCGTTTTATTGAATCCTGTTGTTCGTGACAAAAAGTCAAACAGATCAACATCCGGTTAGAACAACGTGACGGAAATCTACTTTCATTTCTTTCAGTTGAAAATTATTCTTAGGAATTTGATGTCCAGCGAACCCGTTCTACAGGCTAGTAGTTTAAGCAGGAAGCTTTTTCTTTTAGATGTTGCATTATTAATTAATTATGTGAATCTGACAACTTTTTAGTTTTCTTTGTTATGGTCGCAACCACATACACTGATCGTGACATTGACTATGAGTATGACTGACAAAGAAAACCGGTGTACACAAACACACTGTCAGTGAATAGCACGCACGTAGCACGCTATGAACAGCCAGCATCGCACACGGTAAAGGTGAGAGTCAGATCCTATCTCAGATCAGTGATAGAAAATATTCGTTTGAACACGGTTTAAACAAGAAGAAAAAGCCAAAACCATCAGCAAAATGATGTTGGTCGTATAAAGGAAGAAGAAGAAGAGTTTTGGGGCTTCCACTTAGGAGAGATTTGGTACTTTGAATCTAGATTCTTTCAATTTGGAGACGAACAGGAGAAGCGCAGCAAAGTGGCTACATGTTCTTCTTGTCACTGTCCAAAGTATTGTGTGTTTTCGCCAGAAGAAGACCCAAGAGGTCGAAATGCATTGTGTCAAGTCCTTTACCCTTGTGTGTGTGTGTCTTTGGAGGTGACTAACCCCTCTCTTTTCAAAGTTTGAATCTAGATGTTCAAGAAAGTGATTTTGTGTGCTTCTTAAGAGCTTGCCTTTTTGGAATAGTAGTAGTAGAGACCTGTAGTAAGAGTAATAACGAATGGCTTCCACTAGCGTAGGCCTCACGGCCCAGAGAAACTTGTATGGATCCCCTCATTAAATTGATTAATCAACTGACTTGGAATGGAAATTGTGTTTGTTCACATTAAAAACATTATTCATTATTTGTCAAAATCATAAAAAAAGATTCTTCCTATTTTGGAGTTTAGTCCAGAAGATTCTTAATAGTGTCAACTTCTTGCACAACTTTGATGTTAGTATTAAAAGTAAGAGTTTATTGCTGTAATTAACAACTTTGGAAGACAAAGATCATTTCTTTTGTGAGACTGACAGTGTTTTATGCGTACATTTTACCTTCAGAATTTCTTGTGATATTCAAGTATGAAACAGAGGGGGAAAAATGTATTGAACTGAATGTGATCAACATTAACAATCTTGTAGGTCTGGACAGGATCTCCTCTGATCCCTCTTACTGTCTTAGATCATTTTCCTCCACAAGAGCCTTTATTTGGTGAGCATTATGATTCAGTTTCGTAACACATTCATACACCTGATTGTTCTTATCAACACACAAAATACCATGCTTTGACACATCAAAATAAAAATTCCAGGTGTTTGATCAGTCTTGTAACTTACATCCATATCTTCATATATAAAAGTACTGTTTTATGCTTTGTAAGATATTTTTGTGTGATCAGGAACTAATTTGCATAATTATGTGGTTAGCAGTGTATCTGGTAAATCATTCATAAATATTTTGAACAAAGCAGGTCCAAGAATGTTGGGATTCCACTCAGAACACTTGATTTACTTGAATCTTCTCAATTTCTGGCCCAACTCAAATATGCTGTGACCTATCCTTTAACTTTAAGAAATTCCTTATACATCTGAGTAAATTACCATAGATGCCATATATGCAGTCAATTTTACGTGTAGCCTTTCATGTGGTGCATTGCGAAGAGCCTTTTTGAAATCCAGGTGTATGACGTCTACGACATGATCCTGATCATGTAATGAGTAAAAAAAAACTTCTGTGACTCAGTTTAAGTTATGGGGGGACATAATCTCATTACATGATTTCACTGAAGTGTGACATAATAGCAGTTCTAACTACACTTTCTTATGAATATTAAAGGAGTGTTAAAGACATTGCTTTACTTGTTTGAAAGAATAGAAATTCATTAAATTAACCGTGGTATTTTTTAAAACCCGTGTGTCACTGTCTTAAGAAAAATAGGGTATTTTTGTTCCTTAAGAGAAGATAATCAGTAAATGGAAAGATGCTCAAGATCCATCCACCGAGCAGCCCTCATCAATGTGTTGATGAATTTTCCACTTTTTCTTTAGGTCTGAGCTTTTGGTTAGTGGGGTGCTCAAGGGGAAAAAAGTCAGTAATCCTAGGACCTAGACCCAGCTACAGTGAGGGGCTGAAGACCTTGCCAGAGGTTACTGTCAGCCTGCCCCAACAGTTCCTAAGGAAAGGAGGAGCCCTCATTTGTCTTAGCACCAGGTAGCAGAAGGGAACAAAAATGTGGATTATGGGAGTGATCCATTCTTGATGTCAGCTGCCTTTTTTGTGAATTTCTCTCCAGAAATCTTGTTTAAAACTATTTTTTTTTAATCCTTTCTTGGAAGAAATGATCCAGTTTTGCTTTCATAGTTTTTTCTTGCCATGAGTGTCTGTCTGTCTGTGTGTCTGTCTCTCTCTTCTCTCTCTCTCTCTCTCTCTCTCTCTCTCTCTCTCTCTCTCTCTCTCTCTCTCTCTCTCAACACTAACTGCTAAATTTCCATGAAATCAGTCAAGATACACCAGTAATATACTTATCCCAAAACCCAGAACTGATCTATATTATTCAAAACTAGTCTTGTTTACTCAGGTGGAACGCTTTAGAACTCTCTGCCAATAAACATCAAACAAAAAGGTAGCATTGGTTCCTTTAAGGCAGCATATAAAAATTCATTATTTCAAACAATAAAACATAATACAATAACAGCATCTACATAAATATTTTATCATTATCAAGCAACATTAGTTTATTATCTTACAATATGTATAGTGTGTGTGTTTGTGTGCATGCATGCATGCATGTGTGTGTGTGTTTACTTTTTAAAAAAAAGTTAATGTCATATTGAGATATATATTGTATGCTACCTATTCCATTCACCCCCAGTCTACCCCTCGCCCTATTCCTTCCCCCTTTCCTACTCATTGTACGCTATGTTCACACATTTTTCTATTGCGTTCGTTTGTCAGTGATGTGGACAATAGCTAATTTGTATTGAACTGTGTAAGATTTTGTCAGTGTTTGTTCCTTTTATATGTATTTGCATTAATTTCATCTTTAATTTGTTTTCTTTCCTTTTGCCCCAGGGCTGGGTGGAAAAAAGCATTTGTATTGCTTATCTCATTACCCTGGTAAAATAAAATTTCATTTGCTCATTCGTTTGTTTGTTCATTCATTCTGTCTATCTCTCTGTCTCTTTGTCTGTCTGTTTGTCTGTCTCTCCCTCCCCCCTCTATCTCTTTCTCTCTCTCTCTACTTCTCTCACCCACTCTCTCTCTCTCTTCTCTCTCTCTCTCTTTCTTTCTCTCACCCACCTTCCCTCTCTCTTCCCCTCTCTCCTCTCTCTCTGTCTGTCTTTCTCTCTCTGTCTTTTTCAGTTTCAGGTTTCCACAGGTCATAAAGTGCTTTAGGGTAGTGCAATAATTCCATACATTTGTATTTGTTTTCTTCACAGTTGTGTTTATTGATTACAGGCAGAACCATGTTCAGCATACTTTCAAAGCTCGTGGAGGTGGTCGTGGGGACAATACTGGAGCCAGACAAAGATGAAGAACATGATGATCAAACTGTTCAAGGCGATTCCAGACTGCAGTCTTCTGATCTGCTGGTCAGAGACCAAGACCAGCACGATGTGCTTCTTACCAGTATCATGGACCCACGAGTGAAAGCCTCAGATGCTAAGACAGTCCGCTTTACCGGCAAAGTGAGCCAAGTGTTTTGTGGGCATGGCTTGATAGATGGTGAAGTGTACTTCTCCGATGAAAATGTTTCAAGCAGTGTGCCTCTGAAAGTGGGTGACCAAGTGAACGTGGTCGCCAAACAACAGTTTAAAAATGGAGGGTGGACAGCGGAATCGGTTACAATGCTGGAACCGACAGAAAAGTTGTGGGAAGAAGAAAATAAAGAAGCGCCAATTGTGCCGACAGGTGATGTTGGAAAGGTGACTCACTATAGAAACGATGAGGGTTTCATCAACCAGAACATCTCGTTTGACCTCAGTGTCTGCCAGGAAGGTTACCGACCTCTTGTAGGAGACTGGGTAACAGTCGAACTGGACATGAGTCGTGATGGCAGCGATGCAGATCGTGATGACGCGGAAAACAATGAGAACAAAGATGGCGATGAGTGGGTCGATACCAAACCGAAAAAAGAGATAAGTTATGCAGCAACGGTAGCCCCTCTAAGAGAATGGTGCTTTGAAGGGACAATTTCCGCGGTCATGCCAGATCACGGTTACATAGACGGGGAGGTGTTTTTCAGGCCTGATGCTTGCGTTAACAGCTACCGCCCTCGTAAATGGGACACTGTCAGAGTGGGCGCCATTGAAAGTTCGCAGGGGAAGAGCACATGGCGGGCCGTGTATGTGGTGCCATCCTCCAGGGACTCTTCAGCTTTCAGAAACAGGTCAGAGAAAGCTTGTTTTGAAGCAGCCTCTCTCGGCTAATTCTCTAGAGCTCTCTGAGTCTCTCTCTCTCTCTCTCTCTCTCTCTCTCTCTCTAGCTCTCTCTCCAGAGCTCTCTCTCTCTGTATATATATTTATATGTATGTATCTGTCTCTCTCTCTTTCTCTGTATCTCTCTGTGTGTCTCTCCCTAGTTGACTACTCAAAATTATCTATTAAAAAAAAAAGAAGAAAAACAGGATACAGAGACACATGTGCATGTTGATTCATATCTTCGGTCAATGAAAACAATAAATAAGTTTGAAAAAATTTTTGCTTCTCTAGCTGCATTAAGCCAGTTTAAGATTACACTTTACAGACAAATGTGCTCACAGCATTTTAGCACACTATCAGTTTCACGTATGTATACATGTATTTGCCCAAATAAGGTTTCAGAGTACATTGAACACTTAAAATTTTTTTTATTTTTTTTAATCAGCATCAAGTGTCCATTTATGTCAAAGCCTTTCATTAGGGGCAATGGTATTTAACAAAGACACTCTCTGTCTCTTTTTGTCTCTGTCTCTGTTTGTCTGTCTGTCTCTGTCTCTGTTTGTCTGTCTGTCTCTGTCTCTGTTTGTCTCTCTCTCTTTCTGTCTGCCTGTCTGTCTGTCTCTCTCTCTCTCTCTCACTCTCTCTCTCCCCCCCCCCCCCCCCCCCCCCCCCCCGTCTCCCACCTTTACTTCTCCCTTCATCTCTCTGTCTGTCTGTCTGTCCTCTCTCTCTCTCTCCCACCTCTATCTCTTCCTTCATCTCTCTGTCTATGTCTGTCTGTCTCCCCCCCCCCCCCCCCTTCTCCCGCCTCTACCTAGAGCTCCTTTCATCTCTGTCTCTCTGTCAGTCTGTCTGTCTGTCTGTCTGTCTGTCCTCTCTCTCTCTCTCCCACCTCTATCTCTTCCTTCATCTCTCTGTCTATGTCTGTCTGTCTCCCCCCCCCCCCCCCCCCTTCTCCCGCCTCTACCTCTCCTTTCATCTCTGTCTCTGTCTCTCTGTCAGTCTGTCTGTCTGTCTGTCTCTCTCTCTCTCTCTCTCTCTCTCTCTCTCTCTCTCTCTTCTTTCTCTTTCTCTGTGTGTCTCCTATGGAGTCATATAATATATAGATTATCCCTTGCTTTCTTACACTGTATCTAATGTCCTGCTTTCATAGTCAGTGTGTTCCTCCACCTCTTCGCCCATTTGTATCCTCACTGTCTTCAGTCTTCTCCTGCCTGCTCCTTTCCTCCACTGGTCTATGTCTATTCTATTCACTGTTTCACTTTCACTAATTTCAGTCAGGTTTCCTTGTCTCTGAGCCCTACGTCACAACATGTATAACAAAACAAGAGTATTATTACTATTAAGTTAGTAATGTGAGGAAGTGCTGACTCAGCCAGATCCAATAGAATGATAAGGGAAAACAATGGCTTTTGGTAAATTTGATGTTGTGCAGGGATGCTTGCATCTCAGAAAGACATTTGAATTGCACCGTTGCACCTCTCTGTGTTTGTGATGTGCTTGTGTGTGTGTGTGTGTGTGTGTGTGCGTGTGCGTGCGTGTGTGTGTGTGTGTGTGTGACTGTGTGTGTGTGTGTGTGTGTGTGGCGTGTGTGTGTGTGTGTGTGTGTGCATGTGGTGTGTGTGTAGTGTGTTTGTGTATGCATGTGGTATACATGTGTGTTTGTCTTTGTGAGGGAGAGAAAGAGAGAGAGAGAGAGAGTGCATAGGAGAGAGAGAGAGAGAGAGAGAGTGACTAGGAGAGAGAGAGAGAGATGCTTCAGAACATGGGTTTACACTTTAATAATAAAAGTTGTGCATGCATGCATGCATTATAATTATATATACATGATTAAATACAGGCTACATAGTTCATCCTGTTCTGCTTGACCAGTTAAGATGATTCTTCTCTGCTGTGTTTTTTTTGTTTTGTTTATAAATGTGGCTTTATTTTGTGTTGATCTTTTTTCATTGTTTCATTGCTTCCGCTCTGGCTGTTTCCCCTGGAATATTGAATACATCTAGTCTTGATGGCATGTGACTTGCAGGAATCAAAGCAAGCAGCAGTCAGCAGGTCGAGGAAGAGGGTTCTTGGTCACAGGACAGCGGCCTCAGCTGTAAGTGATTAACCTCACTGCCTCATTCTCTCACCCAGATACTGTATTCCAGATTGGTGAAAGTCTGTAATGTGGGAAAGGTTTGAAGTTAAAGTCATGTAGATGTGAGTGTTCCTGTAACTTTGCTTGGGCTGTTGAGTCTGTGTATGTTGTATATAGTGTACAAGCGTGCCAGTGTATGTGTGTGTGTGTGTGTGTGTGTGTTCATGTGTGTGTGTTTGTGCTCATGTGTGTGTGTGTGTGTATGTGTGTGTGTGTGTGTGTGTGTGTGTTCATGTGTGTGTGTGTATGTGTGTGTATGCAGTTTCTGCAGATTAGTTTGCATGGATGTAATAAGTGATGTTGTGTTTGTGTGGATTTAGGTTTATGCATGCCTGTGACAGTGTGTGTGTGTGTGTGTGTGTGTGTGTGTGTGTGTGTGTGTGTGTGTGTGTGTTTGTGAGTGTGTATATGTGTGTATATACATGTGTATTTGTGTGTGTGTGTATATCACTGTATGTGTGTGTGTGCTTGCTTATGCGCACAATCAGTGAAAGAGTGTGTTTATAGCCTGTGCGCCTGTGTACATACCCCTTTTTCATCTACAGATAATTTCATGTGGCTGTACCTGTTGTATTGATAACAGAACCAACAGACCACACAAGATGAGCATTCCCAGGAAGCTGCCCCACTACCCAGTGCCGGAAGTCCTACATCAGCAGGTCATCAACCAGGAGGAGCTGACGCACCACTCTCGCTGCCTTGCTGAGGTATATCATAATTCATATTATAATCACGTTACACGTGACTTTCACCTGCGATCAGGTGAGGTGTCACAATTATGATGAAATTACGTAGTAACATAGCAGCAATAGTGATAATAGTAATGATTTGGGTTGTTTGTAGCAGGAGTGAGTCAGTCAGTATGCAAAAGGATTATGTGAGTCCATGATTCCGTTTTCAATGGGCCTTAGCTCTCACCTTGAAAGTGAAAACACTGATCACCATAGGAAGAGGATAAGGGAGATCATTCAGCACACATAACCACACTGCCACATGACTACACAGAAACAAACAGTCTGACTGCTTTGAGAAAGGGTGAGGGAGTTTGGGGATGAAGGAGAGGGATTTATTGATTATGGGAGGAGGGGATTCATCCTGGAGGGAAGGGAGGGATTGGTCATGGGAGGAGGGGATCCATTCTAGGGGCTTGAGGGGATGGGGGGGGAGGAGGAAAGATTTGTCATGAAGGGAGGGAATCCATTCCTGACGGGGATGTGGGGGAGGAGTATGGAATGTTTTGCAGTATGATACATCCTTCTTCTTTATTTCTCCCCAGGTATTTCAGATTTGATACCAGTGATTTACGAGAAAGTTTAAGATTAATGTACCATGTCCAACCTGTCAAATTTCTTGTCTGTGAATGTGACACAGAGAATAGATTACTCTTAAACAGATGAATAACACACACATTGTCTTGCAAATTTGAACAGAGAATAGATTACTCTTAAACAGATGAATGACACACGCTTTGTCATGCAGATTTGAGAGGATGCATGACGGATGAAACTGTTCAAGTGTTCTGAGGATGTGTAAGTTTGCGGTCGTTCAGGAAAGGCAAGCTCTTTTAGGATAGACAGGTATAGATCTAGATTCAGTCTCAGGAGGTAAAAATGAATACTAGAGATTAAATGATCTCTGTAGTGGTTTACTCTGAAGAGCCCTCATTTCCAGCAGCCTTTTTAAAATCTCTGTCCTGTTTTATATGGCGAAGTTGTTTTCTGCTTGTTTGTTATTGATCGAATGACATTCCATTTGCTTTTGCTGTGCTTCAGTATACAGTGGTGTGAGTAAAGAGTGTGTTTTCACATTATCTTCTTTTTTGCATATAAAAACCAAAAACTTATTCGCCATCCGGTCAGCTGTGAATTGTAATGTTCATTTCCTGCTGGGGAGAGAGGGGGGGGGGAGTTGTGTTTTTTGTTGTTGGTTTTTCTTTTTTACTTTTGTTCACTTTTTTCAAAGGGAAAGGGAAGGGGGTGGGTGATGGGGTGGTGCTTTTTATGAAATGTTTGTGATTTCAGAGGCTGAGCATGGAGAACTACGTTCAGCGCATGGACACTTTGCTGTTCCTGGAAGAGATACAGATGGAGCTGGACATTCAGGAGTTCACCATGCAACGGGTACAGTGGTGTGTGTGTGTGTGTGTGTGTGTGTGTGTGTGTGTGTGTGTGTGTGTGTGCTTATGCTGTGGTTCTGTTGATGCTAGTGGTTGGCTTAATCTGTGCTCTTATTACTGCAAGTAGTAGCTCTTGTGCTGCTTCAGTTCTGTCTTCTTTTTTGCTAGTGCCAATAAAAGGTATGGAATCAATGGTTCTTTTATTTGTACGTTACTGCAGCTGAGAGAACAAGTGTTTACATGTACAAGAGTGATTCTTGATATATTCTTGTTATGCATACACATCCGCGTACTCTAGCATACACGCTCACACAATAGAATATACAGACACGCACTTGCCTACAGACACCAAACACAACCCCTGCACACCCCAAAATACAAAAACGGTCACTGAAGAATCAAAATACCAAAGGTGTCACAAAAGAATGTGCGTGTGTGTTTATGCATTTTTTTGTCTTTATATGTGTGTTTGGAAGAAATCCAATTAAAAAAAAAAAAAATGAAAGATGGAAAGCTATAAAGGAAATCCTCACCTCATTATGATAACCTGTCCGCCAGGTGTGCCTGGAAAGAGCAGGTGAGTTCCTGAAACTGGCAGTGCCAGGTCTGGCAGAGGGCCGCCCATCGGTGCTGATCGGCGACGCCATCATTCTGTCCAACCCCATCGACCCCGATCAGCCGCAGTACGAAGGCATTGTGCATGAGGTGAGACTCTCCGTCACTTTCACATTACTACCCTCACCAAAGAGATTATGCTTTTGACCGTGTCCAGTGTTTTGCTTGTTTGTCTGTTTGCAGGATGATGCACAGTTTAGCAAATTTATTTTAAACAAACTCAGTCAAGAGAGAGAATGTGCCTCAGTGACAAACCCTGATCCATGTTGTGGATCTCCATTAATTAAAAAAAAATGTTTCAGTTTATTCAACAAGGTTAAAAAAACATATGCGGAATAACTTTAGCCCATACCAATTATTGCCTCCCCTGGCAGACAACACCTATGCTCTGTTGGCATCCTTGATAAAATTCCAAATTTCATCAGGACATAAACACTGTTGGGTTACTGTTATAAATTGACAACTCTCCATGCAGTAGAATATTTCCATGCAATATAGAAGGTTTTAGTTGTAAATAGATATTAAAATCTGATATTTGGGGGGAGAGGGGGTAAAAACTCCTTCAGCCTGTTCTAGCAGTTACTTCCCCTGGTGAATAAAAAAAAAAAAGAAAGATAAAAACAAAATGTTTTCACTTATGACCTGATACAAAGGGCAGATTCAGAATTTGTTCAACGTTGACGGAGGTTTACGCTGTCTGACTCTTGAGCGTTCCTCTTGTTACCGTTTGTTTTGTTTACTGTCTCGTCTTCCGTGCCCACATGAAGGTGGCAATACTCAGTGCCGCTCACTCTGGCTTCCCTGCCACCCCAATTTGCCCAGCCTTCAGCTTCAGCACCAGCAATCCTCAGGGAACAGTCCGCACTGACAATGACATCAGCATCGTTGCAGATTATCTTCAATGATGTTCAGTGGAGACATGCCCTTTGTTGTTTGCACTCTTGAACCATGTATCTTTTTAAAGTATAGTAAATTTTATGCTCGGCTTCTTGAACTTTGAATTTGTACTTAAATCTAATTTGGTGGATAGAGTTGTAATTGTGTATGTGCTTGTAATTTAATGGTGGATAGAGTTGTAATTGGTATGTGCTTGTAATCTAATGGTGGATAGAGTTGTAATTGTGCATGTGCTTGTGATTTAATGGTGGATAGAGTTGTAATTGTGTATGTGCTTGTGATTTAATGGTGGATGGAGTTGTAATTGTGCATGTGCTTGTGATCTAATGGTGGATGGAGTTGTAATTGTGCATGTGCTTGTGATCTAATGGTGGATGGAGTTGTAATTGTGCATGTGCTTGTGATCTAATGGTGGATGGAGTTGTAATTGTGTATGTGCTTGTGATCTAATGGTGGATGGAGTTGTAATTGTGCATGTGCTTGTGATTTAATGGTGGATGGAGTTGTAATTGTGCATGTGCTTGTGATTTAATGGTGGATAGAGTTGTAATTGTGCATGTGCTTGTGATTTAATGGTGGATAGAGTTGTAATTGGTATGTGCTTGTGATTTAATGGTGGATAGAGTTGTAATTGTGCATGTGCTTGTGATTTAATGGTGGATAGAGTTGTAATTGTGCATGTGCTTGTGATTTAATGGTGGATGGAGTTGTAATTGTGCATGTGCTTGTGATTTAATGGTGGATGGAGTTGTAATTAGTATGTGCTTGTCTTATTTTCAGCTTCACAGTGATGCGGTGATGCTGAAATTCAATGCAGATTTCCACTGCAGATATACGGGGGAAGATTATAACGTGGAGTTTACATTCAACAGGTAAGCGTTTATAAGAGTTCTGTTGTTTTTTTTTTTTTTTTTTTTTTTAAGAAAAAAAAAAAACGAACAGTACAGGTTTGCTTTTGGCTTTTCTTTTTTAATTGAATGTGCACATGTAATCATGCACTTGTACGCACACATGCATACATACACACACACACACACAGATACATACACACACACACACACAGATACATACACACACACACACACAGAGATACATACACACACATACATACACACACACACAGAGATACATACACACACATACATACACACACACACAGAGATACATACACACACATACATACACACATATACACTCATTAAACACATATATATATATATTTACATACATGCAGACATTTTGTGTACTTTTGTCCTTCACTCTACCCGCTCTCTGTCTGTTGCTCTTACTCTTCCCCCACCCCCTTTCTTTCTCTCCTTCCCCCACATCCCTCTCTATCTGTCTCTCCCTCTCTCTCTCTCTCTGTATGTCTGTGTACATAGATGTGAAAACTGACACAGCTTACTAATCAGAGGTGTGAACAAATGAAGTCATTTTTGGAGTTTCAATAGCATTAACTCTCTTCAGTTCTTTCCCTTGAATTTCGATCACTGGTGATCGACGGTTTTCTTCCCGGAATTATGGTTTTTAAAACAACGTTTTTGTTATCTGTAGCATTATATTGCCTAAAAATTCCGAAATAGACATATTCATCACAAAAACATTATTATTTTAGAAATAATGCGCAGAATGTTACGAAAAATTACGAAAAATTCGTGCAAAATGCAAAAGTCTCAAAAACTGTTGAGGTAATGTGATATTGAGGGTTGGATTTAGCTCCCTTCTCTTCCATTGTTTTGGGGGAAGAGGACATACAGAACTGAAGTGTCTCTTTGAAGCTGTCTATTATCAGTGAATGCTTGCAGAACACCGTTTCGCCGATGTCATCAAGCGGTGCATCTGGCAGTTACCAGGATGGGAGAAGAAGGTGAGTCAGACTGGCTGGTGAATACATCATTTTTTTTTTTTCTTTTGCTCCACACATTTTTAATCAAGTAATATAAGAGCTTATATAAGCGCAGAAAGAAGACAGCGTACAGAGATTTTCACACATATAGAATGGACATATCCATGCATGACATACATAAATATTCTTTTTTTTTCATAGTCCAAATAAGCAATGCAACTATGTTAACCAACTTACATAAATCCAGACATAATACACAGTAACACATATCTAAAGCAAACAGATATGCATACATTATACATAAACATATACATACTCCCTCCCTCAAACATATATATACACTAATACATTGCATAGACTAATCATTTGTAATAAGTACAGCCTGATGTGGCCCTTGCGTCGGCTGGCTATAAGCAACTTATCTGTATAGGTGACAGGTTTTAACAGAGAATTCGATGACTGTAGTGGTACAATACAGTACCATACATTTTCTCATACCTAATCGTCCAAGCATATCCCATTATCCCACTCGGCGAGAACATCATCCTAGACAATTAAGATGTCTGAATGGGAATGAAGGAAGCTTAAGTCTCCCCCCCATTAGTGCGCCTCCTTCATTCAGTCTGATTACACATCACTTTCTGTCAGTGAGCTGTGAGCTTAGTTTATTTTCTTGTCTAGCCTGGGAACACACGGACCTTTGAAATCTATTTGGATACAGTACAGTAGTATATAATACTGTACGGTGTGCAAGAGTATTTCAAAGCTGAAGAGTAGAGGCTGTGGTTAGGACTGGATTTGTATCGGTACCAACCTTGACAAGGTGCACATTGGAATGTTGTGAAGTGAATGTTTGCCGCGTTACCCCCCTTTTATTCCAAAAAAGGCTCTGCTTTCTTTGTTTCCTGTTTCTTAGGAAATGTCATCTTTTGACTTTAAGCCGTTTTTGTGTGATGCTTTTTTTTTTTTTTTTTTCTTAAAGCAGACACACTTTGAATATATAGAGTAGTTCATATGTTGGAACCATGTACAAGTACACGTCTGAATTCAAGTATTGAAAACAGTAATAGTTCTGCAGTAATGGTAAGGTAATGTTGCTTATAGCCCAGCCAACTGCAAAGGACTATATCAAGGCTGTCACTGCGTTGAAGTCAACTAATATAGTTGTGCCTTTCAGACAAAATTAGGAAGCAACACAATCTGTAGCCAAGCTTTTACTTTATTCACTGCTACAAACAACGTAGTTGGTCAGTAAAATGGCTGTGTTCTTGTTGAGGAAAGAAAGGTAACTTACATGCAGTGCAATAAATGGGCAACTTGTGACATTCAAGGGAAGTCACTCTGGGAGTCTGAGACTTTAAGCTCCCATCTCTCCCCAAATGAAATAAGTATCCTGATCGGCTAGGGTGTTGTTCACACTGAGCAGCAGAATAAGGCGTTTGTTTGGACAGACAAATGTGAGAAAACTTCCCTTTTACAAATCCCATGGATTAATTCTTTGCTATGGCAATGGCAGTTTTCAGATATGTTTTGTTTCAAGCATACACTTAATTTTCTGTTCTTTGTTGTTTTGTTGTTGTTGTTGTTGTTGTTGTTTTTTGTTAGAGTGGAACCTGTTCATAACAACTTTCAGATATCATTTTCAAAAGAGGTATTCGGGAGGGGATGTCATTGAAGGAGAGCCAACGAAGTATAGACAAAGGAAAAATGTAAGGTTTATGAAAAAAACAACTCCTAAAAGCCTTTGTCGTGTGGTTTGACTGTATTATTCAGTTTAGTCAGAAACTTTTATAAATTTTTTTTGGTTGTAATTTAATTTACTCTAAATTTCATATGAAAAGAAAAAGTATGCACCAAATAACACGATTTGACTGGATCATGTGTGTTTGTTATATCCGGTAGAACTAATTTGCCACGAATCTATGTGTAATGATGCGCGCTCCATGAATGTACTGGGGAAGTCTTCTCTGTTCAAATGTGTATTCACATATTAACATCTTTGGTCTGCCCTTGTGCACTTGTGTTAGCTCTGTGCGGGGATCGTCGTGTGCATGCTGTTCATATGGTGTGCAAGATTTAAACTGTGTTAAAAGCAATTTCAAATGATTCCAACGATTAACAATAACATGGACACACAAATTACAAGACAAAACATGACACATTGCGACTTCTTAGTCGTTTTTCATTTACATTG
Organism: Conus canariensis; assembly: GCA_033310375.1. Taxonomy (NCBI): domain Eukaryota; kingdom Metazoa; phylum Mollusca; class Gastropoda; order Neogastropoda; family Conidae; genus Conus; species Conus canariensis. Next base: position 39,146,805 of record CM065734.1, on the reverse strand, counting down.
TCTTGAATGTTGTTTATCTTACCTGAAGAAGACCTAAGAGGTCGAAACACATCATGTTTCATCTTGTTATTGTTTGTCCATATTAATTGGCAGAATAGAATTGCTTAAAACTACTTTTAGAATTTGTTTCAGTTTCCACCTGCAGTCACCTCACTTTGAAACCGAATACCTGTGGTAAGTCATCGGCTAACAAAAATCTGAATTCTTGTTTGGTCAGTGTTGTTCCCAAAGGAGGTGAAGCTGAAGCCAGCGCAGGTGGACCTGGTCACTCAGAGCCAGAAGAACGGCCGAGGTCCACGCAAAACCAGCACTCAGGCCAACTCTTCGCCAAACGGCGGCAGCAGTGGTCACTATGTACCTGGCATCAGCCATGCCGTGCAGGACGCTGTGTCGTTCTACAACCCGCGACTCAACGATCGTCAGAAGGCCGCTGTGATTCACATACTGTTGGGACAGGCACGCACGATTGCCCTATGTTATCTTTGGCCCTCCAGGTTAGATTCTGTTCCGGCATGTTTGTTTGCTCTGTTCACTTTTTTTTTTTTTTTCAGATGAGCTACCCTCTTCCTGTCTGCACAATCTGTTGTGATAATTACCTCCAGCTTTCACTTCCATCTTAGCACATTGCAAAAGCTACCACCAATGCTCAGTTACATATTACAGTCTGTTGTAATAATAACTGCCAGTTGTCAATTGTATTTAAGTCTGTTGTTATAATTGCCACTGGTTGTTGATCCTGTCACAGTCTGTAGTAGTTATTACCACCAGCTGTCAACTTCATCTCGGTTTATTGTAAGTATAAACTGCCAGCTATGAGTTTCAAGTCCAACTCAGTGTGTTGTCTTAATTACCATCAGCCGTGCGTTCCATCAAATTCTGTTGTCGTGATTACCATCAGCTGTGTGTTCCATCGAATTCTGTTGTCATGATTACCATCAGCTGTGTGTTCCAACTCAGTGTGTTGTCGTAATTTAAATTACCATCAGCTGTGTGTTCCATCAAATTCTGTTGTCATAATTACCATCAGCTGTGTGTTCCAACTCAGTGTGTTGTCGTAATTTAAATTACCATCAGCTTGTGTTCCATCAAATTCTGTTGTCATAATTACCATCAGCTGTGTGTTCCATCAAATTCTGTTGTCATGATTACCATCAGCTGTGTGTTCCATCAAATTCTGTTGTCATAATTACCATCAGCTGTGCGTTCCATCAACTTCTGTTGTCATAATTACCATCAGCTGTGTGTTCCATCAAATTCTGTTGTCATAATTACCATCAGCTGTGTGTTCCATTAAATTCTGTTGTCATAATTACCATCATCTGTGTGTTCCATCAAATTCTGTTGTCATAATTATCATCAGCTGTGTGTTCCACGTCATTCTTGTTAAGCCAGCTTAGTTACAGGAAATCTGTCTTCTATGGAATATAGAACACTGGCTGGTATGATGTTTGATGTGGTATGTATGTGTGTGTTTTGTGTGTGTGTGTGTGTGTGTATGTGTGTGTGTGTGTATACGTGTGTGTGTGTATGTGTGTGTGTATGTGTGAGTGTGTGTGTGTGAGTGTGTGTGCGTTTGTGTGTGTGTGTGTGTGTACGTGTGTGTGTATACGTGTGCGTGTGTGTGTGTGTGTGTGTGTGTGTGTGTGTGTGTTTCAGGCACTGGGAAAACAATAACTGTGGTGGAGTCGATACTGCAGGTGTTGACACGTATACCTGGCAGTCGTGTCATCGCCTGTACCCCCTCCAACAGTGCTGCTGACTTATTGGTCAGTACAGATTTTTTCCCCCTATGTCTGGGTTTGTGGAGGTTGGTTGTGTAAATCTGTTATCAGTGACTTGTTTGAACGGTTTCAGCACATCGCATGTTGCACATTGATGTGGAAACACCTAAAGATACTGTGGTGTTTTTTTTTTTTTTATCAGGGTTTGAAATACCCACCCCTTCAGATTGTTTAGACCAGTTTAATCTTTTGTTGTTAGAGACATAATCTACTGGTGGACAGATGGAAATGCTTTCTCCTTTTGTCTGTTGGGCAACCAGTCTTTGAATGTGTGGGTGAAAGGGGTGGCTGACTGAGTGATCAGCTTCTGTGCAGACCAATCACACTTCCCTCCTGGTATTTTCAATTTCACCTCCAACCCCTTTCCCATCCCCACCCAAACACCCACCTCCCCCTTCTGTTTTTTTCTCAGAAGGCATCCCCAGAGCAGAATGCTGTCTCATTCAGACAAGGCTTGTTCAAATGTTGGGAAAAAAAAAACAAACGAAGATAAGGTTCAGTGGCATGAGTATCAGTGCAGATAGATCAACATCCAACGGTTGATGGTTTAAATCTGGGAGTTCAGGACAGTGGCATGGTAGTCGTCTGTTCAGCATCTTCTGCTTTCTGTGCCATTCACATACCACGCCCAGATGGCCAAGACAATACCCAGGGAGAGGTCTTGTTTTTCTCAGTGTTTCCAATGGTCACCAGAGTTGTTCCCCTTGTTCTTGTCAGCTGTTAGTTACGTTCTGCCTCAGCGTCCACACCCATCAGAGGTAATATGGCAGACTTGGACAGCCATCCCAGGAGACGGAGGGAAGTCAGCCTACTTCACACGATGATTTAAGATGGGTGGCGAATATAACTATTTTTAGTTGGGCACTAGTGGGTTTTGAACTTGCAATGCCTGACAGTTAACTTCCTGTTCCATCGTTGATCCAACCAGGTACCCAATGGCCAGGTTTCACTCGGGATGTCTTTAGAAGCTGAGCAGTCTTCCCATGCCACCAACACCTTTTTAATGGAACCAGCCAGTCCTGTGAAAGATGGGACAGAGGATGGTAGTCACAGATTTAAGGAGTCTGATTGGCAGGCCTGCATCTGTCTCCCACCATACATTCTCTTTTGTTTGTCTGGTGGTTTGTTTGTTATGGAGTTGAAAGCCAACCTTGTCGTGCTATTCATGGTCATATTGATTACTGTGGTTTAATTATTATTGACGTCTTAACGGAATACCCTGTGCGTGCCTGCAGCCTATGTGAACACAGCGCAGACTTCCAAGGGTGGTGCAGGTTTGTTCGGCAGTTGAGCACAGTAATTCTCTGGGTTCCACCCCCACCTTGAAGTGTATCTTTTCTTTTCATTATTATGTTTATAGCCAGTTTTTTAGCTGTTGTGAAATGGCTCCACACCGACCAGCCCTTGGCTTTAGTCCAGACACTGCTTTCCTGATCAAGTTTGAATCGTCCATTCACATCAGGGGAGATAAGCGCATCCATTAAGAACATCATCAGCTGCTCCTTCATGCATGCGTATGGCTTGAGGAAGTTTTTGAAACTATGGACTGTAGCCTTGGCTAGAAGACCCTAAAGGGGAAGCGCAGGAGTGGAGAGGGAAGGGGGGGGGGGGGGGGGGGGGGGCAGGAGGGAGGAAGAGATTAGCAGCTCAGACAGGACAGAACACTCAATTCAGTAGTGAAGTGAGATTAATGATTCCCACAAGTGCATTATCTTTTTTTTTTTTTTTTTTTTTACTGATATAGCTTCTTGTTTGATTAAACATACAAAGTTGTGTAAGTATCTGAGCAATTCTTATTGTATCAACTTTTTCATGTGATTGTACGTAAAGGTTGTGTAAGTGTCAAATGTTTCTTGTCGTGTGTGAATCCACTGTTGCCTGCTTTCAGGCTGAGAGGCTTCATACCAGCGGCGTAATCAAAATGAGCGACATGGTTCGTCTGAACGCTTTTAACAGATCTCAGGATGTGAGTATGATGACAGTTATTTTACTTGGTGCCATACAATGTTTGATAAATTATTAATGACTTTATGCAGCCCCTTTTTTTTTAATATCTGGTCACTTGATATAAGTTGCAAGTTGTTTTTTTTTTGTTTGTTTTTAAAGTCGTGTGTAATCTGTGTACATAGCGGTAATGTTAGATAGAACAGGAGGTAAGGGAAGGCAATGTTGCTTATAGCCTAGCCGACTGCAAAGGGCCATATCAGGGCTGTCACCACGTTAAAATCAACTCACAAGCCATCAACCAAAAAAAAACAACAACAAAAAAACTTTCACACATCTCTTTAAGATACATCTTCCAAAAGCGTACCAGAAACTTCGTTAAAAATCTTTCTTCCGTAAAATCCTAGATCAGATGAAAAATGTTGATCTCTTTCAAAAACTCAAAGATCACGTCAGGTGGGACATCTTTGAACAGGGTTTTCATGTTAATGTTAGAGAGAACAGGAACAATACAACACAAGACAAATGCACATCTACAAGCAAAACACTCACACACACACACACAAACTCACACACATACACACACACACATACACACACGCACATACACACGCACACACCCAAGCATGTACCATAACTGATCATACATAATATTTCAGTCAGCATTGTTCATTTATTTTTTGTGAAAGCAAGTAGTGTATGCTTCAGCACTTTAATTTAATTAACTCTTTGTTACATTCCCCAACTGAACAGTTTGCAGTTACCTACCACTTGCATCCACCGTAGCAAATGCCATTTCACTAAATCCATTTCACAGGGTGAGAGAATTGCAGAATGTCCTTTCAGATTATCCAGCAGACAGATTACAAGGGAGGGAACTAGTATTTCCCACTATTCACCTTTGCTTGAGGCCCAAATTTGTACAGGGGAGGGAACTAGTATCTCACCTAGCTTCCAGACTATTTGCCTTTGCTGAAGTTCCAAATGTACAGGGGAGGGAACTAGTATCTCACCTTGCTTCCCCGCTATTTGCCTTTGCTGAAGTTCCAAAGATGTACAGGGGAAGGAACTAGTATCTCACTGTACTTTCCCATTATTCACCCTTGGTAGAGTTCCAAAGATGAACAGGGGAGGGAACTAGTATCTCACCTTACTTTTCCACTGTTTGTCTTTGCTGAAGTTCCGATCACTAGTGTAGGTTACTGACCACTTCAGTCAATTACAGTCACTGTTTGCACCATGAGAGATTTGTTCAGCTGGGTGGACTGCCCTCTCAGGTAGCCATGTAGGTCAAACTAGTTGCTGTCCATGGTTCAGTGAGGTCGGCCCACTGCCTGAACATAGCATTTACCCTCATGCTAACAAATGTGTGATGGGCTTTAGACTTAACAGTGACACTGTCAGCTTGAAGTGAGGTGTACAAACAGCCAGCCTGAGAACAGGAAGCAGACAGAGGACCAATCAGATGAACAGAAAGTGGTGAATGCCTTCCGTACGTGCGAGGTACACATACAGCCAACCTGAGAACAGGAAGCAGACAGAGGACCAATCAGATGAACAGGAAGTGGTTAGTGCTATGGGGAATGTAACTGACAAAAAGGCAAAGACACTTATCCTGCCCCATCTACATCTCTGTCCTGCATTATAGGTAGCTGCATTCCATCTTCGGAAGATGTTACGCTAGGAACTTACCCAAGGTGAAAGTAATGCCCGTGGCACAGTGCATTGTATAATGGAGTTTCTTGTAGGCCTCAGGTTCACCGTGTATGAAAACCCAAGACAGATGAAGGCCAAGGCTTCATATGGTAACATTGAAGATGATCATGTGGTGTTGTGACTACAGGGCATTCCAGCCAGAATATTAGGTTACTGCTCCACCGGAGCAAGACTGGATGTACTGTGTCGCTTCCGCATCGTCATCGCCACATGCAACACCGCAGGACTTCTGTACACAGCCGACCTGAAGGCCGGTCACTTCACTCACGCCTTTATTGATGAGGTCAGTCAATTTTTTTCTTTGTCTGTCTGTCTGTCTCTCTCCCTCTCTCTGTCTTTCTCTCTCTCTCGCTCCGTCTGTCTGTCTGTCTCTTGTCTTTGCCCATTTCATTTTCTTTTTTTTTTTTTAATTTTTTTTTTCTCGAATATTTTTCTTTTGTTGCTGCTGATGATATAGCAATGATTGTGTGTGTGTGTGTGTGTGTGTGTGTGTGTGTGTGGTGTGTGTGTGTGTGTGTGTGTGTGTGTGTGCGCGCACGCACGTCGCGTGCGCGTGCATGCGCACCCCTTGTTGCCAGATTCTTCATTACCTTTCAGGAGTGTAACTCCTGCATCATTCTTTCCATCTCATCTATACACACCCAGACTTTGACTCTGAGCCATCCCGTTAGAGCCTCAGTGCCAGCAGTTCATGGGGAGCTGTCAACATCTTTTCACTGTGACCGTCACCTAACGGAGAAGATACTACTGCTCATTTGTTCTGATGGCGCTTCGAGGGCTCTTGACATTGTCATTGATTTGTGTTTTACCTGTACACAGCCACATACTGGGCGGTCTATGCCTTGGCAGTATTCATTGTTGAAGCATCAAAGTCACTCGCCGAAGGAGATCCTGCTCTGCTGCTGAAGAAACAAATTTTGCCAGCTGTCAGACCCATCTCCAGACTTTGTTAGCAAGTGATGAGTCTCAAAGTTAAACTGAAGGTTTGCAAAGAAAAATGAACAAATAAAACATCCTGCCATTGATTCTACAAGTGAAAGCCTTTTTTTTTCTGAACTTGCAATAATCATGACATACATGTCATGCCTTGGTTCTTATGTGCCGTGGCCAGCTTAGCTTGCTAATGGTCCCCTTTCCACATGCACCCTCACCTGACGATTACCAGGTCACTAAAGGCGTTTGATAAGGTGAAAGGATTGTGTGTAGAACTGTATTAGAGTACCTTGGTACGTAGCTGACCATACGCTATCTCCAGGTAAGTCTGTGCATATAATGAGGACTGATGGTGGTGTGATGTGTGCTGTGGAGTACCTTGGTACGTAGCTGACTACATGCTATCTTCAGTCAAGTGTGCATATTTGATGAGGACTGATGGTGGTGTGCTGTGTGTTGTTTACAGGCTGGTCAGGCCACAGAGCCCGAATGTCTCATACCTGCTGGACTAGTGGCTGGAGCCGACGGCCAGGTGAGGTTGTCTTTTGCCTTTAGTTTCGTGGTCGTAATGTTAAATTGATATTTAGACATGTATATGTGTGTTTTTCTGTCTGTCTGTCTGTCTTTTTTTTTCAGTGAAGAAAATGAAATTTTTTTGTTAATTGTTTTTCTTTTGCTGCTGCTTGTAATAAAGCATTGATAATGCAAATTGATAATTAATGAATATGATGAGGAGAAGAAAGAGAATGAGAAAGGGGAAGTAAAGGATCAGTTCTGAAGACTGTCGGTTTGTGTGTGTGTGTGTGAGCGTGTGTGTGTATTTAGGCATGCATGCTTGCATTTGTGCATAAATGTGTGTGTGTATGCATGATTTTGAGAATAACACTGTTTGTCTAAAGTTGAGAGTGAAAAGCCTATATGACATTCCAGTACAAGTCTTCAAGCTAACATTTAAGTATTGTAAGAATTTACAAGTACCATTCATTAAAACTCTGATTGAACCTTTTAAATTTCAACATAATGAACTTTTTAAAGAACATATTGCTTGCTTGAACAAAAGCAATATCCTCCAAAGGGAATAAAAGAACAGTACAAAAACTCACAATTCCACTCGTCATATTCCACAAATTTTCACCTCGTGGCCTTTTTCAAGAGACGAAAAAAAAAGATGGATATCATATAGTTGTACTGTATTTGGTTTTTTCTCTGCTCTTGAAAAAGGCCATGAGGCGGAAAATTTGTGAAATATGAAGAGTAGAATTGTGATTTTTGTGTATTGCTTGCATGGTTGATAATTTTGTGTGAGTTTGCAGAATTGTTACAGTGTGGTCAAAACATGGCGACATGAGATGAAAGTTTGTCCATGTTTAGTTTGTCGCCATTGACGTTCTGGAATGAATAACCTTCAAAGGCTGTTCTGGGTGTTCAGATCGTGTTGGCAGGAGATCCCAAGCAGCTTGGCCCCGTGTTGATGTCCCCCTTTGCCAAAATGTATGGACTGGAGTTGTCTTTCCTGGAGCGCCTGATGGATCGACTCCCGTACCAGCACAATGAACAGCTGTACGCTGAGCATGGGGGATTCCAGTCTACCCTGGTTCGTAGTGTTTGTGATTCCATCATCATGGGTGAGAGCTTTCCATTATTTAGATGCAAATTTCTGTGTAAGATATGAGAGTTGAATATTTCTGTATTAGGATTCTTTATGGCTTTTTGAAGTGGGTATGCATGCATGCTCACACACACACACACACACACACACACACACACACACACACACACACACACACACATTTTCTCTCTCTCTCTCTCTGTCTCTCACACCACACACACACACACACACACACACACACACACACACACACACACACACACACACACACGCACATCAGTCATATTTTGTTGGTCATGAAGGATAACTGATTGTGCTGGTTCATGTAGCTTTCAGTGCTCGCATCTTGGGTAAGAATACGTATTATTTTTTTAAAGTCAGGCCCATTTATACATAATTGTTCCCCAAATTTCTGATTCTGTTTTTGGGAAAAAAAAATCCAGAATTTCACATTCACCAAGAGAACATCAAGAACAAAATGTCGGTGATGCGGGCTGCAAATCTGCAGAAAAGAATATGCATGACTGCTTTACTTGGCGGCATAACAAGGATCTGTTCCCAGATTAAAAAAAAAAGAAAAACCCAAAACAACATTGCTTTGTTGAAGATTCACATGTTCTAACAGGAATACAGTATTCTTCAAACATCTATACAGTTTTATGTCTGGTGAATGAAACGGTGCTGTTGTCATTCAAGGACCTACCTCCAACACCATTACCTAAGAAGAGCTGCAGTTTTCCCCTTCTCCCTTCCCTCCTGTACTGTTGTGAATGAGTTTTGATCTAAGGGACATTACTCGTATGCTCTTACTCTAAGAGCCTCGTTTGGATGATAGATAGTTTGGACGGCAACTGTCAAGAAGACCTGAGTTGATACAACAGTGATTACCGCATCAACATGACTTGAAAGTTTCTGTTGTATGAATCCATGCAACAAACATTATACAACCCCAAGCAGTCTCAGTATCACACTGGCGACCTCACCTCACCTCCTGTTCCATCCCCCATAGCCCTCACTCCACCTTTCGACTGTAAAACCTGGAATCAGATGAAAAATGTTAAGCTCTTTCAGAAATTCAAAAAATCACATCAGGTGGAACATCTCTGAATAAGGATTAAATGGAGTCGGCTGTAAAGGGTTTATGTCTCACATCATGCAGGTCCCAACACTCTAAAAGAATATGTTTCACTGTGAGTGGTACATGTACAGACTACAGTGGTGTGGTTCAGGTGACGATGCTGGTCAACAACTACCGGTGCCATGGCTCCATCTTGCAGCTGCCCTCCGAGTTGTTCTATTACAACCAGCTGCAGGAGTCTGCCTCGCACGACCTCACGCACACGCTGCTCCACTGGGGCATGCTTCCCAACCCTGGTCTGCCGGTTGTCTTTCATGGCATCAGGGTATGTCAGATGGCTTAGTTGGTCTCATGTTTGTTACCTGAGTGTCATTGTCTTTTTGTTGTTGTTTTGGTGTGTGTGATTGTTGGTTTTTTTGTTGTTGTTTTCAAGGGGGAATGACGTAGTGTGTGGTGTGCTTTTGTGTGTTGTGTGTGTGTGTGTGTGTGTTGTGTGTATGTATGTCTGCAAATGTGTGTGTGTGTGTGTGTGTGTGTGTGTGTGTGTGTGTTGTGTTATATGCATCGGTGTGCATGTGTGTGTGTGGGTATATGCTCAGTGTGTGTATCTGTTTTTTTTCCCCTTTAACAAATGTATTTGTCTATCCCTGTGAGTGTGTTGGTGTGTATACTTGTATTTCCACATGCATTTGGTTTGTTTCGATGGCCAGGTGGTGGTGGTGGTGGTGGTAGTGGTGGTGGTTGTGGATCTGTCCTTCTACATCGGTGTCCATACAACATAGTGAACCAGTTGATATGTGATACAAGTCATAATGACATGACATTATGAACACTTGACATATCATTTTGCAACAATCACTCGGTTGACATATCACGCAGGTAATAAAACAGTTGGCATGTCAGGTGATGTAATGATCCAGCTGACATGTCATGCAGCATGATAACGCAGTCGACATGTGACAGAGTGAAGATGTGAGGGAGGAGGACAGCCCCTCCTGGTTCAACCCCGGGGAGACGGTGGAGGTGGTGCGCCATCTGCAGGCTCTGCTCAGCAACAGTCCACCTGTGCCGCCACATGACATTGGAGTTATCACCCCTTACAGGAAACAGGTACTGATGCGTTACATCCTTTGCAGGATATGTTTTGGTGTTGTCACCAGTCTTGTTATCACCCCTTACAGGAAACAGGTACCGATGCGTTACATTCTTTGTAGAATATGTAGTGGTGTTGTTACCAGTCTTCTTGTCACACCCTACAGAAAACATGTACTTGTATGTTAACAAATTGTATGCAAGAATATGTAATGGTATTATCAAACCTTATACAAAATATATAGATTGCTGTTACTGATGCCTTACAGGAAACCGGGAACTGCTGTGTTATCAGACCCAACAAGTAACTGGTGTTGGTGTTGGCACGTCTTACAGAGAATAGATACTGCACAAAATCTGTATAGGTGTTATTACATCCTTTTCGGAACAGGAGCCTTGTTATATATGTATATTTTGCTTTGATTTCATGCATGTGTTCAGTGGCTTTGTGTGTTTTTTTTTTTTTTCTGGCTGTTGTTTATTTGCTTCTTTTATTTTTCTAGGAGCAGATCTAGCAGGGTTTCATTCTCCTTATCCTGTTTGTTGGTCTGTCTGAATTCCATCTGTATGGATAACTCTGCTTCTTCTGGTCCGTCTGTCTGACTGTCAGCAAGACTCCACAAAAACCACAGAACCAATTATAACTTGATAGACAGATGGAATGTGTATGTAGTCCAAGGATGAACCCACTGAGTTTTGGTGAGGATCCGTGGTGAAGATTCGATCGTAGGATGGACCCTGAGTTCTGTTGAACATGATTATTGCAAAAACGAAAGAACTGATTTCAATGAAAGCTGGTGGGACTCCGGAATTGGGCCCCAAGAAGAAAATCGTTTGATGTTGGTGTGGACCTATGTTCAGATCTGGATCAGAGTGTGGATCCATCCAGGATCTGTTCAATGTCGGCAGAGGCCTATGCTTTCCTGAGTGGCGTTCCGGAGCTGGCGACTCTCCAGAGCTTTTCTAGAGTTTCCCTGTGATAGAAATCATTCCTGAAATCAGAATTTTATACGAATATCCAGTTTAAAGTTTTTTTTGAAAACGCAGGGTGGCTTGGGGCTCATTCTTTGAATAGATCTGATAGAAGTATTATGTAATATAGGCCAACTGACACGAATTTCAGCAGCTATAATGCGTGGAAAATGTATTTTCTTTTTAAATCCCACGTTTGTCTGCTGAAGCAGGGTGTAAAATGTGTTCATCAAAAGCCAAACTGCTGCTTCTGCAGCTCCTTCCGCCCCCTCCATCCCCTCCTGGAAGTTGGTAGCTATGGCGTTTTATCTTCTCCTTTTTTCCTTTTAATGTTTTTTGTTTTCCTGTGTGCGTGTGGTTATACCTGAGTTTTTCTCTGTGACTGTGAAGGTGGAGAAGATTCGCATGATGACAGAGCGTCTGGGTATACCCAAGGTGAAGATCGGGTCGGTGGAGGAGTTCCAGGGGCAGGAGAGACAGGCCATCATCATTTCAACCGTAAGACAACTTCACTTCACTTACATCATCAGGCTTGCCTTTCTTGGGTGGGCAGGGATGGGTGTGTGTGTAGGGGGAGAAAAAAACGATGGGAGGAGGGGGACGGGGAAGGAAAGTGGTGGTGAAGGTGTTGTTTCTGTTATATTCTGTTGAATGTTTTTTCCCCAGATCTTTGAAGTTATAGACAGCTACAGGACATTGTTGTCTATGTTGAAGTGTTCTTTGGGGGGAATTTCTGATCTCTTTGACCTCTCAGGTTGTTTCTTTCCTGCTCCCTCTTCCCTACATGGTCGCAGCCAATTTACATAGATAGTCAAGCACATTTTATCCCAAAGCAAATAATCCAGTATTTCCTTTAATACAGATGGATTGATTGGTCCCAACAGCATGGTCTGGCTGCCCCCCCCCCCCTCCCCCCCCTCCCCCTAAAAATGTTGGTTCTTGCCAGAATTTTGATGAAGCTGAAAAGAAAACTTCAGTCCTTTTGACTTGGATAAAGTGTTCTCTAGTATACTTCAGTACAGCAGGCTGTCAGTCTAACTAACTTTAACACAAGCAGTTTCAATATTACTCGATTTAACTCCACTAGCCAATGAACCCATGGAAGGACGATTTGGAGTTTGTGTTTTATTGTAAATTATTATCTGTACGTTCCCCGAAGCTGGAGTATGGCTGCCTTAATGGCAGGATAAAAAACGGTCATACACACAAACTCCACTCCCTTTGTTGGGTAGATGGGATTAATACTTGCCTGTCCATGAAGGGAGTGTCCGCAGGAGTATCAGCCTGCGTACGCAGAAGAAGAAGAATTATCTGTACGTATGAAGAAATTGGCATATTTTGTCAATGAAATGTCATTATTGCTCAAGCTTTCATAGATTCAGGAGTCAGTGAACTTGTGCGATAAATATTTCAACTGGATCCCCTTGTCTTTGTCAGCACCTTGACATGGAAAGTTGCTGTGATAAGAAGCTGTTTTGAGTAAGAGAACTACTGACTGTCGCACTGTGAAGTCCTGTGGCTGACTGATTAGAGCATACAGTGGTAGGTGGTTGTACAGATGCGTGATGGAACAGGGAGCAGTCAATGTCAAACCGTGAAGAGGCAACCCACCGGAGGAGATCCTGCACTGCTGCCGAGTCACTTTGATGGTGTTCAATGACACCTGTTCTGATCCAACATACACAGAACACCACCTGCTAAACCCCCTACTGACAACAATAATTGCTTAGTCGCGGAGCTGGCGTGCGTGAGCTCTCCCTCCAGAGGGCGCCACCACATCCATCCAAGGACCGCCCTCATGGACTTGCCGATACCTGTGACCCTGACGGAATCAAACCAAGGCCACAGACATGGAGAGGACATCAAAACTGAGGTCACCATGAGAGCAGGGCATGAAAGGCCACAGAATTTGAGACTTTTTTGTGCTGATCATTGAGAATGAAGATGATGATATGGATTATATAAGTATTCATAATAATTTCCATTCTGGTCAGATACTGCATGACAGGCCTGTACTCAAAGTTTACTTTCATGATGTATCGCGGCGTCAACCAGGTCCGCGAGATACAGACACCAGCAGTGTTGGTCAGGAAGTTTGAGCAACACCTTCAGAGACGTATCCATTAAGTGGATGAAACTTGGCCATGTGGTCCCAGTCTTCCTGATTGAGCCATTAGCAAACTCATCTCTGGGTAGGAGCCGGTCGGGGTAGAACAATCCCCCATGACTCTGATGGGAATCAAACCCATGACCTCCTAGCCAGGGTCCGCAATGCTAACCATTTTGCCACGGCCGCTGGTACTTTGTTGATTTTGCTCTTTAAGTTATGTTCTTGAACGTAGAGGGCCAGTGTTTCACTTGTGGAATGGTACAAGGCACAAGAATGGTAGTAGATGGCTGAGTTCGTTCCTGTTTGTTGTTCTTTTAGTCTTGTTCCAAGCAGATGAGCACTCTTTCCTATGTAGGTCTCAGTGCAGTCTTGCATGTGACATTATAGACAACACCATGTTTCCTTCTGTCTTTTGTTCTGTGTTTGATGATTTTCAATTTCAGAATAGTGATGAAGACGGGGAGATCCAGCTGAAATATTTAACAAAATAACTTCATGGACTCCGAGTCTGAAAACACTTGGGTGATAATGTATGAGAATCAGAAATGAATTGTCATCGTTGCAGGTGCGATCCAATGAACATCTGGTACGGTCGGATATTCGTCACGTGTTGGGTTTCCTAAGCAACCCGAAGCGTTTCAATGTGGCCATCACGCGTGCTCAGGCTCTTTTGGTGGTGATTGGCAACCCGCATGTCCTGGTTCAGGTAGATATTGACACGGAGAAAGAGAACATGTATGTCTGTCTGTTGTGTATGAGAGAGACTTTGTAGGTACGTGTGCATATATATATATATATATATAGAAAGAGAAAGAGAGATAGATATGTGTGTTTGTGTGTGTGTATGTGTGTGAGAGAGAGAGTGAGAGAGAGAGAGAATGTGTGTGTGTGTGTGTGTGTGTTGTGTTGGGGGGGTGTGTGAAGATTTCACCAGTGCCCAGTATCCAGTGCTGTATGTTGTTACATTTATATCTTTATCAACTTAAACGCATGAAAGAAAATATTTGTTGGTGGTGGTTGGTGGATTTTTTTGTTTTGTTTTGTTTTACGTTTGGTTTTTCTTCTTTTGAGCTTGATGAATTTAGAGTGAGAGGCAAGGGGGGGATGAATGAGGGGTGGGGTGCAGGTAGACATCACCACCCCCCCCCCCCCCCTCATAAAAGTCAAGGGAAATGGGGATGTGGCAGTTGCTCGCCTGTCTCCTGTTCTTATACCACTATAGTATTGTCCCTCAACAGTAGGTCACAGGACTATTGTGAGGAACATTAGGGCAGTCAGGGGCGTCTACAGCCTTCTGTCTACAATCATGTTCAACATGGTGAAGGCAAAGTGTCCAGTCCATAATATTTTCCTTCCAGGATGCCTCCAGATTGTCTGTATCTATTGTCCTGGGGGTGGTGGCGAGAGACAAGTTTGTAGCGCATGAGAATCGAGGAGAAATTCTTGTCTCCTAGGGTTGTGTTGGCTTGCTCATTTGCTGTCTCACGTTGTCATTTGTTTGACAGTTCACATGTGAGTTTCAGAAAATCCATCTGAAACATTTATTTTTGGATTCCTGCGGGGTTCACTCAATATTCGTTGTCAGTATCAATCTTTTGCATCCATAGAGGAGGATGTATAATGCTGATGACTGTGCACTGTGTACTTAGGGCAATGGGTGGTTTATATCTGGAACTGCATAATGTAAGTATTATTTATTAGTATTATTGTAATGGGGAGGCAGAAATGTAGACGAGTAGCACCCCATTGGTGGATTCTAGACGTTCTGAGAGGTCATGGTATTTCTGTCTGCAGGACGAGTTCTGGGAGAAGTTTGTGGCCATGTGTGTGAGGCAGGGGAGCTACACAGGCTGTGAACTGCCCGACGCCCTGAAAACCACACAGCAGAGGGACGCTGCTCTTGACACGGAGGACGCTGTCAGTAGATAGCACCGTGTGTCCTGGCTGCTGCATGCGAAGATCTTTTTCTGCTGCATGGACTACTGAGTTGATTTTGATTGGAAATCTACCCAGCAATGTCATGCAGTTGCATGTGAAAGACTTCTTTTATCGAATGTGTTGCTTTTTCTTATTTCAGCCTGTTTGATCTCGACATTGTGAAACAAGTGCATCCAAATAAGGGACATACTAAAACTGCTTTGCAGAAATATCGATGTGCAGCCAAAAGCAGATGTATTTGTAGAAATATCAATCACACTTCCAAAGACGGTAGCCCCAGATAGTTTTGTGAATGTTTGAAATAGTGTGTTTTTGAATGTATGGAGTAAATTTACGTGTGTTGAAGATGACTGCGTGGAAGAAAAGGGCATTAGTTTTTGCTGGTGAATGTGATATTCTAGTCGCTGCTGTTTGCTTTGCATATCGGGATTAAGGTGGGTTTGTACTTGACAAAAACTGTGGAAGCTGTCATTAGTAGCAGTGTCAAGTTATTGTGATCAGCCGCTATTGTGGTAGAAACATACATTCACAAGCCTTGACCTTCAGTAAGTTGGAACAAGTTTGCTGTCGGTCATAAGAAACATGTACTCATGCATGACAGTTTTTTTTGCAAATTGACTTTGACACATTGACAGTAAAGTGCATAGAAATGACTACAAAGTTGTAGACCATTGATGCTAATCAACTTGTGTTGGTTGTAGCCTAACCAGTCACAGGGCTGTATTGGGCTGATTGTTGATACTAGGATGGATTTATTCATACTCATAAAAGAAAGAAAAAAAATATCTGGAAAATACTCAGACCTTAAGCATCAGTGAATACTTATCAGAAACATGTTCAGCCTTGGAAATCACTCTGGCTCTTATCAGTCAATTTCACTTGATAATTTCTTTCTAAAATTATCTGCCGCAACTGCCCAACTGGAAAAAGTAGTTGAGAAGCTAAAGAAAAGATGGGAAAGAAATTTCAAACAGAAATGGAGAATCATCATCTGCTGAGACCAGTATTTACTGGGAACTGGATGACATCCAACACAATCATATATGACTGACGCCTGTTTGTACACTGGATGTGTAACTGGCACAAATTGTGGAAACCTGTGTGATGCTGGTAATGAGGCAGCGGTATTTTAAGACGAAGTTGATGCAGTGTCACAAGATGGATGTATCTGTCATTCTGGTTACACCAAGTTCATGTGTTCATCATTGCCATATCATACAGTAGAACCTTCCAATGAAGACCCTTCCAGCTAAAATTCCCTCCCTATAGGCTTTATTTTTCTGTGAGTTTCCATCTTCATGTTCAAAGTAACCTCCCAGTTGAGATTCTCTCCCTTTATGCTTTGTTTTTCAGCAACATTTTCCTCTTTGTGTATGGAATAGGCTCCAAGTTAAGATTCCCTCCGAGTGGAATCTACCATTCTGCAACATTTTACACTTTTTCTTCTTTTTTTCTCCTGTGCCACTTTGGTGGCATTACCGCCATGGTGTTTATTCCAGCTGTATGTCCACACGCAGTGACCAGGCAGCAGTGCAGTGTCTCCTGTGGTGGGTCGCCTCATGACAACACTGACTCTCCCTGTGGATGACTAACGCCAAGCTTGCGATTCAAGTCTGTTCTGTCTTTTGTATTAAACCAGCATTATATGTATACCTGGTTTTCTGTGTTTGTCTGTAATTTGCCTCGTTTTCTGTAACGTTGCATTATTTATCATATCCCTTCCGGCAATAATAGTACTTTGTTTTCTTCTCTCATACTTATCTGTTTAAACAGGTGCCGCACTTGGTAAGAACATCGCTGTAGCCAATGTTTTTTGGGGGGAACATCTTCCCATTTGCGTATCAATCAGCATTCCAGTTAAGATTCCTTCCATACTGACTTTTTTTTTTTTTCCTCAAACATTTTTCTCTTTGTGTAAAGATTTATCTCCCTCTTTTTTTAGGAACATTTTTTTCTCTTTGTGTAAAGATTAAACTCCCAACTTTTCACTGTCCTAAATGTTATTTGTTTTCACCTGAAGAAGACCCAAGAGGTCGAAATGCTGTCCAGTACTCTGTTTGTCTGTGTCCTCGGCGGTAACTAACCCCCTCTCTTTCTGAATTAATCTGCCAGTTAAGATGTCCTCCTTTTACACTTGTTTTTCTACAACATTTTCCTCTTAGTCAATAAATTAACCTCTCAGTTAAGATTCCCCGCTACAGACTCCCTCTCTCTGGGACGTCTTCATTCTTTGTCCATAGATTAACTTCCCAGCAAGATTCCCTGGAGTATACTATAGACCAACAGCTTGAGGGAATCTGGCTTCCAGTCCAAAGTCCTCGCTAAAGAGGGATTCGAAGGCTCATCAGTCTATGATCTCATGAAACGGCTTGGGATTTCTGGTAAGAAGAGGACCAGAACCCTAAGGGCAATGGCAGAGGCAGCCGAAAAGAGTTCCAGCTGGAACTGGTCGAGGAGCAACAAAAGCCAACTTCATCATATGGCCTGAATTTCCCAACTTAGAACAGGTGTCTGGTAGCAATGTTGGTAAGACATCAGTTTAAAAAGGCACACCTTGAAACAGCCACCTATCCAAAAGTTGTGGTTTCGAACTTTGGCAGTGCCGGAAAAAAAGGAAAAAAGAAAGTTGTCAGTACAAGGGCTTTTGGGAGTCATGACCTGGATGCGGCCTGGCCCCCTTGGAGTGTAAGGAGTTTGGAGCTGAAACACTTGTCTGAGGGGGTTTCTTCTCTGATGTCCCTATACTGTCAAGGTCTCCCCTAGAGTTGCTTCCTACTTTCTCTGAAACATCTTCCCTCTTTGTGTATACATTAACTCCCACGTAAAGATTTCCCCAGATAGATTTTTTTTTTTTAACATTCTAACTCTTTGGAATAGATTAAACTTCCAGTTAACTCTTTCATTCCTATTTTTCTATGAACCACTACTTCCTCTTGATCCTAGATTCATATAACACGAGTATTCCCTTCATTCAGAACTGCCATGTATGCAGTAACAAACTGGCCAGAATAAAGCGGCAACCACTTTACCACGCTGTAGGGGCCATCTGGCATCCATAAACACTGCCACACGAGCGACCCGGTCATGATGTGTACCGATGACGCGACTCACGTGAAGTTCAAAGCGCTTACTGCGAGAACCGATTTTCCGGGCTGCAAGAAGGAAAGGAGGGATTTTGTGCTGCCCGGTTTTCCGGGCTGCAGGAAGGAAGGGTAAGATTTCTGCAAACCGGAAAACCGGGTTGTAGGGATGAAAGAGTTAAGATTCCTTCCCCCTGTTCCTTAATAAACATTTTGTTTTTTCCGTTTGTCTTTTTCTTAATTTTATCTCTATGTGTACATTAACCATCCTTCCGTTTGAGATTTCTTCCCTAAAGATTCACATTTTCTGCAACGTTTTCCCTCTTTGTAGCGGTAAACTTGCAGTCAAAATTCTCATTGAGAACTTGCTTCTTAAGGATTTCAGGAGGCCATTATTGAAAGGTTCCTCTGTACCGTATATCTGATAGGATGTTTTCATGCCAACGTCCAATTGTTTTAGCTTTTATCCAATTAAATTGAGATGACAGGTGATCCTGTCAGGAAATTTTACAACGCAAGTGACTGAACCTCATTTGTATACTGATGCATGTGCATTTCATCCTGTTCATGCAAATAAAGACTGGTTGTAAGCAAAATGTGGATCTACCCTGGAAGGGAATGTTTGACCTAATGCTCCTAATTTAAAGAAATTTCCTCGACATTTATCTCCCATAGGAAAAATGTTCCCATTTGGGGACACCATTCTCTCTCTATTGTTTTGGACCTCAGTATGACATAGCTACCAGTTTGGCTCTTGGCATGCCTGGTCACAGTTTTATTGATTTGGCCAATGGCGTGATTGATCTTAGTCTTTTGCTTTGGTCTTTAGTGTGACTGGTTGTAGTTTGTTGATTTGGCGCTTAATATGGCTGCTCATAATGTATCGTTTTGTCTGTGGTTTCCACACTTGCTGGAAGATTTCATATCATATGACTGGTCATCATATCCATTGCTTAATGGCGGGATGAAAAACGGTCATACACACAAAACTTGACTGCCTGTCTATACAGGCAGTGTCCGCAGGAGTATCAGCCTGCATACGCAGAAAGAAAGAAAAGAAAATATCCATTGCTTTTGCCACATCTACAGGTGCAGACAGATGTCACTTAAAGGAAAAAAAGAAACAGGGGGGGGGGGGGGGGGCAAGGGGGACGTGACAAGTAGGTTAAAGGAGGCAGAGAAAGGTTGGGGATGAGGGATTGGCAGGGGGTTATTTTCACCTCTCTGTGGCAGTGCACTCTACTTGAGGAGAGCAACTCGGTGTTCACACAAAGAAATCTGTAGTGAGGAGAAATTGCTGACTGTACTACAACAGAACAGAAGTGTCACATACAATGAATAATGCAACGTTTTAATGACAAGATATACAGCTACAGGTTCTGTCAAGGGGATCAAAATCAGGGCAAGGTTTTTTGTTTTTGTTTGTAAATACTGTAAATCACACTGTACATCAAATCATACTGCAAAACCTTATCACATCAGCAAAGCACAAAACAGTAAAACGTACATTCTCAGAAATTGGTTAGGAGCTTCATGAATGCCTCAAGAATGAGTATGCTGTCGTGGAAACATGAAGGAAAAAAAGATTCTAAAAATGATACGAAAAACAAACAAACAAAAAAAACAGTTTATTTTCCATGCTTTAAACATTTTTGTTGTTGTTGTTGCTTCCATTCAAACGGAACACAAAATTAGCAGAGGACACAGGTTTTGTCTGGAAACTCGAACCTTGTCCGGCAATTGCGATTTTGATATACATTTGCCAGGCAATCCATTCTTTCCACAATATTTCAAAGTAACGGAAATGCTGTTTTGATGAACCCATTTTTTGTCACAATGATTTCAAAGTAATGAGAATGCTGAGTTGAAGAACCCATTTATGAAACAATGTTTTAAAGCAATGAGAATACTGCTTTGAATGGCTGTACCTTCACAGTGACGCCGTTTCTTCCCATTTACATTCTCAAGTTAGTGTGAACCTGAAGGCATTATACGTACCTGTGTTGCACTGGTTTACTTTTGCATTCACTCTTTGACTTACCGGAAGAGCCATACCAACAATTGTGCCACTGAGGGACAGCTTTGAAAAAGTGAAAGTAAGAGATCTTTCAGGTTTTTCTTATATGGAGAGAGAGAGAGGAAGAGAGAGAGATGTAGATAGTAAATCTGAAGAGCACACACACACACGCACGCATGCACACACGCACGCACACACAACACACACACAGACCACTACCACCATCACCACCATACAGTTTCTGTTGGGCCTAACTCTTTCATGAATGATTGATCAACTAACAGCGGGGCTCTGACTTGTTATAGATACCATTTCAACAAATAACCAGAAAATGGCGAGTTTTCAGTCATACTCCCCGTCTGGTTAAGTTCTCTGAACATCTGAAACTGAGCACAAGCTTTAGCCATTTTGTGAGCTGTGTTAGGTGGAATTTCACAGATAACCCAGTCAGAAAGCATTACCACTTATGATGCGTGATGAAAGTGGCAGTACAAATTAGGGAAAAAAATGCAAATTCTTTCTAACCTCAAATTTTTCAAGATACAATTGATCTTGTTTGCATTAAAGATTAAACAGATTTTACTCAGAAAGAAACTGAATCAGAGACCAAATTATTCAAATTTTTTGTTTGTTTGTTTTTTCTCCTCATAATGTCCTCTCTAACCTCATATCTTTCAAGACAACAACTGTTTAAATGGATTTGACATGGAAAAAAGAATTGGAGAGCAGGTTATTTAAACTTTCTCCCCCCACCCACACCACTTTGATCGAGTTCTTGCTGAGGGTCCACTCCATTTGTGACGAATGTGGATCTGCCAAGGGTGTCTGCTGGCACACTGAGAGATGTCTGTGAAGGTGACCCCTCAGTGTGACAAAAGCATGGGAAAGCCTTAGTGCATAGGACAGCCTGGAGGGAAAATGCAGATAGATGTCCCCCCCCCCCCCCTTCCTCCATTTGTTTGTTTTTCACCACAGCATGTGACTGTGGAGTTAACTGTGGACAATTAAAGCGAGCAGGCTTCCACCAGGTCTCCCACAGGAAGAAGAAGATCGCCCGCTTGACTGCCTCCAGTTCCCAGACATTGATGGGAACCTTTGCCTCCTCTGAAGTGCAAGTCCTGGAAGCGTGAGGAAAAAACCTATGTGTGCTCCCCATCCCAAAGTGGATGCTTCCAACCCAAGAGCTTACTGATGCGTTGGGAGGGAGATGGGTACTCTGGTCAAGAGAAGCATGTCAAGGAGTCAAGCCGTTTGTTTCGTAGCCCACTCGAACAGAGACCCAGCAGAATGATGATGTACAAGAACCGAGTCCCTTGGGACCAGCGACGTCCGATTCCTCATTGTATAGGACACTCAAATAATCAGATCAGCAAAACGGTGCAGGACATGGACTTCCATCCTACCCAGGAGGGAGGAGATCCAGCAAGTGCTTGCCCTGTGAAACAGGCAAAGCTGAATGAAGAAGCTGGGCTGTGAGTCGGTCTCAGGGAGGTGGACAGTATGGTCAGAGACTGGGTCAGTCTGGGTGGAATTGCTGTCGGATACGTCCCCCCCCACTATTCTCAGAGTGTGATCCTTTAAGATCATCTGCCTTCAGGGCAAGAGGGGAAGATGAAAGGCCAACTTGTGATCTCCGTTAGTCAATATTCTTCGTCTTATCACATGACTACCCCCCCCCCCCCCCCCCCCCAACACACACACACACACACACACACACACACACATAAAGACGAAAAGGACTAGACACAAATTGGATATTCACACACATGATCCAAGTCCATAAACATGCTGAAAGGGGGCATGTTAGCCACAGACTAAAGTAAAGAGCTATGTGCTGAAAGAACAGCAAAGTGTGTTAGCAAGAAGGAGCAAACAAAAAAAGGGAAATATTTCATTCAGCCTTGGCCATAAAATGAGGGAACAGAAATGAAAGAGGGCATTAAACTGGAAATGTGGAGATGGTCTTAGTGCCACTGCATAAGCCTTAAAATCCGGCCTGAGCTAGCAAACTGGCTATAGCTTGCATTCAGTCTGACAATGTTGAGTGCATGATGTCAAATACTGTGTTATATATAAAACTGACGTTTTCTCATAGTAATTTCAAACAAGATGGAAAGACGATAAGTGCTGTCCACATACCCCAAAAGTTTAAAGCATCATTTCGTAGCTTTTACTGACTTTGCCAAGCATATGTTTGGCAGCTATATGCATTTCCTGTGTTTACTCGACTGAAAACCTAGACACCATTAAAATAAGTATCTAAGTAGCAAAATCAACAAAATTAGTTTTTATTCATCTGCTTTTTTTAACTTTAGTCAAAAGAATAAATGATTCCAGTTTAGTGTTAAGTTTTCTGAATCTGATACATCCCTCAAGCTTTAAACTGATGACAAACGACAGTATGAGCTCACACTTCAATGACCCAGTCAGAAAGCATTACCACTTATGATGCGTGATGAAAGTGGCAGTACAAATTAGAAAAAAAAAAAAAAATTCTTTCTAACCTCAAATTTTTCAAGACACAATTGATCTTGTTTGTATTAAAGATTAAACAGATTTTACTCAGAAAGAAACTGAATCAGAGACCAAATTATTCAAAATTTTTTTTGTTTGTTTTTTCTCCTAATAATGTCCTCTCTAACTTCAAATCTTTCAAGACAACAACTGTTTAAATGGATTTGACATGGAAAAAAGAATCAGAAACCAATTTAAACTTTGTGGTCCACAGACAAACCCATTCAATTTTGGTGCTAGCCCAGACCAAAGAGAATCCAGACAGAACCCATCCAACCACGGCACAGGTCCACATTTTCCACCTGAGTGCCCTTCCAGTTTATGTGTTTGACCATGTGACAGACAAAACTTGATAAGCTTCCTCAAAAAAAAAAAAGCTTGAAAAAAAACTAGGCCCTTTCCCTCCCAACCCCAATTCCCCAAACACACACACACACACACACACAAATGCACAAGCATACACACACAACCCACTCTTTCCATTCAATATATAGTACCAACAGAGACGAGAGACCTCTCTGCCAGTGTTGCAAAGGGATTTCAGGATCTTTTTGATTAAAAACACAGAATACAACGACCCCGAGGCACAGAACGCCATAAAACTACAGTGAAAATGAACCGTCATATTCAGGATAAAATCGCTGTCCACCACTGACACATAATGGAGGCTCCTGTTGCCAGTAACCTGCAGGCAAAACAAACCGAGACATCAAAATTCTACTTTCCTTCACTCCTAGTTAATTTCTTATTCTGGGCAACCCGTTCAAGGGCAGCAAGTTGTGAATGGTCACAAAAAGAACCTAGGCGGCCTGTTATGCAAAATAAAGCAACACACTTGGAATTCAATGAATGGGTGGCAATTAACAGTTACAGAAAAAAAGGTCTGGTCATTATTCCTTGTGTCTAGGATTCAGCAAGTCATTGTTGACAGCTACATCATACCTGTCCTCTTAGTCTTTGCTTACTTCAAAAATCCAAACTGGCCTGCATTCATAAGATACACAGGAGAGTGCAGACCTCCGCCAAGGTTGAGCAGATCCTGGATCCACCATTTTGATCCGGATCCTGGCCACCGATCCACACTAAAATTTCATGGATTTGTCCTTAGCCACATTCCGTCTATCTAGCAAGTTTTGTTAATATTGATCAGTAATTTTTGTGTAATCTTGCGAACCAATCCTGAATGTATCCCACAGATCCGCACCAACATTTAGTGGCTTCATCCTCAAGCCATCTTCCATCTTTCCTCCAATTTTCATAAAAATTAGTTCTTTAGGCTTCACACAATCTAACTGTTAGAACAACCAAGTAACCAACAAATAGGTGACAACATAACCTCCATGTGGACATTATAATATTTATGTTAAAATTCTTAAAAATCAAATATTTGTTCAGCTTCGTTTTACAGGCACATTGAATTGTGTCTTGTGGGACTGTTCCAAACTCCAAACGTCAACTTTCATAATAATTGTACACATCTGCTCTTGTAGTAATTACACACATATAAACATATGTATATATATATATAAGAGAGAGAGAGAGAGAGAGAGAATACAATATTAAAGAGCCAGTGATCCAGGCTAGAATTCAGTAAACTATGAAAACTTAAAATGCATTAAGTACATGCAAATGCATTAATTAATTCTGGTTGTCTGGAGGATTTTTGTCTTAAATATGCAAAAGCACTATTGAGGAATGTGCTAGTTATGCATACTACAGTTTGCATCAGTCCTTCACCCCAGAACTACCGATACCCATGTTGACACAGAATGTTCTAGTGCATGACAATGACCCACGCTCAACATTACACATCAGACTGATGAGGTAACAAGACCAGCATGAGGGCAAAGGAAAGCAACTTTGCAGGGCAAGAAGCGCAGTTCAAAATTGC
Organism: Conus canariensis; assembly: GCA_033310375.1. Lineage (NCBI taxonomy): Eukaryota > Metazoa > Mollusca > Gastropoda > Neogastropoda > Conidae > Conus > Conus canariensis. The sequence continues at coordinate 39,122,130 of CM065734.1, read as the reverse complement.
AACACTGCACTGCATTTTTAGCCCTTTTGTCAGCAACACCCATTCCCATTCTCTCCCATGAAGATACTTAAAAAGAAAAAAAAACGAGTCTATGTCAATCAGCTGGATCATTTCAAATTCAAGCTGACAAGTTTTACAATTGATAACCAATCTACATGCTCTGTACAATGAATTCAGTGACTCGTCTGTTTATAAGGAAGTATATGTCCATTTTAAGAATCATGGATTTCAGCAGATCATTTTTCTTTTTAGAGAAAGGCTATACACACACACACACATGCACACGCACACACACACACACACACACACAGTTTGGAAAGAATAACCAAGATCAGAAACTCATTTCTTGCAGGAAACGAATATATCATTCAACAAAAATTACTAAGAATAGCAACTCATTTTTGCTGGGAATAGCGACATTGTCTAATATTGTATTAACAATCACAGAGTTCAATGACTCACTTTTGGGCAGGAGAGGAAGATGGGGCAGTAGGGGGGTGTAGGAAAGGGTTATATTGTTCAACAAGAATCATAGCAGTCAGGGACTCCTCTTTGTAGGATTGGACTATATTGTTTAACAAGAATCACAGCGCTCAGTGACTCCTCTTTGTAGGAAAGGTCTATATTGTTCAACAAGTCAAGAATCGGAACATTCAGTGACTCCTCTTTGTAGGAAAGGGCTGTATTGTTCAGCAAGACTCACAGCGCTCAGTGACCCCTCCTTGTAGGAAAGGGCTGTATTGTTCAGCAAGACTCACAGCGCTCAGTGACCCCTCTTTGTAGGAAAGGGCTATACTGTTCAACAAGACTCACAGCGCTCAGTGACTCCTCTTTGTAGGAAAGGGCTAAACTGTTCAACAAGACTCACAGCGCTCAGTGACTCCTCTTTGTAGGAAAGGGCTATACTGTTCAACAAGACTCACAGCGCTCAGTGACCCCTCTTTGTAGGAAAGGGCTGTATTGTTCAACAAGACTCACAGGCTCAGTGACCCCTCTTTGTAGGAAAGGGCTATATTGCTCAACAAGAATCATAGCGCTCAGGGGCTCCTTTCTGTGGGGAAGGGGAATACTGTTCTGCAAGAATCACAGAGTTCAATAGTTTATTTTGGCAGGGTAGGACTACAGTCTCCTATAATCATCTCATACACAGTGAGGGTAGCAACCCGTTGTTTGTGAAACAACCAAAACTACATATCTTGCCATGAGAAATTAAACCTTTGCCTACAAAGTACAATACATGTCAAGAATATTCATTTGAGCAAAAATAATATCAGAAACCACCTAACCGACCTTCAGAATAATTTAAAATCACAACATGTTTGTCTGTTACCATGTATTATGCTCAGTATTGTTCACAAAATGTGGAAGCGTTCAAAGCAGTACTCCTGAATCCTCATAAGCCCCCTGCTTAAGAACAAAAAAAACACATTCCTCGAATCTAGTCTAGTCAGTCTAACTAAAGACAAAGGCCATTCCTTGAATTGCAAATGACCATATTCATGATCACAGATCATACATATAAGCTTTTAATGTTCTGTCAGTCATGACAATTTATCGCAAAATGGGATGAGAGAAAACAACAACAACAACAAAACAACAGAAACCGGAAAAAAAAAATCGATAACATAAACAGAACATCACTCTTGCTCGTTTTCAGTTAACTCTTTCATTCCTACTTTTCTATGAACCATTACTTCCTCTTGTTCCTAGATTCTTATAATATGAGTATTCCCTTCATTCCTGGATTTAGAGAAAAGAAAAGAAGTGTAAAGTGAGAACTGCCACGTGTGCAGTAGCAAACTGGCCAGAACAGAGCCGAAACGACTTTCCCACTCTGTAGGGGCCATCTGGCATCCATTCCATTCATAAACACTGCCGCGCGAGCGACCCGGTCATGACGTGTACCGATGACGCGACTTGCGCGAAGTTCAAAGCACTTACTGCGAGAACCGATTTTCCGGGCTGCAGGAAGGAAAGGAGGGATTTTGTGCTGCCCGGTTTTCCGGGCTGCAGGAAGGAAGGGTAGGATTTCTGCAAACTGGAAAACCGGGTTGTAGGGATGAAAGAGTTAATACAATCTGGCTACCATAGCAGCCTCTTTGGTCAAATCTCAACTGGCTCAGCTGTATCATTCAACAATCCCTCTCCAGCAAGTGGCCTTGATTCAATTCTAAAAAGAGAGATGGGAAAGCTTCTGCTTTAAAAATGGCAAGAACGGAAGCTTCAGCAACTGAGGGTGACCAATCTGAGGAAAGAAGCTGTAGGTCACAGCTGTGGTTCGCTGTGACTGTTGAGACATCATTGTGTGGTTAGTATGGGTTTTGCTGGGTTTGAGGTAACCTGCAGGACACGTTGGATATTGATCTGGCTGTTCAGGATCATGTAAAGCAGTACAAACTGGCCTTCAGTCCATCTGATTTCCAAATGGTTCTAGTTTAGAAGCTAATCTTAAATGAGGCAGGGAACAGTAAACAGTAAATGACAAACAAGTAGGGTAACTCTTGCTCCCACGATGAAACAATGACAGGATCATAACTCCAAACAAATGCTGCCTACGACAATAACTTGCCTAGCAGAAATAATAACACAGAGCACACAGAACGGGGATGTCTCCTTGTTTGTTCTGTGTGCTCTGTGTTGTCATTTCTGCTAGGGTGATTCAGTGTCATAAGCAGCATTAGTTTGGAGTTATGGGCCTGTCATTATTTCTTTGGGGGAGCAAGAGTTACCCTACTTGTTTGTTCTAGTTTAGCTTCTGCAGCATGGCTAAACTCTACAAATGGCAAGAAGTACTGGCGAGTTCAATCACACCACACTGTCTGTCTCTGTTATACTCTAGATAATGCTAGTCAGTACTGGAGTCTCCAGTCATTCTGCTTACTCTGATGCCATTAAACTCTAGATGAAGCTAAGAAGCGCTGGAGTCTTCAGGTCCAATTTATCGACCACTAAACATGAGATACTGACAGGTAGAGCTGTTCCACAGCCGTTCACTTACTTTCTCACCCGTTAACACTCCACATAAAGGTTAGGAAACCCTGGAGTCTCTGGCCACTCTCTTAAATTTGTGACTGAAAAACTTCAGAGGAGGGCTAGGGAGTGCTGGAGCTTTCAACCATAAGTCACAAGAGACATGACAAACATGAGGTCTGTGAGGCCCAGGCAGATAGCTCAGATCTTAATTTTTCTGAGCCATACACATTTCCAGTTCAAAGGAAATTGTCAGTTACATGTTTACAATCACCAACATCCAAGCAATGGAAAAGTTTTCAAAACAGTTACAGTAGAGGTCATTGCTCTGTTATCTCATTTTCTGTGTAAAAATTAAAACTACACCTACTTTGGCAGTTACGACCAAAGAGGAACTTATTCTTAGAGAAAAGAACGCTCTGAGACCTGAGGAGACTGTGAACAATGATGAGCATTTAGCACTTGGCAAAATCCGCTCAGGTGAGTGCATGAACACAAGGTAGGAACAAAACTTTCTGACCAGCACAGGCAGAAATCTGGGGTGTTATGAATGAATTTCCTGATCAGTTTACCGACATTCTGGGGACTGCGGGACTGGTTGACCATCATGCAAAATTCACCTCATCCATCCCAGTCAACTCAAAACTTTAATCAATTCCATATGCGGCCGGGGAGTCTTTGAAGGAGGACATCCATGATCTGTTGGAAGACAGGGAGTGATTCGGGAGTCAAGCAACTAACCATATGATTCTCCTGTCATGACTGAGAATAAAAGACACAGAACAAACTGCACATATGTAGAGTACTGGAAGTTACACAAGCTGACAACTCTGATATGTATTAGTTGTTTCCCTTTTGATATTAATTTGGATGATTGTGCATTGTGGAAGAGAAAAGAACATTTTTTGTGAAGGGAAATAAAAGACACCCAAACAAAGAGTATGTGCCCTACACAATCTTTGATCCAGAGCCAATACCTATAGCCGGAGAACTGTCCTCAACACTGACTGAAGATAAATATTTCTCCACAACTGACTTCTGCAAACAGTACCTAACCCGGAAGAAGACATCCCTAAGGTGGCGTTTGTCACTCCTGATGGAACGTGTGAATTCCTGAAGATGCCACTTGGAATGGAGAAGTCTGGAGCCACTCTAAAGCAGGGGATAAGACAGATACAGAAGGCCATGAATACTACCGGGTTCATGTTCTGGTATACACACACATGCACCCAAGAAGACCAGGTTAAAACTGCAGCAGTCGCTCAGATGTCTGACTAGAGCTAACCTGACAATGAGACCACGCAAATGTTTTGGGAAACTGTAGATTTTGTCAGCCATAAACTGCAGGATGTCCACAAAAGGCTTCATGAAGACGAGAAAGTCAAGGAAGCAGCAGGTCCTACAATCAAGAAGCCAATCCAGTGTTCCATGGGCTTGGCCGGATGCTACAGGAAACATCCGGAGCTTTTCTTCAATATAGGCATCTCTCACCTACCTCCTAAAGAAAGGAAAACCGACCAGTACGGAGAGGGGTGATGCACAAGGAAAAGACATACCAGATCATCAGGAATCTTCTGACCAGCAACCTGATCCTACGATCACCCAACACTTCTCAGACCACATACTGAGAACAGAGGCATCTGATGTCAGCTTTGGAGTAGTGCAAGAACATGGTGGTAAGTTAAACCTTGATCAGTTATGCTGTTGTCAAAGGTGAACTTTTCTACATTTGAGAAAGAATGCCTTGCCATCATGTGGGTATGAAAATGTTCATGATGTGCATTCAAGGTGTGATGTTTGTGTTGCAGACAGATCACCGCCCGCTCATGTATTTGAACCCAGCCAAGTTTATCAATCACAAAGTAATGCACTTGACAAAGCCTTTGCAAAAGTTTGATGTGAAATTTGATTCAATCACAGGAATCAACAATACTGGCACTGATTGTATCAGCTGCTTGGTGGACTTAAATGCATGATAATTTTGTCCGACTCTGACAATGAGTTACCTTGTTGGTTTCTGAAATGAAAGATGACTTGTTTGATTTTTTAAACAAATTTCCCTAAATTTCCCTTTGGGGAGTAATGTTACAAAATATATCAACTTCACCTATGATGATCATTGGTCAATTCAGATCTATGTATCATTGGGTTTTACTCTCTGTGTGTTATGTTAGATGTGACGTTTGTTTACCAAGTAATATGTGTACAAATTGGGAAATGGTTCCAAACGTCTCCTTGAAGTACCAGAATAAGGCAGGAAGTGCCAGAAGCTCCCAGAAATAGTCTCTTGAATGTTCCATGCACTCTTACTGGCCATGCTGCACCATTACGCTCAAACACTCCATGATCAGTGATTGGCTGTCTTGCCCCCTATTTCTTGAACTTTCAACCTGATGATCTATGAATAATAGAGAATGAGAGTGTAGAGAGAGAACTGAAACTGAAAGTGTTTGAGAAAGACGCGTTCTTGTGTTGGGGACCATTGCAATGGTCACTGAGTACTAATTTGTTAATCTTTCCCTGTAATTAAGGACTGTCACCTTGCTACTGAAGTTGAGCTTTTCTCAGTCAAGTGCGATTCAGCGAGACATCAGAACCAGACGTCTTGTCGGCCTACCTTCACACAGTGTCCAGATCACTGAAGTATCAAAGAACAGGAGTTTGATTCTTAGCTGTGATCTTTATGCAGGCAGCCGGCCGAGTTCTTCACTGAGGAGCAGATTAGGGTTGGCATGCATGGTTACCTGAGTGGGCACCCAGCCAACTGAACACTTCTCTTGTCCACAAGTAGTCCAGTTACCTTTGCAAAGAACTGAAAAGGTGCGAAGTGGGAAAACGAGATGAGACATTAATCCTCTTCCCTGTCCAGAAGTAGTCCCGTTACCTTCGCAAGCAACTGAAAAGGTGTGAACTGGGAAAACGAGATGAGACATTAATCTTCTTCCCTCTACATCTTCGCAGCTGTACAGAGAATTTGAAGCTTGCCTTCCTTAATGAGTCTTGCTAATTTGGCATTGCTAGTTATTCCTCTTTCCTTGGGAGAGATTCACACATGCACACACACACACACACACACACACACACACCATACATATATATATATATATAAAACAGAAAGAGACCGGCAAGTGTTAACTATGCTTTTACATCTTAACATATTTTAACTAAAGATTGATACACAATGTACAAAAATTGTTTCCTCATTCTTGTCAGAACTTGGCTATTCTGATAGGGAGGTGGGGGGGGGGGGGGGGGGGGGGGGGCGGGTATATATGCATTTTTTCTGGTATATGTTTCATGCACTGCTCTGCTCCCACAAAACCTGGGATCTGAAAAAAAACACACAGGAGAAATTGGACACCTTTGACACCAGACATAAACGTAAAATCCCTGGGCTTCGAATGGGATGGAGTTGTATTAAGTGATGAGAACGTAAAAGAAAATGGACTATTCCACCAAACGAAACAGACAAATAAGTGAAGAGGTCAGAGACGGATCCCAACAGCTCCTTGCATCAGCCTCCACGTGCAGAAGGTGCCGCCACTAGTTGGGACACATATGAAGGCTCTCCATCAGAACACCACTAGCCAAGCCTTCCAAGAGGCCAGAGAAAGAGAGGGCAGCCCAAGGTGAGTTGGCAGAAGACTATGTGAAGGCTCTCCATCAGAACACCACTAGCCAAGCCTTCCAAGAGGCCAGAGAAAGAGAGGGCAGCCCAAGGTGAGTTGGCAGAAGACTATGTGAAGGCTCTCCATCAGAACACCACTAGCCAAGCCTTCCAAGAGGCCAGAGAAAGAAAGGGCAGCCCAAGGTGAGTTGGCAGAAGACTATGGAGATAGACCTCCAACTGGTCAACAGTTAGAGAGAGATCAGCAGACTGAGACTGAGAACAGTGTGCGATGGAGTTCCTAAACTGCTTCATATGCTGCGCGACATGGAACCGACTAAATCTAAGTAAAGGTTTGTTTGCTTTGTTCTTGTTTGTTTGTTGTTGTTTTTTTTTTCCTCTTAACTGATACAATGTCTGAACTATTTAACAAGTTACAAACATTAAGTGGAAAATTCATTCTGAACAGCTGACAAGATATATATACAATAAAATATAATCTACATTATCATATGATCCATGTCATGGTCAGAGTGGTAACACAGCAGTACCAAATTTCACAGTTCATGATAGAAGAAAAAGATGCACCCCAACCTGTGGGACCAGAGAAGTAGCATCCTCAACTTCCGAACAAACCAGCTGGGAGCAACTGCTTCGTCCAGTAGTTGAGGACAGTTTCTTGCATATAATGTGATACATGCATTGCTCTGCTCCTATGAGAGTTCACAATAGCATTTCAGTGGACGATCTGGGAATGCAGAGTGGGGTTGAAATGCTTTGGCATGTGGTGGATATTTTTATGGTTCCATAACCAACCAAATGCTAATGAGGGTTATGGATCTTTGAAGGGTCTGTTTGATCCTTTTTGGGCATACACACAAAGGTGGTTGAGGCGCCAGCAGGTCTACACATCTGGACTTGAAAGATCAGGAGAAATATCTGGCCCTTTCCTTCACTAACCTGGTGCTGCTGTTTAAACAATGTGTGTGTGTGTGTGTGTGTGTGTGTGTGTGTGTGTGTGTGTGTGTGTTGTGTTTGTGTATGAGTGGTGTGTGTGTGTATGTGTGTGTGTGTGTTGTGTGTGTGTGTGTGTTTGTGTATGAGTGTGTGTATGTGTGTGTGTGTGTGTGTGTGTGTGGTGTGTGTGTGTGTGTGTGATGAGTGTGTGTGTGTGTGTGTGTGTGTGTGTGTGTGTGTGTGTGTGTGTGTGTGTGTGTGTGTTTGTGTATGATGTGTGTGTGTGTGTGTGTGTGTGTTGTGTGTGTGTGTGTGTGTGTCCTTGGTGTGTGTGTGTCCTTGTGTGTGTGTGTGTGTGTGCCTTGTATGTGTGTGTCCTTGTGTGTGTGTCCTGTGTGTGTGTGTGTGTGTGTGTGTGTGTGTGTGTGTGTGTGTGTGTTTGTGTATGAGTGTGTGTGTGTGTGTGTGTGTGTGTGTGTATGTGTGTGTGTGTGTGTGTGTGTGTGTGTGTGTGTGTGTGTGTTTGTGTATGAGTGTGTGTGTGTGTGTGTGTGTGTGTGTGTCCTTGGTGTGTGTGTGTCCTTGTGTGTGTGTGTGTGTGTGTGTGTGTGTGTGTGTGTGTGTGTGTGTGTGTCCTTGTATGTGTGTGTCCTTGTAGTGTGTGTCCTTGTGTGTGTGTCCTTGTGTGTGTGTCTTGTGTGTGTGTGTGTGTGTGTGTGTGTGGTGTGTGTGTGTGTGTCCTTGTATGTGTGTCCTTGTATGTGTGGTCCTTGTATGTGTGTGTCCTTGTGTTTTGTCCTTTGTGTGTGTGTGTGTGTGTGCGTTTGTGCATATACAATCAAAATTCAACTATTATCAAGCTTCACACTAACATATGAATACCACAGTTCATCCTTTTGATCCTAACAGACTGCCTTTTTCCCCCAAACAATAACTCCAATACATTTGGAAACTGAAAACAAAAACACATCGCTTACTTTCTTTGCACTGCAAGGTGACTGCTCAGATTATAAGGCTGAACCGTGCCATTATTTGGACCGCCTTCTCATTATCGATCTGGGTCATGCTCCTCACTGAGGTGTCTCTCTCTTTATCAGACTGAATCACGCCGATCTTTAGGAGGTGTCTCTCTCTTTATCAGACTGAATCACGCCGATCTTTAGGAGGTGTCTCTCTCATTATCAGACTGAATCACGCCGATCTTTAGGAGGTGTCTCTCTCATTATCAGACTGAATCACGCCGATCTTTAGGAGGTGTCTCTCTCATTATCAGACTGAATCACGCCGATCTTTAGGAGGTGTCTCTCTCATTATCAGACTGAATCACGCCGATCTTTAGGATGTGTCTCTCTCTTATCAGACTGAATCACGCCGATCTTTAGGAGGTGTCTCTCTCATTATCAGACTGAATCACGCCGATCTTTAGGAGGTGTCTCTCTCATTATCAGACTGAATCATGCCGATCTTTAGGATGTGTCTCTCTCTTTATCAGACTGAATCACGCCGATCTTTAGGAGGTGTCTCTCTCATTATCAGACTGAATCACGCCGATCTTTAGGAGGTGTCTCTCTCATTATCAGACTGAATCACGCCGATCTGTAGGAGGTATCTCTCTCTTTATCAGACTGAATCACGCCGATCTTTAGGAGGTGTCTCTCTCATTATCAGACTGAATCACGCCAATCTTTAGGAGGTGTCTCTCTCATTATCAGACTGAATCACGCTGATCTTTAGGAGGTGTCTCTCTCTTTATCAGACTGAATCACGCCGATCTTTAGGATGTCTTTCTCTTTCTTCAACTGGGTCATGCTGTTATTCAGAGTATCTTTCTCATGACTGAATTGGATTCTACTCTTATTTGGGTGTCCTTTGTTTCTTGCTCCCTTCACAAAGAATGTTCTTTCCTCTTCCACAAAGTACAATAATCCAAATTCACATCAAAACAGAAACAACTCATACATATCAGATGCACATGTACACTCATCTGCATCATCACTAAACAAAAAAAAAAAGAAAAAAAAAAAAAGAAGAAGAAAAAAAAAAAGAGAAATGAAATACGGGATATTTATTTGTATACATATATATCAAGACATTCTCTCCCCAACATCCCTGCCTCCACCCCCCTTCCCCACCCTCGCACTCACCCCGTTTCTTTTCCCTCACCCATCTCCAGCCCCCTCATTCATAACCTCATGTCCTCATTGCACT
>CM065734.1:39089888-39107388 GCA_033310375.1 Conus canariensis | reverse complement strand
GGGTGGTGTAGTAAGGCGTTTCTTCTTGTGCTGGTTGTGGGATGGGCATAGGGGTCGACACCACCCTAACTGCACCATCTCGTTCATTTCTTTCTTTTTCTTCTTGTCTTTGTTTCTCTTTTTCTCCTCCTTCTCACGTCTCTTCTGCTCTTCCTTCCGCTCCTTCTTTGACATAGGAACAGGCAGGGAGGGAGAGGGATTAGGCAGGCTGTTAAAAGGTAGTGCCTTTGCTTGAGCTCTGGGCATGCTGTTGTGGTTGTTAACAAAAGGTGATGCTTGTGCTTGAGCTCTGGGCATGCCGTCATCACAGCCTGGACTCCCAGGAGCCAGATACTGAGGTCCCTGACGCTCATGGAAATGTGCAGCCGCCCCTGCTGCCCCGCCAACCCCTGACCCACTGCTGCTGCTGGAGGTCGGGTTGTCATTACCCTGACTGTCCAAGGACGGTCGGTTGCGTCTTGTGGAGATGGGGGGTATCTCAGGCAGACCTGCCTGGGCCGTGCCACTCACACGACGACCCTCCTGAAACCCTTGGTTTGACCTCACAGACTCAGCACCCAACCCGCTGCCTACAGACGATTTTGAAGGAGGCAGTGGAGGGATCTCATTGGGCATCACCATCGGCGGTGCAATGGGCAGGGCGGTGCCAGGTCTTTCCAGGGGGTTAAGGAGTCTGACGTTGCTGACCATTTCCAGGTTGCAGATGGTGTTGAGGGAGTAGTAGTAGTACAGGTCGTGGAAGGAGGAGAAGGACCGTTCGGGGATGATGAAGAAGCTGACTCCCGTTCTGTTCCGGTCGTCCGGTTTCATCTGGACGTTCACATGACGAGCAGTTGTGTGATCGATGCTGAAATAGATTTTTTTTTTTTATTAAAAGAGCTTTTGTTTGTGTATATCCATCTCCATTACATTTCAAGGTGTGTGTGTGTGTGTGTGTGTGTGTGTGGTGTGTGTGTGTGTGTGTGTGTGGTGTGTGTGTGTGTGTGTGTATGTGTGTGTGTGTGCATGCACGCCAATCAGGTACGTGCATGCGTGTGTGTGTGTGTGTGTGCTGAATATATATGGGAGGCTTTTTATGAACACAGGCAAACAGAACAAACACTGATTTCAAGTCACATTTCTCCAAATTACAGCAACAACAAATAATTGTCTTCGGTTTCAATGATGGGACAAGCAACTATTGATCGAAACTATCCAGAAAAAAAGTCCAAATCATGCTGAGACTAAACCAGTCATCAGTATATCTTCATAACCCCATACTATCTTTCATCCACACATACTTTTACATTTACATATACACAATCCTGTCTTTATCTTGCTGGCATGAGAAAAATCCATGTATGCCTTCACGTATAATGCTGTCAAGATCCATTCTGGTTTGAGACTATTTGATACGGACTATTATATCGCAGGGTCAACCAGATCTTCAAGGATGAACTACAGACACTTGGAGTGTTGGTCAGGAATCTGAGCCATACTTTCAGATTCTAGTTCCAGTCTTGGCATTTGAGCCCAGAGGATACTTGATAACTTTGGGCGGGAGCGACCACGGACAAAAATTTCATAAATACATGTCTCTGATGAGACCCAGACTCACAACATTGAAGTCCACAACCTGCGATGCTAACCACAAAGGCTGGTCAGCATACGTCAGTATATGTCTTTATTACGCTCTCTCTCTCACACACACACAAACACACACGCACACATGCACACACACATGCACGCACAAACACTCATAGTCATACACACACACAAACACACACACCCCCCACAAACTTGTCATGTGTAACACAATGATCACCACATACATTCTGAGCTGGCTGTGTCAATGAATGTGGAAAAACAATAAACAAACCCATGGTTCTCCAGCCCAGTTGTGACAAGCCTGGCAGATTTTATGACACACAAGAGAAGGCTTAAATCTGACCTAACAGATGACGACAATGGACTACACAGACTGAGTTCTTGACAGCATGCGTTGCCTCTTCATTCTTGGCTGTCATCTCCACTTACAAAACAAATGGTGCAGCGCAGGTCAATGACAAATTTGCAAAAGAACAAAGAATGGAAAAAACAAACAAACAAACAAAACTGGGCTCTCACTGCCTCTTACTGATCAATGTTATGAATCATTATGAACCAAAACCTATCACTGGCTGATAAGCAATGACTTGTCACAAACATTACAGGTCTGCCAAACCACCCTATCCCACCCAACCACCCTTTCACACTCAACCCACTCCTGCTTTCAGTCTTTATTTGTACAATAATGTTCTGAATTTTGCTGTTTCCTGATAAGTCATTTGATTGTTCGCATTAGCAGCCTAGCAGTGAGAAAAGTCAGCAGAGCAAGCTACGGTCTGCTATTAGTTGATTTTTTTACGCTGAGTTCATGGGTGAAAACAGGGGAAAATGAAAAGCAGAAAGGCAGGAGGTTGGGGGGGGGGGGGGGGGGGGGGGCGTGCGCATGTGCTCTACGTTCCATGGCTGGGTCAAGGGGCAGAACCCCTTGTCTGGAGGGGTCAATGGATGAAGCTTTCCCGAAGCTGAAGGGTTTCTGGACTTTGACAGCTATACTCAGGACGTCTAAAGACAGCTGATTTTCTTTTTACCTTGCAGTCCACAAGACCACCACCATCACAAACTGACAGTGTCGGAGAACACAGCACAGTGGAGTGCAGTCCACAAGACCACCACCATCACAAACTGACAGTGTCGGAGAACACAGCACAGTGGAGTGCAGTCCACAAGACCACCACCATCACAAACTGACAGTGTCGGAGAACACAGCACAGTGGTGTGCAGTCCACAAGACCACCACCATCACAAACTGACAGTGTCGGAGAACACAGCACAGTGGTGTGCAGTCCACAAGACCACCACCATCACAGAGTGTCGGAGAACACAGCACAGTGGTGTGCAGTCCACAAGACCACCACCATCACAGAGTGTCGGAGAACACAGCACAGTGGTGTGCAGTCCACAAGACCACCACCATCACAAACTGACAGTGTCGGAGAACACAGCACAGTGGTGTGCAGTCCACAAGACCACCACCATCACAGAGTGTCGGAGAACACAGCACAGTGGAGTGCAGTCCACAAGACCACCACCATCACAGAGTGTCGGAGAACAAAGCACAGTGGAGTGCAGTCCACAAGACCACCACCATCACAAATTGACAGTGTCGGAGAACACAGCACAGTGGTGTGCAGTCCACAAGACCACCACCATCACAGAGTGTCGGAGAACACAGCACAGTGGAGTGCAGTCCACAAGACCACCACCATCACAGAGTGTCGGAGAACACAGCACAGTGGAGTGCAGTCCACAAGATCACCACCATCACAGAGTGTCGGAGAACACAGCACAGTGGAGTGCAGTCCACAAGACCACCACCATCACAGAGTGTCGGAGAACAAAGCACAGTGGAGTGCAGTCCACAAGACCACCACCATCACAAACTGACAGTGTCGGAGAACAAAGCACAGTGGAGTGCAGTCCACAAGACCACCACCATCACAAACTGACAGTGTCGGAGAACAGAGCACAGTGGTGTGCAGTCCACAAGACCACCACCATCACAAACTGACAGTGTCGGAGAACACAGCACAGTGGAGTGCAGTCCAAAAGACCACCACCATCACAAACTGACAGTGTCAGAGAACAGCACAGTGGAGTGCAGTCCACAAGACCACCACCATCACTAACTGACAGTGTCGGAGAACAGAGCACAGTGGAGTGCAGTCCACAAGATCACCACCATCACAAACTGACAGTGTCGGAGAACACAGCACAGTGGAGTGCAGTCCACAAGACCACCACCATCACAAACTGACAGTGTCGGAGAACACAGCACAGTGGAGTGCAGTCCACAAGACCACCACCATCACAAACTGACAGTGTCGGAAAACAGAGCACAGTGGAGTGCAGTCCACAAGACCACCACCATCACTAACTGGCAGTGTAGAGAACAGCACAGTGGAGTGCAGTCCACAAGACCACCACCATCACAAACTGACAGTGTCGGAGAACACAGCACAGTGGAGTGCAGTCCACAAGACCACCACCATCACAAACTGACAGTGTCGGAAAACAGAGCACAGTGGAGTGCAGTCCACAAGACCACCACCATCACTAACTGGCAGTGTAGAGAACAGCACAGTGGAGTTCAGTGAAAGCAAGTTGCAGGAACACAAGATGGTGGAGGCTGGACAAGCCAGTTCTTCTTTACTAATTTTTGTGTTTACCAGTAAACAAACTTTAGAACACTTCAAATTTTAAATTTTTACAAATAATTCTTAGTGAGTCCGCCAAAAACAAGGACAAACAATTTACAAGACAAAACACAGTCACCTCACTTTGAAACTAAGTAAATTTTAATTCGAGAAACTGTTTGTGTCAACAACAATTTCATGCATCTAACCACCCTGTAGTAAGCTTTGTGAGAAAGATTAAAAAAAAAAGAAAAAGTGCATGACCTCTCATGGAGGTGGAAGAAGGGGTCTCACAGCAGATCGGAAAGCAGGTACCAACTTTTATATTTCATAAAAAGGCTTATTATCATAAAATATTCATAACAACATTCACTTGCTTAAATTTCAAAATTTTAAACTGAAGTCACATTCTTCCCCAAACCCCAAGTCACTCTTGGCACAGAACAAGACACGGCAAGTCAAAGAGAGAGACAGACAGACAGAAAGACTGACAGACTGAGACACAGAGACAGAGACTGAGGCAGAGAGACACAGACTCGCGACAGAGACAGAGAGAGACAGAGAGACAGACAAGAGTGTTTGTGTTTTACACATCTCTGATGACCCCCCCCCCCCCCCCCCCCCCCATTTCCCCTACAGTGCTGACACCCACAGTGCTGCACTTAGTTGATGTTAGTGACACATGTTGCACCACACAACACCTGCTGTTATGCTGTTTTGACACCATGTGCCATTCCCACTTCCAACTGTTCGAAATTATGATGCCGATCACTAAAATACCATAATTCAGCTAAATGATTGGCATCTGCATCATGATTGTTGGCAGAAACGTCATTCACATGCTTACTAAAATATAGCTCTGAGGGAAGTCAAGTCTGGTAAAAACCTGGATCAGCCCACAGACAAAGTGTTAAGAACAAAATTGGCCAGGAAATGGGGAAGGTGTATATAGAGCGCTGAGTTCCTGCATTCCCAAGAGATCCAATTTCAGGATCTCCATGAAAAATACCGGAGTCAATTTTTTTTTTTTTTCAGGCTATTCCAGATGTGTGTTTTCATCCATGTGAGTTAGGTATGTGACCATCTACATCTGCATGTTGTTATATGAATGTGAGGGAAATTGTGAATTGTCAGTCCTATTCATAACACTGGAATTCTGTTTTTCTTCCATTTAATTATTTCTGTACTCTATATTCTGCTTTCTTTTTCTTCCATATAATTATTTCTGTTATTTTTGTACTATATATTACTGTTTCTTTCTGACCATGTATTATAATGGATGTGTGCTGAAGTGTACTAGGGAGATACAATTCAGAGGAAAGGGAAGGAGGGAGAGAGGGAATTTTCCTGGTAAATGTATCAGATGTTAACTGAACTCTATCTGTTTTCTATTCCCATCTCTTGGAAACTTCTTTACATAAACACAAACACACAAAATTTTTTTTCATAAACGGTTCCAATTGACTTTCCATCATCTCTTTGTTCAAAGTCAGTAAAACCAAAGTTGAATCAGACAATAAACTAGTTTCAGTCAAACTCAAACCGAGGTGACTGAATGCGCCCAATTTGAGGAGATAAGTGATTGTTCGTTCTTCATTTTCACCGTCTTGAATGTGTTTGTCTTGCCTAAGAAGACCAATGAGGTTGAAACGTGTCATGTTTTGTCTTGTAATTTGTTTTGTCTCTTTCATTCCATGGGACCGTAAATCTTCTTTTAAATATGTGTCAGTCACTGAGTCAGTCTATCAATACATTATACATATAATATGGCAGCTCAAAATTCATGTTTGTCTTTTTCTGTGTGTACCGTCTTTTTTTTTTTTTTTTTTTGATGATTGTGACTCTAGAGCATAATGAGCCAGGTATCTGCTCTGGATACGATGCTGTATGGACTGTCCTTTCCCACTGTCCTTTCATCGGCAGGTAGTTCTGCTGTTGATGGGGTACCTTACCTTATGGTCAGAGTCAGGGTGCCCGGAGAGCGGGTACTGGGGCGAAGAAGAAAGGTGCCCGGTCCTCTATTTTTCTCAATCACGTAACTTGCAGCCTGCAAATCAACAATCCACCTCTGTTTATTCCCGTCAGGTTCATGGTGATCTTGAAGTTCTCATGGTCTTTTTTTTTTTTTTTTTTTTTCAAATCACAAAATTTTAAACAACTTTAGAACTCTCAATGTACAACTATACAAATATGACTCATTCAAATGATACGTGATGGAGAAACGATATTGTTTGGCCTGCTTGACAATAAGCTCAACCCAAAGTTCTCAATTTTCCCCACGGTCTCAGTAAATAAAACATGAACAATCACAAATACAGAGAAATAACAGAAGCCATAACCACTACTTAGTTTGGTTGAATAAGAAGAAGAAAGTGTCAAGATGTTATCAGTAAAAAAATCAAACACTTTCATTAGAAACACACTGGACACATGGATATACAGCCCCTTCATTACCTCCACACAGAAATCACTGTTCCTGGACACATGCCATCACAAAATCAGTCAATAATCTGAAAGCACCATTACGTTTGTACAAAATCTTACACTCTGTGACCCTGAGCTCAGATCAAAAGTCAAAATGATTCTCATCAAAACAATGATCAATAACCAACTCATCATTATTGACCATACCAAACTGATGCAATCAAATATATTCAAAACTAAAAAAAAAAAAAAAAAAAACTTTCAAACATGTTTTCAGCTTCATTACCTACATGGGAATCCAAATAAGTTCTGATCTCAATCCTACATGAAGGTAACCTGAAAAAGCGGGAACTCTAAAAACTTTGTGAAGTGGAACTGTTGGGTTAAATTTCATCCAAGTCCAACGTTTGGTTGGCCGGTTATTTTGTTTATTTGTTTGTTTGTTTTTTTCTGAAGTAAGCTTACACAATGAAATTGTTTCCCTGATCCTGGGACTTTGGGCAAAAGTCAAAAACAAAATGACAATTCTCAATTAAATCCCAGCAATATATTCACTGGTCCAAGCTAAGGCAGTATCTGTTCAATGACATGTGCAAAATTCTTGCCCTTGGATGAACAAAACACTTGTAATACCCATGTACAGATTCGTACATTTAACCCAGAACTGAAGTCATAAATCTTATTTTCAGGTCAGCCTAATATAAGATTAGCCAAATAATGCTATTGGGGCCCATCAATCCATTCATGCAAGTGAAAGTTTTGGGGTAAAAATCTACTCTAATGTCATACTCATAGTTCTTTGTTTTGGAGTCTGTCCCTTAATCCGTACTGCTCTCCTGCTCTCCCTCTAACTCCCAATGCTTTCTCTCTCTCTTTCAAACTCTCTTCTTCACCACCCTACTCCTCTTTCTCTTTCACATTCTCTCTTTGTTCCTCTGTCCCTTCCCCTCTATTCTTAATGCTCCTTCACCAGTCTCTCCTTTTCCATTCTTTCTATCTCCTCACACCCTCTCTCATTCCCATTCTATCATCTTCAGTTCCTGTCTTTTTTTCCGCTCTCTGTTTGGCTCTCATCACCAACACCTGGTCCCACCCCCCCCCCCTCCCCAACCCCCCCCCCTCCCCAACCCCCCCCCCCCCCCCCCTCTCTACCCTCTCCTTATCTCTATCCTCTCCTCACCTCTACCGAACCACTATGTCCCACCCCAACCTCTTTGTCAACTAATTCCCACTCTTTCATCCTCCCCTCACCCCCCCCCCCCCCCCATCCCAAACCGTCCGCTCCCCAGCCTCTCCTCCCTCTGTCCTACCCTCCATCAATATCTTCACAGTTTACAATTACAAACGCACTCTTTCCATCCAAAGCCATTTCCACTTTTTTTTTCTTTCTCTCTTTCATTCAAAGAAAACACTTTGCAGCATTTCCTTTTCACATTCTCTTACCTCGGGCCCTGTCGGCTGGTCTGTTCCTTGTCTAAGGGATTCCTTCATTGAAGTATAAAGGGGTGGGTGGGGTAGGAGAAGGGAATGGTGTACTGAATAACTGAAAGGACAGATTCCCCAGTCCTGAAAAAAAAAAAAAAAAAAAAAAACAACGTTTCTTTCTCCTACCATTTGCACAGTCAGGAGGCAGATTCCTCTCTTTTCGGGGCGGAAATCTGCCCTTTGAAAAACTCAATCATCTACAGACCCAGGACTGTTCTAAGACAGTCTTACTCACTTTTTTTTTTTTTTACGTCGCTTACCTCATCACTGTTTGCAAAGTCATCGAAGAAAAACGACAAGCTGGTGATTTCTGGAGGGAAAGCTGGCGGGCCCCCAGCCATGTTGGCCTCTGAAAATGAAACAACACAACCACAGCCAGGTCAGGGTGGGTCACAACTTGTTTGGATGAACCTCACAGAACATCAAAATAGTCACCATCTGCACAAGGACAGACCTATAGTCACATCACCACTATGAAATGTATGCTGGGGAAAAAAATTTACATACACACACACACACAGCTACATACACACACACGCACACAAACACACACACACACACACACACTTCAAAATTTGTCTTAAAGAGCTTCTCACAAAACAATTTTTGCTCAGAAGAAGTATGTTTAAAATCAGAGAAGGATTTTGGAAAACGTGCCAAAAACATACAGTCAGCAAGGTCTATTTACTCATTTTCCTCTGATCTTCTAAAGGATACCAAAATAGATAAAAATAACATAGCCCAAAAGCCCACATATTCACCTATTCTAAAATGGGAACACTGTAAAGCCTCCTTTGATACTGATTATACACATGTTTCAAAAAAAGATTGTCCACATATCTTAAGAACATCTGTTTTCACTCATTTAGAAACTAAGTACAATCATCATTTGAAAATTTTACAGATGGCTCAGTGCTAGAAAATAATAACACGGGAGCAGCCTTCATAAGCCCTAGCCTCAAAATACAAAAGCTCTTCTATCTTGGTAAACAGTTATCGATATTCAGTGCCGAATTACTTGCTATACTTAAATCAGTAGATTTTATTCTAAATTTTCCAATAAAAAGTTCACAAATCTTAATAGGAGTTGATTCTAAAGCAGCAATCTACACGATTAAGTCTGCATGTCCTTCAATCCGACTTGATATCATATTTGAAATTCATCACATTATTCATCTTTTATCCATGCAAGGCATTACTGTCACTTTTTGTTGGATCCCCTCTCATTGTGGTATAGTACCCAATGAGCGTGTAGATCAACTTGCACGAAAAGCAGCTCAAAATGTCAATTACGCAATACCACTCGAAGTTCCCTTAGATTTGAATGAATGTTTTCAATTATAAATTCAACGTTAAGAGAAAAAGTTAAAACCTCATTGATGAACTCAGACATTCAATATTATCACAACTGTATAAAATTTAGTGATGGGTACAATGGGAAAACGTTCAAACAAGTCTCCTCCTCGTCTAGGGAGATTGAAAGCTTAATCCATAGATTCCATTTGAACGCATTGAAAACAAAACATTGCCATAATGTTAAATGTATGTGTGGGAAATCCTTAAATGTCAGTCATTTGCTGATTCAATGCCCAAGAGCAAGAGAGCTCCTAAGACATTCGGGTATTGATGGTTACACTGATGGATCGACTTCATTGCCTTTACCATATATCTTAAACAATTACTCTGTTCTTGACTCAGTTTGTAAGTGTTTGTTAAATAGTTCAATTGGCCCTTATCTGTAGATTTTTATATTCTAAATCACTCTCACTTAAAATTGGTCAAGGTGGAAGAGGGATGATGGGTTGGGGGGGGGATAGAGGGATGCATATTCTATGGTTATGGATAATACACTTCATACACTTGCATACTTCATTCACCCACACATAAACTGTCTGAATCACTATAGTGGAAGGACATTAAACCGACGACCACACACACACACACACAAAGTGGGTGTAGGGGGTGAGGGTGGGGAGTAAGGGGAAGAGGTGCGAATGTGTTTTTTCATTTGAATGAAAGAGTCAGCGCATCACACACTTTGTATCAAATGTTAGAAGTAGAACACCAACATCAGCAAACGAATGTCCATCTGTTAAAACAGACACACACACACACACACACACACACACACACACACACACACACACACACACACACAATGCATGATGAGTATGAGTCAGTTTCTGAAAGAAAATTGACAGTGGGAGGCCCCACTGTAAAAAAAAAATTTTTTAAAATAAATAAATAAATAAAAAATTAAAGAAGAACAAAAAGAAAGAAAAAAAAAAGAAGAAAAAAAAAGAAAAAAAAGCAAAAGAAAAAAGTGGGAACATTTTGAAAAAAAAAAAAACACAAATCAAATAAGACAATGCATGACATTCCCGAAACAATGATGAGTCATTTGTTAGAACAGGCTATTTTCCTGGAAAATACTAAGAACATTTTTTCATCGAACATGAACAATAGAATGTTTTCTTGAACACATGTATTGCAGCATATTCATCTAAGAATAGAATATTTTCCTAAAAACTGATGTATTTTTGAAAACTCCCTTGCTCTGGACAGCTATTGTGTATAAACAGTTTCAATGATATATGACTTGCAATTCAAAATGATCGCATTTCAGAACAAAATATACTTGCATTACCTTTTTGTTAGGCAAATAAAGGCCCCATAATCAAATACGGCATTTGCCTGCAGATTTAAAGGTGAAACCACCTGTGGGGCAGCATTTTCAAGGCTTCGAGTTCGAACCCCTCTCTGTCCACCCAACAGTAAATCAATACCTGAATTAGGTCAGGCAAAGTTAAGGCAGCAGGAGGAGAGGTATGGGCAACCCTGAACATGGTGAACCTCTAAGTGTTCATGGCCCCCATGGTCAACAAACTATGGGACATTAACTTTTTTTTTTTTTCAATTCATAGTAACAGTAGCGTTAAAGAACTATCATACTCTGACCATTTGTAATCTAATAGGAAAACCATTAAAAAAAAAAAGAACTAGCTTTCATATTATCTGTGAATACACTTCATAAAATTTCTCTATTACTGAGTGTGTGTGTGTGTGTGTGTGTGTGTGTGTGTGTGTGTGTGTGTGTGTGTGTGTGTGTGTGTTAGTTCTTCAATTTAACGTCTGTTCACTTTAAGTGATATTAGACAAAATAATGCAGAAATGAGTGGATGGGAAAAATGGAAATAGTGTATGCAAAATGCTAGTATCGGCATGCGTGCGTGCGTGCGTGCGTGCGTGTGCGACTTTGACAACTGAAATGAAAATACTGTTCTAAATGTAACAATTCAAAAGATAAATTTTAAAAAAAAAAACAAAACACCTGGAAATATTTACACAAACGAGCCAACTGGGCTTAACATCAACGAATTTACAAATGTAAAAAAGGTGTGAAGATTCTGGAAAATGCATAGGGAATCTTTTTGTCGGAAGTTGGAGAGAGATGAGTTAAAATAGGGACAATTAAAAAGAAAATGCAGAGTATTGAAACTGTCGACTGCTCCACAAGCGCACTGTAAATTTCTGTGGAATTTTTACAAAGAGCGTTAACTTTAAGCCTATAAAAGAGAGATTCCAGTTTCCGAAATTTGTGTACATGTACATACGTCTTTGTATACAGTTTACGAATTTGAATGGACGAATTAGATGGACGAGTAGATTTCTGAGTTCTTGAACAGCAACTCAGTGAAGAATCTTTTGCATGTATTTTAAAGAGTACTGAATCTTTGTACAGGTTATAAGAAGACTCAAAAGAGACTCTTTTTAAGAGTCCATAGGCTTCATGAAGACTCCAAGGTATTTTGATATAGACAGAATTTTCAGCGTTTTTGGATCCCATACGGGCAGTTCTGTCTGCCCATTCATTTCCTACAATCCCACAGTGACGGAATCCAGCGAAAGTCCACTGTTATCCCTCTAGACGTAAGGAAATGGATCAGAATTTTTAGTTCGGTGATAATCTCGACGCGATTGGTAGCAGCAATAGATTCCATTGCTTGAAGGACAGATTTGGAATCAACACAAAAAAGTATTCTAGAAAAATCACGTGGAATGTCAATAATATAATGCAGAGCCATTAGAATTGCTATCAGTTCAGCTGTAAAGACAGAAAACCCCTTTCCAAGATGAAAAGATTTATCTGCTTTCAAAGCAGGAATAACAAAGCCGGAACCAGCATTGCCATTTAATAGGGATCCGTCTGTATAAACTTTTAAGTGATTAGGATAACTATCGACAATATGTGACTTGGCCATAGCACCTAAGATGTTATTATTAACATTCTTTTGCAAAACAGTGTATTTATAATCAAACTTTGCTGGGATAAGTTCCCAATTAGGAATGGGACTCAGGGGATAACGTGGGGCTATGGTTTTGTGATCAATTTTGGCAGATTTCAACAGGTTTGAGGAGCACGTAAGGATGGTTTTATTTGATCGTATTGTTTTTGCGCGTAAATTGTGTGTGTGTGTGTGTGTGTGTGTGTGTGTGTGTGTGTCTGTGTGTGTGTGTGTGTGTGTCTGTGTGTGTTTAATGCAGTGTATTAAGTGTATTTTCAAAAAATGGGTATAAAAAAATGCTAAAAGTGCATCTATGCACAAATTTGTAATAAACATGATGTCCTGAACGCTACAGCTATTTAAACTTCAGTTGAAATTAAACCTTGTAAGTGTGCCTATATCTGATCCTCAATAACTACTGTTAGTGTGCAACACAATGACACATAATAAAATGTGATCAGTAAACCAGTCAATCACTATATGTATGATCTAGAGAAAAAGTTTCACAGCAAAGCTGAAATCATACCAGGGGACCTAAGTATGCGTGCTATGCACAAACTTATAATTAATGCCTGTGTACATATTTTTGTTGGAAACCAGGGAAGCAGAAAGGATAGAGTGGCAGCCTTGTGTTTGACCAACATGTACACGTGTACACACATTTGTGTGTGCATGGAGGAAAAGAGGCTGGCAGGGATAATGCATGGTTGTACTGGTGGGGTGGAAGGAAGAAGGTGATGGATTGTCTGGTCATCCACTGTTAGCTGAATGGCATACATGTCTAAGTCAACGCAGAGAGGTTGATGTGCAGCTATGAAAATTTTTTTTAATGCACCTGATGATGAAACTGATCGTGAGAGACGTGATGATGATATGTTGATGATGGTGACAATTATTTTTGTCATGTTCTCAATTACTTTTGTTTTTATTTCTTCATGTCTACGTTTTCTTTAATCTTCATTTTCACTGTAGGCAAAGTCCAAGTTAAGAGGCCCCCTTCATGTCAGTCTAACTGATTAGCACTTTCACGGACAGAAGTAATTTTGTCTGTGACTCGTGTGAGACCACCACATGAATGACATCCTCACAAAGAGAGGCCTCTACAGTAAGACTTCACCTCACTGTAACTGTTAATTTTTTTTTCAATTCATATCTTAAAAAAGAATAATTATATATAACCAAATACATGAATACTCACACATACAGACACACATCTACGTATACATATATCTACACATATATACCCAAACACATATATACCCCTCCAATGAAATGTTGTGCCACCTGCCACCAAATGTTACACATTTGATTTACTTCATTTTTGTATTGAAAAATGTTGGAATGATGGCAAAATACCTTTAGTATGGAAACAGTCTGTTATCGTTCCAATTCATAAACATGAGAAGCCTCGCTCAAATATTAATAGTTATCGTCCAATAGCTTTAACATCACACACTTGTAAACTAATGGAAAGAATCATATTAAAAAGATTACTTTATTATTGCAATAAGCATCAGATTATACCTATTAATCAAGCTGGATTTCAAAGTGGTAGATCAACAATAGAACACTTAGTCAAACTGACCACACATGTCAAACAACAATTCGCGCGACGAAAGAATATCCTTGCAACCTTTATATAAGGAAAGCATACAAGCAAGTATGGCATAAAAGACTCTTGTATTTTTTACTAAAAACTGTTGGAATAAGTGGTAACATGTATAATTTTGTAGAATCATTTTTAGAAAATAGAACTATTCAAACAAGAATAGAACATGTATACTCAAATCCAAGAACATTACAAATTTTATGGGTCTTCCGCAAGGATCAGTAATCTCCCCAATTTTATTCAATATTTTAATGGCAGATCTACCCAAAGGCCTAGGTAGAGATACAGTGTTAGCACAGTTTGCTGACGATATATGCCTATGGATGAAGGTAACTATGAAAAGAAAAACTCCTTTAAGATGGCTAAATTATACGAATTAAATACCAGCATGAACTGAATAAAATTGTAAGCTTTTTAAATGAAAACGGGCTTGTACTTTCAGTACAAAAAACAAATATTATGCTCTTCAATGCTGGATATGACCCGGAGAAACTCCCTTCATTTACTTTAGATGGCACTGCTTTAGAGTATGTAAAAACTGTTAAATTCCTAGGTGTATATTTAACCTCCAAACTTTCTTGGAATGTACATATTGAATATATTTTGAATAAAGCAAGGAAAAGTTTCAACTTTTTGAAAATTATAAACAAACAATGGTGGGGGCAAGACACACAAACTTTAACTTTATTATCTACTGCTCTTGTGCGTTCATGATTAATCTATGCTTAAGAAGTTTTTTTCATCGCTCCACAATATCTATTAAATAAACTACAGAGTATTGACTGCAAGGCTTATAAACTTGCTCTTGGAGTTCCCACACATACATCTAACATAGGAACATAGAGTGAAATCGGAATATTACCTCTGAATGCATTACGAAAAGCATGTGCTTCAAAAGTCTTTCACAGGATAACTTCTGTGCAAATGAAGTGTCCTTAAATTCAGAAACAGATTTCGTGAAACGGGCCAGAAGAATACAATAGATCTACAAAATCAATCCAATCATTCGCCTCTAATCTCCTAAAAGATTCTAATATAAACGAAACAAACATTGCTAATAAGCTGTCCTTTTTACCTATTCTAAAATGGGAGCAAGCCATTGCTACCTTTGATACAAATTATGCAAATGTGTCCAAAAAGGATCCACCTTATATATTGAAAACTGTCATCGATATTCATTTAGAAAATACATACAAAAACTATTTTAAAATGTATACGGATGGTTCAGTGCTAGATAATCTAGATACAGGAGCAGCATTTATAATACCTGATTTAAAAGTGGAAAAGTTGTACCATCTTGGTAGACATTTTTCAATATTCAGTGCTAAGCTAGTTGCCATTTTGATGTCTCTACACCACGTCTTGAGTTTTCCTATTAACTCTTGTCAAATTCTAGTATGCACCAATTCTAAATCGGCCCTTAGCGCTATTCAGTCTTCCAATCCAAAAGTACGTGTTGAGATGATAACAGAAATTACTCATGTCATACATCTTCTGGCAGCTAAATGCATTACAGAAAGAATTACATTTTGCTGGGTACCTTCTCATTGTGGAATTTCAGCAAATGAGAGGGTCGATCAGACTGCAAGAAAGGCAGCCCGAAATGTCGAAGGATCAATACCACTTGACATTCCCTTAGATTTAAGTGAATGCTATTCTTTAATAAACGAAGCGTCCAGTAAAAATTTCAGAAATGTATTAGAGAACTCAGAAATTAACTACCACAACTCTGGAAAAAATCTATTGGCCTCATCAAGACCCGACCTTGCCTCCATACCTAGAGAAATACAAAGCTTAATGCACAGAATGCGTTTGAATTCACTTCGAACAAAATTCAGCAAAAATGTTACATGTATGTGTGGAGAAAGACTTGGAGTTGAACATCTATTAATTTACTGTCCAAGAGCAAAGGAGATTATTAGCAAAACTGGTGACGATACTTCATCTGATGGATCCGGTTCCCTGTCTCTATCTAGAGTATTAAATGACTGGTTTTATCTTTACACAATTTGCAAAAGTTTGTCACATATAGTTCAGTTGGTATTTATCTTTAAATGGTTTACATTTTTTTCTGAGTGGTTAACCGTTCGTCCTTCTACACATTAACTGACCTGCATCGTACTACCTATCCAAATATGATTGACAGTGCTCAAGAACTGACTAAGTGGTCCATTGGACGCTCTCGTTATAGTTTTATGTATTGTGTAATTGGATTTTTTTTTTTCGCTTAAAACAATGTTTTCCCGACATGCGGGGGGGGGGGGGGGGGGGGGGGGGGTGCTTATTTGTTATTGTAATTGAATCATACAGGCATGCACATGTTCACACAGACACATGCAGACACACTCACACAGACACATACACACGCGCACGCACACACACACGCGCGTGCGCACACGCACACACGCGCATGCGTGCACGCACACTTACACACACTCACATCATCTGATATCACTTTTAGTGGGAAGACGTTAAACTGAAGAACAACAACATATATACCCAAACACAGATGTAAAAGACAATTTCCACACTTACAACAAAGTTACATGTGCACTCTCACAATCACATCCACGCATGTGCCCACTACAAGTACACACACACAGACACACACACACACACACACACACACACACACACACACACTCACTCACACACATGCACACGTACACACACCGAAGTTGTGGCATCAGACAATGCTAGCCAAGTATCCAAGGCCTGACAAGGCACTGGGTCACAATGCGCAGGTCAGGCACCTGCTAAGTCTTGTCCATGAGACCTTCACTCAAATCTCTCTTTTTTTAATTTTAGTTATTTACCAGTAGATAAGATTTACCTCATCTCATCTTCCACAGTTGCAGTAAGCCAATGTGCACTGTGATCTCATGGCTAAACAGTTTTGATGTAGCATATAGTCTAAGCTGCACCCAGTAACACCTCCTTGGAACTGAAACTGAAAATCTGTCAAAACCTTGGGTCCCTTTCTAGACATGATAAAAACAAGCTATCCAAAATGGTGAACAAACATGATATCCAAACCCTGAGATTTCTGCTGATCAGGCCATGTCAAAGAAAAGAGCTTTATAAAACTTTCAAAGGAAAGGCGTAAAAGGTTTTACTCTCTCCTCCTCCGTTTCTTGAAGGAAAACCAGATCTCTCTTTATGCCATACACTTTTCCAATGAAACATAATAATCATCGACTATCAAATGTACACATTAAAAATCATACAATACATTAAAAAAGATGACAAGAACAAAATCTTGCCGCTCTGTGTGTGTATGTGTGTGTGTGTGTGTGTGTGTGTGTGTGTGTGTGTGTGTGTGTGTGTGTTTTGTGTGGTAACTTGAGTCTTTTCTTTTGTTTTTTTTGAATGAGTTAGTAACTTCTTTAAATTAAAACAGAGCCAACTGATGAACTATGAACAAGGCGTGAATAGGTCTATAATATGATACATCTAGCCTCAGTTTCTAAAATTAT
>CM065734.1:39082388-39084888 GCA_033310375.1 Conus canariensis | reverse complement strand
GCAAAAAATATCAAATCTGGAGGATCCCATAGATTTCCAGAACTTGATTTTCAGGATTTGGATATGATCTAGATAAATTATGATTGACTCATGCTTTTGCATTCCATTTCCTACCCTACTTATGTAAAATGTTAGATTGATGCAGGTGGGAGCGCTAACACCACACACACATACAACAAACACACACACACACACACACACACACACACACACACACACACAGAGAAAAGGAGAGAGAGCACGAAAGTGTATATTGTTTACCTGTGATGTATTCAATTTTTGGGAGAGGAAATCTCTCTTTCTCTCACCTTAGATGTTATTTTCTAGACAGAACTTTGATTCCTGTCCAGGGCTAAGAACAGCCACAAATAGCTTTTGTACATCGTTCAGTTAATAGAATGATAGATTAACACTATAACAGCATTGACTATGCAGGTATCTGCAGAATTGTGATTTAGTTAGAACATTTTCTCACCATATTTCACCAATTTAAACAAAACAAAACCCCAAAAACCCCATGTTTTTAATATAATCGGTACATAATTCTCCTGCTGAAATGCATTTAGGGAGCATTCTTTCATGGATTTTTCATGCCTGTTGTAATGTGTTCTTTGTGATGTCTGAAAACATATTTGTCAGAAATTCCTGTTTTTTATTCGGTGCATTGAATAACGCCTATCTTGCGCCGAATTGGATAAGTGATTGCTCGTTTATTTTCGTTGTCCTGAATGTTTTGTATCGTGCCTGAAGAAGACCTAAGAGGTCAAAATGCGTCATGTTTTGTCTTGTGATTCGTTTGTCTGTTTTTTGGCAGTGCATTATCACTAACATTTAAAATTTGTTTAGATTTCTGCCTGCAGTCGCCTCACTTTGCAACTAATATCACATGAGTTTGTGAAAAGATGTAAAATGAAGTAGTAATACACATGAACATTTCAGTTTAACCCTTGAAAAATTCTTGCTGTAGGTAAGATTAACATTACCACCAGGCTTTCTTAAAAAGCTTATGAAAAGTACTTGCTCTGAGATGGATCTGAAACATTGACTTCATTGTTTGATTTTTTGCTTTATGTTTCATTATATTGGTAATCCTGTTGCTTCAAAGAATAAATCAATACATTTGGAATGTGGACATCTTAAGAGATCTGAAGAACTGTGACATTGACTGGGATCTAAGTTAAACATTACTGATGAAAGAAAAGAGTTAGAGACAGAAACTGAGAAAGGGTTTAGAGACAGTCTGTTAATACCCATGATAATGACAGTATATTGATTGTCCTTCAGCATTTCCTTTAGAGAATCAGATGATTTGAAAGTTGGCTGTGAAGTGGTAGGTTTGCTGATTCCAGTTTCAAGATGTTTCACAATCACAATGTTCTCAATGGTCACTAAGATACAGTGTTCTTCATTACTTCATTTGTGTAAAGTCTGAAATTGTGTTTAATTTGGTGATGGATTAAAAATCAGGCCTCCCTGTTGCCTTGGCATTCGCAGATTTAACATTTTCAGGGAAATTTGAGAATCAGGAACAAAATATTTCAGGGTGAAAAATTGAAAAAAAAAAAGTTGAGGGAGTTAAGAGAAAAAGTGACAGTGGAAATCCACAGAGTACTTGACACGATTTTGGTGTGACAACACCAGCACAGCTGACCATATGGTGTTACAAAATTCTGTATGAACTTCAGCGTAAGAGCCAGCAGTGGCTGTTTAGTCTTCCTGGTTGACTGAGGACAAAAGAATAGAATGACGTGGTGTTGTGCTGATCAATGATTTTTGGAAAATGGTCCTGGTTGCGCTTGAATGAAATATCTAAAGGATGATGCACCATCTGTTGCTCAGGTTTTTGTCAAATTGCACCATTTTTTTTTTAGAAATGTTCATTTTTGTTTCCGGGTGAGGGGAAGCATGCATGCTAATCTCCCCTCTACCCATCCCCCCCCCCCCCCCCCCCCCCCCCCCCCCCCCCCCCCCCCCCTCTCAATGACCACACAAGTTGTTGCTTTTTTCTCATTGGGAGAACTTAAAAGTGTGTAAATACAACATAAGGAAATTAAAGTATTGGAAAGTTTCTGACTCAGTAGTGTTACTGTCTGTCCACATTAATTTACATTACTTAAGAATCTTTCATTAATAGATGTATTATTCTTTTGCCTTCATGTGACCAGTATGAATGATATAGCCATTCAGTGGAAGTATCACTTATTTAGTGTAAACTTTAATATTTTGTAGCCCTAGTTTCTCTGTAAGCTTTTACACTGATGCTAGGTCATTCACATTCCATTTCAAGCCTTATAGTCGTGATTACATTACTCATATTTGACATTTTATAAGCACAACATACTTGCATAACAAGTTCACACACACACACACACACACACACACACACACACACACACACACACACACACACACACACACATAGAGAGAGAGAGAGAAAGGTTGCAATGTAGACACACTGTAGAGATATACACACAGATACACAGCCACACACACTCTCTCT